>OX451217.1:77224359-77824359 GCA_949628195.1 Phasia obesa | reverse complement strand
TCCCATAAAAAGTAAAATATTATAGTGTTAATACGCATAGTCTAGAAAAAACAGATTGAATGGGAACAGTGGGCGTCGTACCTTGCATACAAACAGATAGTTTTGTGGTGAGAATAGCTTGCGTTTTCGAGTTAAAGGTTACCCATACTTTTCTTCCAAGTGTTTATTGTATTTTTGTGAATGGGTGTAACGAAGTGCACCGGGAAAAGCTAGTTTTTAATAAAACAAGGTATAAAAATCTTCGGATTTTTACTTTCGCATTAAATTGTGTTAATATTTTTAGACAGTGTCAATATTGGAATCAATGTAAAATTACCTTATGAAAATTTAGAGATTTCTGGTGCTCATTTTTTTTTGTTACTTATCTATAAAAAATTTTTTAAACATACCACTTTTCCCAGAGGAACATCAGCATTCGGAAATAATACATCAACTCTTAAATTTAAACGCTTTAAACGTTCCTCAATCATTTCAGCATATTTTCTAAAGAAAAAAACAATGAATTTTTAGTAATTACCATGTATGTAATCATTAACAGTTATTTATTACTTACGTGTTGTTACGGTCGACAACAATAATTTCACAATCATTATAATTGGAATTGTCTGTATTGTCCATGCCACCGCTAGGAGCCGGCATTATACCTACGCCAGCTTGAGCCGGCTGTGTCCAATTATTAGCACCTGTATTTGAATTCACATTCTGTACATTTTTTTTAGATGTACCAGCATTACGCACAGTAATTGTATTCCCTTTAAACGTTGATTTTGTCAAAGCTGAGGCAACTTTGTTAGCTACTTCTTCCGATTCAAATTGTACAAAACCGAAATTTTTTTGTACCAGCGAGCCTAGAACTTTGCCATAGGGCAAACATATGCTTTCCAATTCTTCACGGGTGCATTGTGGTAAATTCCCAACAAAAATTCGATGGTTGGCCTTATTGGGATCTCTTACAATTCCCAAATTAGATTTGTCTTCAGACATTTTTATAATCTTTTATCAAACTTACTTTTCCTAAATGCAAAATTTTACCAACGAAAAAACATAAACAAATTGATTTTTTACACAAGCAGGGCTGCCAGAAGATTTTGATGAAAAATCTGAACTTTTTGAGAAAAAATCCGTCATTTCAGTTTTGAAAATCGGCAAAAATAAAACTAGCTATTTGTCGTTTGTTTATTTTATTTTTATTAATAAAAAGAAATAACAAATCCAAGGTATATTTATTTTACTAGGTAGTGGCGTCCCTACAACAAATACAACAATACAAGAACAACATGGCATTTTATTGTTGCTTTGTAGTTCGGAATGTCAAAAAACATAGAAGAAAATTGAGAAGGCGTGTATGTGTTTTATTGCATTCTCACTTCTGAACTATAAAATTTCTGAACACATACAACTTTTGACATGTCGAACTACTAAATCAGCTGGGCGGACGACACTACCTAGTAAGATAAATATACCTTGAACAAATCCTAATAGTTTTATGAATTTTATAACCATAAGTATAAACATATATAGCAAGGTATATTTATCTTACTAGGTAGTGTCGTCCGCCCAGCTGATTTAGTAGTTCGACTTGTCAAAAGTTGTATGTGTTCAGAAATTTTATAGTTTAGAAGTGAGAAGGCAATAAAACACATACACGCCTTCTCAATTCTCTTCTATGTTTTTTGACATTCCGAACTACAAAGCAACAATAAAATGCCATGTTGTTCTTGTATTGTTGTATTTGTTGTAGGGACGCCACTACCTAGTAAAATAAATATACCTTGATATATAGTTTACGGACACATCATAAAAATTAAAAAAGTGGACTATTGTGTGTAAAATTTAATTTTAAAGCAAAAAATGAAAATGCAGAAAATCTTAAATTTAAAATTAAATAATAATTTAGATGAAGTAAGAAGTTTACTTGGGGATGAAGATGATGATGAGGAATTAATTGATTTCTAATAAAAACTATTAAAAAAAATTTTTTGTGCTCACTTGATTTTTTTTTAATTTTTATCAATAATTTTAATTTAATTGGATAGAACGATTAATTACCATTCCAATGGTACCCATATTGCCTCATTCATAAAATAGTGGAGATATATCAAACTTTATATAGGAATTTAGGGGTCCGTAACTCCGAAACTAAGCAACTATTTTTCAATTTTATGATGTGTCCGTAAACTAGATTTGTACTAATATAAATTCCAAGTGTTTTATCTATATATATATCATATCCGTCTGTCTGTCTGCTTTTCTTTACGTTCGCATCACGTAAAAACTATTGGATGGATTTTAACAAAATTTTGTAAGGAGGTACAATAGCATCACTATTCCAATATAGGATAATTTTTTTCCCCAAAAATATATCGGTTTAAAACTGGGATATTTTCAACACGGATACATTTTCAACTCACCTTTTTATTTTTGAAAGTGAAATATTTTAAAAACTATTGCGCAACATTAGGCGCTTATTGATTAAAATTTGTATTTGATTTGTATTTTTATTTGTGAAATTACATTGTTATTTAAATATTTTAATAGCCCATTCAGGCTGCCACGAAATTAAGTAATTTCGAGCTGAAATTACGAATGAAATCTAAAGTGTTCATACTGGGCTTTTTGACATTTGAGTTTCGCAAACAGCTGATCACGTTTAGTTACATTTTTATAATGTAACTATTTTGCAAAAAGCTTTCGCACAACACTTTCGTATTGATTTAAAATATACATGAATATTAAAAACAACACTACAACAAAATTAATGTACAATTATGTATATATTTCCATTATTTCATTAGGCTTTTAAATTTTTTTCAAACAAAACGGACTTTCAGGGTTGTAAATCTGGTCATGGTTGCAAAAAAAGTAGCTTTTTCTACAAAACCAGCGTTGTCTATCGTAATTTCAAGTTAATTTCGACGAAATTAAATAGAATGAGTTAATTTGGGCAATGGTAAAATGTATGCGAAATTACGTAATTTCAAGTTGATTTCGGCCGAAATCACGAAATGACTTAATTTCGTGGCAGCCTGAACGGGTTATAAACACCTTTTACAGAGGTTTACAATCATTTTTAGAACTTTATATAAATTTTAGAATTTTGTCCAAGGTTGGATACCTTTATGTAAAGAAAATATGTATTTAGATGGATTTTAAAAAAAATTTGTGAGAGGTACTTTAGCATCCTGATTCCAATATAGAATACTTTTTTCCGCAAAAATACCTTATTTCCAAGAAAAAGCAGTCAAATTACGCTGATATTTTTAACGGATTCAAAGGTACTGCATACTTTAAGGAATATTTTATTTTTGAAAGCGAAATATTATAAACACGGTTGCGCAACAGATCGCGCTGATTCAAAATATTGACAAAATATGAATTATTTACTGCCAAATTGCCCATTGAATAAAATTTTTATTTGATTTGTATTTTTACTTTGTGGAATTACATTGTGTAGTTAAGTGTGCAGTTCCTTTAAATCGGCAAAACTGCGTACTTTAACTATTTTTTCCCTTTTTTCTTTGAAATGAAATATTTTTGAGAAAAAAATTATCGTATCTAAAAAATTGCTCTTTTGTATTCCATGTCGATTATTAACTGCACCAGCAACAAATTAAAAAAAAATATATTTCATGTACAGAAACAGTCCTGTTACGGTTTTATTATATGTACTTATATAAATTGGGAATTTTAGATTTTAATATTAAATATTTAGCATAAACTCCCAAAACAATTGATTTGATAAAATCTGCATTTTTTTACCAAAAATCGGGAATCGGCAATTCGTGACTTTTTAGTGTAAAAAAAGCTTCTTGCTTTTTTAGCAATTCACCGTTACATGTTAACAGATTCTATGCACAATGCACAATAGTATGAGGGTTACATGTGCAAAGTTTCAAGACTCTAGCTATTGTAGTTCCCTAGGTACACGATAATAATTTTTCACTTAATATAGGAGGTACCACGCCCACTGTCTTAATTCATTCTGTAATTTAGTAGATTATTTTATTTTAATTCAGTCTACGATTATCTTGACTATGTACGAAATTCTGGTGCGAAATTCCAAGGTGCTAGATATTGTAGTTCTCTAGATATACTATAATAATTTTTCACTTTGTATGGGAGGTACCACGCCTACTATTCCAATCAAGTCTATCTTTCTCTAAACTATGCACGTTAATATAGAGGTTCCTCTTGCAAAATTTCATGGCACTACCTATTACCCTTAGCAAGATATACGATGATAAATATTTAATTTGTATGGGAGGTACCACGGCCACTATTCCAATTCAGTCTGTGTTTCGGCAAGCTATTTACGTTAATATAGAGGTTACGGGTGCGAAATTTCAAGACGCTACCTATTACTGTTACCAAAATATACGATGATTAATATTTACTTTGTATGGGAGGTGCCACGCCCACGTCTAATATCAAAAAAATAAGTACCCTATTTTACCATCCGTATATCCAATAACAAACCGTGAAAATTTCAGAAAGATCGGTTCACTGGTGTAAGCAGCTATAGCTTTCCGAAAAACAAACAAACACATTTTGTGCTTTATATATATAGATATTATATAGACATTTTATAATTAAAGGTGGGCAATTTTCAGTGTGTATTATGAGTGCTCATGAAAAATAATTCGTTAAAATAATAAGATGCTTGCACACAAAAAAAACGGACAAAAGGTAATTTATCGCTCAATCGTTTCCACTTGGTTAATTTAATTCACATTAAATTCCTTTTCTTAAAAAAAGTTTTTCTTATCAAAAAAAGTTATTTTATTTACAATAAACCTAATTGAATTTAAATAATTGAATGCATAATAAGAGTAACTTTTCAATCATGCACGCTTTTTTTTTTATATAAATTATATTTTTATTTGTATTTAAATTTAAGTTTTATTTTATTTAAAAAAGATGGCCACATTGGCCATCAACTCTTCTAATAAGTATTAATTTAGTAATTTCATTATATATTTTTTAATTTTAATATAATTTAGTTTTTAATAGTTATCAGAGTAATGTTTTTTTTTATATTCAAATAATAACGGATAACAAAATAAAATTTTGCCGCCGATCGTTTGTGTCTGTACTAAAACCGTTATCGAAATCAACTTTTAGATATCGTAATTTTCACATCTTTAACATTTTTACAGTTATTTCTAGATTTTAGCCTAATCACAAGTTAACTTTTGTTTGTTTTTTAAGAAGTTTTGTTAAAATGTGTTCAAAAAATGATAGTGATGCTACATATTGTTCAGAAGTTGAAGAATTTCTAAAAGGTGAATATAAAAAACATACTTCCATAGTAATTAATTAAATACTTTTTGTACGAATTGAACACAGCCACTACTGTTACTTCAAAAAAGATTTGTAAAGATGTACCATTACGACGATCCCAACGTTTGTATGAGAAACTTAAAAAGTCAACAACGTTTACCGGAAGCAACGTTGATACTACGAATAGCGAAAAAGAGTTTAATGTCGAAAATATAAAGGTTTCTCTTAAAAGTTATGTTGCAAAATCTAATAAATTTACACAAGACATATTTACCACTCAAGATGTAAGGCAAGTGGATGATGTCAGCCAATATTATATTTCTTTAAATGAAATTGTAAATTGCGCTAGTAAATTCGTTCCGGTGACTTATGGCGTACCTTTAGATTTATCGAAAAAATCCAAAGTGTCAGCAAGAGAAACGCCAAAGGGGAGTCTTCAAGCTGTAAATGCAACTGTTGAGTTAGAAAATTGCAATATAAAGAATGTGTTGGAAATTGCTCACAATGACAATAAAGGTAAAATGTTCAGATTCACAGTCGGTAATGCCTGATAATACCTTACACCAATTGACAGTACACTGCATCCATATATTATTATTATTATTATTTTTTTTTTTTTGGTTTTATTTGTCAATAGTCTATGTATGGTACGCACAAGGTATATTTATCTTACTAGGTAGTATCGTCCGCCCAGCTGATTTAGTAGTTCGACATGTCAAAAGTTGTATGTATTCAGAAATTTTATGGTGTAGAAGTGAGAAAGCAATAAAACACATACACGCCTTCTCAATTTTTTTATATGTTTTTTGACATTTCGAACTACAAGGCAACAACAAAATTCCATGTTGTTCTTGTATTGTTGTATTTGTTGTAGGGATGCCACTACCTAGTAAAATAAATATACCTTGGGTACGCACATATTTTGAATGTTCATCTGCCGGCGTATGCAGTATCAAAATGTTTTCTTTATTCTTTTTTAACCTACTTCAAAAAAGAAGGAGGTTGTCAATTTGTCCGAATATTTCTCTTTAGGGTTCCGTACACAAACGTAACCCTATTGTTTTCGCTACAATGTCTGTCCGTCGGTCAGCGCCTTTTATCTCTGGAACCGTAATAGGTAGACTCTTGAAATTTTCACGGAACGTGTATAGCAGTGGCCGCTATAGTAACAAATACTAAAACTTAAAGGGTGTTCCGATAGAGAGGTGTTATTCACGAATATGTGTTTATTTCTTGAACTGTAGGAGGCATGGACTCAAGATTTAAATACAGTAAATAAAACTTCGATAAACAAGTATAAAAAATAAACCTAAAAATTAAAGGGTGTCCCGATAGTGGTGTGATTTGCATGTATTAGGCCTAAATTGTAAACCATAATTGGTAGACGCTTGAAATTTTCACAGACGGTGTATAACTGTGGCCGCTATAGTAGCAAATTCTAAAAGTTGTAGGGTGTTCCGATAGAGAGGTGTTATTCACGAAAATGTGCTTATTTCTTGAACTGAAGGAGGAATACACTAAAAATATGCAAGCAGTAATTAAAACTTAGTACGCTATATAAACAAGTCTAAAAAAATAAACCTAAAAATTAAAGGGTGTTCCGATAGTGGCGTGATTTGCATGTATAAGACCTAAGTTTTGAACCATAATAGGTAGACTCTTGAAATTTTCGCAAAAGTGGTATAACAGTGGCCGCTATAGCAATAAATATTAAAACTTATAGGGTGTTCCGACAGGGAGGTGTTATTCACGAATGTGTGTTTATTACTATGGAAACTATAACAAATAATAAAAATTAAAGGGTGATCCACTAGTGAAATGTTTTTGACGTATATTACCTTATTTTTTTAACCCCAATAGGTAGGCCTGATATTTTTATAGAAAGTGTATTGCCATGGCCGTTATAACAACAATTCCTAAAAATTAAAGGGTGTTCCAATAGCGATGCAATAAATATGACTTTAATTTTTAAAAGGCATGAAAAAATTAACAACGTAGTTTTTAAAGGCGTACTAGACATAGTACGGAACCCTACGTGTGTGAGACTAACTCGCACTTTACTGAGTTATTTTATGTATGTATGTATGTGCCCGCAGAACAACTCAGCCATTTCTAAACCGATTTTAAATTTTTTTTCTTTGTTTGAAAGGTTATGCTTACAGTTTGGCCCTGTTTTAAAAACAGTTCATTATTTTAAAAATTAAATGGTGTTCCCATACATGTTTTTTAAAAAGGGCACCAATTTAAAAAATTGCGTTTTACTATAGCTCCCAACAACAGAAAGTAATAAAAAAATAAAATTAAAATTTAAAGGGTGACGTAATTTGACTTATATGGGCCTATCTTTTGAACCGTTATAGACAAAACCTTAAAAATTTTACAGAATAAAATAAATAAATAAAAAGCATAAATATTCAAAATTATAAATTAAAGGGTGCTCCAATAGTTCATTGAAATTGATGTATATGGCCATACTTTTGAACAGTTGTACCCAGACCGTTGATATTTACAAAGAACCTGTATTGCTAAGTCCGCTATAACAAAAAGTATAAAATTTGAGTTTGGAAACAAAAGGGTGTCCTAATAGTTAATGTAATTCTATGGATGTGGCCAAACTTTTGAACTGTTATAGACAGTCAGCTGAAATTTACAAGGAACATGTATTGCAAAGTCCACTGTAACAAGTATACAATTTGAATTAAGAAATTAAAGGGTGTTCCCATAAATGATGTAATTTGACCTACATGTCCCTATTTTTTGAATCGTTAAAGATAAACACTTGAAAATTAGGCGGAATATCCACTATTTTCTCTGGTATAATAAGAAGTATAAATATTTGAAATTATAAATTAAAGGGTGTCCCGATAGTTCATGTAATTTGATATATGTACATATATGGCCAAAGTTTAGAAGTTTAGACAGACAGTTAAAATTTACAAAGAATATTTTTGGCCAAGTCCTCTACAACAACAGATCTTTAATTTAAAATTGTAAATTAAATGGTGTCCCAGTAGGTGATGTTATTTGATCTATGTGGCCCTATCTTTGAAACCGTTATAGACAGAGGCTTGAATGGTGTCCCCATAAAAGACGGATGCTGATGAAAATAGCTTAACTTTTGAACAGTAATAGGGAGAGGCTTGACATTCACATAGTCTTTACTTTTTTCCCGCTAATTTTGACGCATCTTTTATTTGGTTTAAATCTAATTTTTACAAATTACTTCTTACATTTTTAATTTAGAATTGGTGCCCATCTATCTGCTTAGAAGTGCGATCGTAGGCAGAAAATTATTTTATGTTCATTTTTGAGAAATTTTATAAATGTTTAACGTTTATAAATAAACATGTACATTTAGGAAAAAGAACATTAATGAGAAGCTAATTTATTACTATTCATGGATGTATGTATATTACAAAAAACAAACTGGTACACGCATTCATGTATGAACATAGGCAGAACATTTTTTGTTGTTCGGTTATGAGCGTGAAAAATAAATATAAAATTTTAGATTTCTCATTTATGACATGTTCATATCATAAAAGTTGGTTTTTGAATGTTCATAAATTAAAAATTATCCCCGTCTCCATTAGTCATTAACATGTCTTAACAAAAGTCAAACTTTATATAAAAAAACATTATTATTAATATTGGTGGGTTACTGCGTATTTCGATTCGAAAAAAAATTATTTGAATTTGTATATAGCCTCTTGCTTAGGGGTTTGGAGACTATCCAAACTCCGTCTGTTGAGATCAAGTGTGCAACAGCACATACCTACATAAATCGATCTTAAACCACAACCACCACGTGTACCCCCGAAGGGGACCTTTCCAACAACCGGTCACAGAGAGGATAGGCTCTCTGTGGGGCTACCGATTCCCGTGGTACCAGTCCTTTGGGCACTGGTCGGGCCTCGTAGAGGACCCGTGTGTTTTAAGACACAGACTTTTCTTCCAGATTTAGGTTATACCAACCCTAGCCCCGATTTTCCCCGAGTGAACCGCGTCAAAGCATTTGTCATTCTTGCAGTGTCAATTGGAACCCCCGGGGGGAATGTAAGTCGTATGAGAAAAAACTCATTATTCATGCTTTAAAGAAATAGAAGCGGCTACGCGGCTAAATGAAATAAATTCCGCTGGCTACAATTGTCGCCGTGTTGTATTTACTATAGATTTAAAAGTGGGACTTGTTTGATTTTTAAGATATTTTTTATAATTGTTTTAAATAAATTTCATCCAATTTTTATATTTACGAAATGTTTTCTTGGTGCGAATAATGTATATTTAGAACAATATAGAAATGTTTCTTATGTACATACATACATATATCGCATGTTGTTGTCACACCGACAAATAATCATATGTAAAATTTTCTTAAAATTTCATTTACTGACTGCATTAGATGTGTGGAAAATGTTTTAAGTGTATCGGTATACCTACCTACCAAAAATTTAATGTAGGGCTATTATCTTTTAGCGTGTACAAAATTAACTAAAAAAAAATACTCTGCTATGTAATGGTGTAGGGTATAAACACATACAGAAGTAAATATGTATGTACATAAGTACATACATATGTATATTGTAAGAAGAATTATTAAAAAAAATTTTTGTTGTTTTTAAACAGAAAATGCAAATTTGTCTACAACACCAAAACTGGATATTTTGCATTTCAGCAAACCAAGGCGATCAAGAAACTCTTCAAGTAATAAATCGACCAAGGCAATTTCTAATCCAAATAAAAAATCGGTAATCCATAATTCCAAAAATCGACCAGTGAAATCCCCACCTTCGGTTGATCAAAATACCAATACTGAAGAATTATCTTCAGACTTAAAAAAATTGTATAAAACGACTTGTAAAACAGGGCTTCAATCTTTAAAGAAAATGTCTACAGTAATGTCTGGCAAAAGTATAGAACTGCTCAATTGCAAGATAAATAATTCAACAGAAATCCAAAGCTTGGGAAAAATGCCCAAACAGAAGTTACTTAGTGGAAACAAAACTGGACGGAAAAGAAAATATTCTAGGAAGTATTACACTAAGGTACTTCCTGCACAATCTTCTACTGATCAAGACTCCAAAAAAATTCCAACCAAAACTCCTGAACCCGTTAAAGTTATCAACAATTCTGCAAACATTTCTTTTGATAAAATAAATTCGTGCCAAAGGTCTTGCAACAGAGGCCGGCCCTTAAATAAAAAACCGACATTAATTTCAGCCAAAAGAATAAAACTCACTAACGATATTAAATCAGATGAATCTATTCTACCAGAAAGTTGTACCAATGCTTTTATTGTTACGCATACAACTAAGAATTTCAGGAATTCATTATTTGCTAACAAAAACGGCTCAATTTTGAAAGAAAATAACGCAAAGACTGATGCTGTAATCGATGAGATAAATAATTTGGAAACTAAAATTAAAGATAATAAAAAAATACAGCCAATCAAAAAATCGCGAAAAAGGCGAAAATCAGTTGAAAATATTTCACAATCAATGACTCATTCGAAAGAACCACAAATTGAACAAAATATTAAATCTGAACCGTTTTCATCATTGAACATAGTTGCACACTCTTCTGGTGAAACAATTACGATAAAAGCCCTAAATAATATTTCAGTTCTTGGTGGTAAACTTTCTGCTGAAAATATTTCTGCGACAGAAGCAGTACGAAATAATTCACAGGAGAAAAATGAAACATTTATATCTGGAGTTCTTCCGAAATATTATAGAGAATTAAATTCTGACAGTATGCTTAGAAATGCAAAAACTGACATCATTAGTGAAAACAATGCAAACGTTGAAAATCGAAATGATAACTTTGGAAATGAATGTAAAAGAGTAATATCAGAAATATTTTCTCAAAGAACTTCGGAAGAAATAAAACAGATACAGCCACCTCAAAATATTTACTCTTCTAGAAGAATAAAAAAACTATCAACTCAAAACAGCTGTAAATATGCTTCAAATGATATTGAATTGAAGAATATGAATCATAATACTGCTGGAGCTAATCCACATTTGTCTAAGAGAAAAAGTTTTTTTCGCAAAACACCAAAACCACATAATTCTATTCAGAATATCAAGCAAACAGATGAAAATATTCAACCCAAAACAGAAATTGAAAACAAAAATTTCATCATGAACAAAAATTATATAAAATCTTTTGATAGAACCAAGTTTCTGGACAAAATACAAAATTCCAGAAAGTATATTGAAAAACTGTCAACGCAAAACCACTGTGGTAAACTCAACACTTACGAAAATACACTTACACCAGCAGAAACTTCGCAAGATCTTCTTAATAGATCTATTCTTCCTGATGTATATCCTCCACATTTTAAACATCAACTACCACCTGAAGCAATACTTACACACTCTTTAGATATTCAGCTTCATCCTTCGAACGTTATAACACCCAATGATACAATTTCCTCAGAACTACTTGAATCATCTTCTAGTTCACCTTCTTTGCCCGAATCACTCTGTGAACATTTTCAAACCAAACATATAAAGGACATTTTAAATGTGGAAAGAAAATCATATCGTCTCTACAATTATCATATTCAAGCCTTAGCTTTAATTCTAAACATAAGCTTAGAACATTTAAGTACAGTTTTGGATAAAATAATGAATATAAGCCCCGATGTTTTGAAGAACATACAAAAAGCTGTAAAAATGCCATTTGTTCCAGATAATGATCTATTTCCTACTTCGCAAAATGAGCTGTGGCCAAGTAGTGAAATTGTGCTTAACAGTCAAAATCCAAAGCAACAGAAAATATCGTTAATTGCCGATGGAATAAGATGCTAATAGTTGGTGAGTCGATTTTAATTATTTTAGTATTGCATAGTTAGCAAAGATAAAATAATATGGAAACGTAGATCTGTTATATTTCCTGATAAGTAAAATATGAATCTCTTTTGAAAAAATAAATAAAAAATGTATATATTCCTAATACCCTTACTTTATGTTATAAAGATTTGTTGAATTAGTTATGTTTTTGAGTATTTTTTTATGGCCAATTTTTTAAAAATTAATTTCTTTATTTCTGTACTTTAGCCAATGAATTGTCAAAAAATGCGAAATAATTTGCATATTGCGACCTTTGCTGCATCCCTGATTTATATATACATACTTAATATTTTAGGCTTTTTGTTGGTTTTTGCATGATGATTATGATCAGTGATTAAAAGTGCTTGACCAAGGCATGTTTAACAAGGTGACTGCACAAGGCGGAGCTAATATTAAAGAGAAATTAAATGTGCCTTGTGCTTGACTATTTTCAATGCATATGTAATTGCTGAACTGTGGCTTAGAAAAAGTGTGCAGCAAAAGCAAAAAAAAAAAAAGAAGAGCAACTCATTTGCTTAAGCTTGCTATGTGTCTCTTTCTGCACCAAAGCAATCAGCAAAGCAATTACTTTAAAAACATTTGCTGTTACTTAAGCAATAAGTTCTTCATTTTTATTGCTTACCTCTTTACTGTGAAGTAGTGGCTGACTACGATTGCTGTTTTTTGCTGTTATTTGCTGTTACTCGCTGCTTTAGTCTTAAGTAAGAACATTTTTTGACACTGCGCCACGTGTATGTATCGGAAAAAAACTAAATTTTGAAGATCTGCAAAATAAAGATTTCCAATATTGTTACAGCAACAGGAAAAGAAGAAATAAACATTAACTTATTGCTTAAGCAACAGCAAACGTTTTCAAAAAAATTGATTTGCTGATTGCTTTGCTGCAGAAAGAGACGCATAGTAAACTTAAGCAAATGAGTTGCTCTTCTTTTTTTTGCTTTTTGCTTTGCTTATAACAAAATATTAACTAAATGCTGAGGAATTCAGTTTTTTTATTTGCTGAAAAAGATGTAAGCAAAGCAAATATTTTTGTGCTGTTCCTATTTTTAAGCAAGCAATTCAAACCCTGATTATGATATCATACCATAGTTTACTTTGTGCTAGAAGTCTGTACGGGAGTCAGAAAATTTACCATAATCGCATTTATTCTGATTTGATAACTTTTTTAAGATTAACCTTATTTTTGAGCGATTTTTTACGTGTTTCTACTTTTTTTCATTTTAGTATTTTTTAGCAACTTGCATATGTTTTCCTCCCTTTTGTATCTTAGAGTCAACTTACACCATGACATTTTTCATGAAACTGGTTGCATGCAATTTTAGTTTGTTGGCAAGAGGTGTAGAGAAGCAAGCGGGGTAAACCAAGGCATATTAAACCAGGTGACTGCACAAGGCGGAGCTAATATTAAAGAGAAATTTTTTCAATTTTTTTTATATGGAGTTTGACATTCATCAGGTTTTTTAAGAGAGAATAATATCTATTTTACTGTCAAAATCCATTTAAAAAAAATTAAAAAAATTTTTTTCTCAAATTTCCTCTCCCTTACGCTATCACCTTGTTTAATATGCCTTGGGGTAAACAAAATGGCATGGCTTTTTCATCGTAAAAATGTTCCATGAAATTCGCTGCATCTTTAAAAGAGACATGAAAAAATGGCATCGTATAAATTCGGTCTTATTTTGGTTCTTGTACTCTATTTTATTTAATACTAGCTGTGCCCACACACGTTGTGTTCGTCCTGATAATATTTTTTTTCGATTTTGCTGTGAAAGTAATCCACACCAAATTTTAAGACTCTTACGCAGAGAAACAAGTCGAGCGGCTCATAGCCGGCTAACAGCCGCCGCCGACTTTTTTTAAAATAATCAAGCCGCCGCCGACATTTTTCTTTTGGGTTTGTCGTACTTTAAATTTTATATATTCAAATTTTAGTAAAGAAAAGTAAATTAAACTTTGTATCTTTTTAATCAACATATATTTTTTACTACTGGCAACATTAAAATATAAATTACAACCTTCCAATGCTTAAAATGTAACCGTTTTTCCACAGAAATAATTATTACTGATTATAGTTTTGTTAAAAATAGTAATAAGTTTATTTTCTTTTTTGCACATTGTATACATATGTGTACATATCCTAATAACAAATTTCTTTTAAGAAAAAACACTCAATCAAAACAATTGAAGATTTTGATAGGAGATACCTACATAGTAATAAAAACTAAATTTTTTTTTTCAAACAGTACAAAATTTAAGAATTTTGTGTTTACACTATATATAAATCATAATATGATTAAATATTAATTTTTTAAATCTTTCGAGTTAATTTGTAACATTTACTTCTTCTAAGTAAAGTAATTATCAACAAATGTAAGTGTTTGTTTATTTTTGTTGGTGTTATTTTCGATAACAGAGTAAGTCGGCTGTAAGTCGACTTTCAGCCGCCGCCGAAAATTTTTTGCTCAGCCGCCGCCGCCGACTTTTTACGACGTTTTGTTTCTCTGCTCTTACGTATTTAATTTATATAAAGGTATCCATCGCTGGATAAAATTCTAAAATTTATATAAAGTTCTTAAAATTATTGTAAAGCTCTGTAAAAGATAGACACGAAATGAGTTACTCACTATTTTAAAACAGCGCCATCTGTTGCGTAACATTGCATAAAATATACTGCTTTCAAAAATAAAAGATGCCTTAAAGTATGCAGTACCTTTAAATCGGTCAAAAATATCGGCGTACTTTCACTGCTTTTTCTCCACTTTCTCTTGGAAATAAGATATTTTAGCGGAAAAAAGTACCCTATATTGGAATCAGGATACTACAGTACCTCACAAAAAAAAACAAACAAATTGGAGTGGCCTACACTCAACTTTACCATATCCAATGGAAACAAATATTTTTATGGATATATTACATAAAGATAGTATTTTCGAATTGAAAAATTAATTATTTTCGGTTTGGGGTGTTAAGTAAACTACCACTTGTCCCTTCCCCATTATGCCCAAAATTTACACAACTCTTGATCTCCATATACCAAAGGCACATACTAAATTTCGTTTCAATATGTCATACGGTATGACCTGTAGAGAGTTCACAAAATTTAAGGGTAGGGAAACTACCCCTTGACCCCCCTCGATTATGCCCAAAAACTATACAGTTCTTCATCTCCATATACCAAAGGCACATATTAAATTTCATTTTCATATGTCAAAGGGTATAACCTGTACAAACTCCACAAAAATATAATCGCAAAAGTAGCCAAAATGGATTCAGGAGACCTCAAAACGTATACATAAATCCGTCGAAATCCCGACGTCGATTTTTTCATGATTACTATACTACATATGGTAAAGTAAAATAAAAGACAGACAGACTAGTTTATTATTGCAGTTCATACATTTTTCATTTTTAGGGTTCCGTACACAAAGTGTAAAAACGTAACCCTATTGTTTTCGCTACAATGTCTGTCCGTCTGTCAGCGCTCTTTATCTCTGGAACCGTAATAGGTAGAATCTTGAAATTTTCACAGATGAGGTATAGCTGTTGCCGCTATAGCAACAAATACTAAAACTTATAGGGTGTTCCAATAGAGAGGTGTTATTCACGAAAATGTGTTTATTTCTTGAACTGTAGGAGGGATACACTTGAAATTTACAAACAGTAATTGGAACTTAGTTCACTATATAAACAAGTATAAAAAAAAACTAAAAATTAAAGGGTGTTCCGATAGTGGTGTGATTTGCATGTTTAAGGCATAATTTTTGAAATATAATAGGTAGACTCTTGAAATTTTCACAGAAGGTGTATAGCGGTGGCCGCTATAACAACAAAAATTAAAACTTATAGGGTGTTCCGAGGCATACACTAAAAATTTACAAACTGTATTAAAAACATAGTTCGCTTTATAAACATGTCTAAAATAAACCTAAAAATTAAAGGGTGTTCCGATAGTGGTGTTATTTGCATTTATAAGGCCTAAGTTTTGAACCATAATAGGTTGAATCTTGAAATTTTCACAGAAGGTGTATATCTGTGGCCGCTATAGCAACAAATATTAAAATTTTTAGGGTGTTCCCATAGAGAGGTGTTATTCACAAATATGTGTTTATTTCTTGAGCTGTAGGAGGCATACACTAAAAATATGTAAGCAGTAATTAAAACTTAGTTCGCTATATAAACAAGTAAAACAACATAAACCTAAAAATTATAAGGTGTTCCGACAGTAGTGTGATTTACATGTAGAAGGCCTAAGTTTTGAGCCGTAATAGGTAGGCGCTTGAAATTTTCACAGAAGGTATATAACTGTGACCGCTATACTAGCAAATTCTAAAACTTATAGGGTGTTCGGATAGAGAGGTGTTTTTCACGAATATGTGCTTATTTCTTGAACTGTATGAGGAATTCACTAAAAATATGCAAGCACTAAATTAAAATTAGTTCGCTATATAAGCAACTCTGAAAAAATAAACTTAAAATTAAAGGCCTGATTTGCATGTATAAGGCCTAAGTTTTGAACCATAATAGGCCGCTATAGCAACAAATATTAAAACTTATAGGGTGTTCCGATAGGGAGGTGTTATTTACGAATATGTGTTTATTTCTTGAACTGTAGGAGGCATACACTAAAAATTTACAAACAGTAATTAAAACTTAGTTCGCTTTATAAACAAGTCTAAAAAAATAAACCTAAAAATGAAAGGGTGTTCGATAGTGGAGTGCTTTGTATGTTTGGAAGTATAGAACCATAATAGGTAGACTCTTGAAGATAAGTGTATAACTGCGGTCACTATAGCAAAAAATACTAAAATGTAGGGTGTTACAAAAGTGACGTGTTATTTACGTTTATGTCTTTTTTTGAGCTGTAAGAGGCAAACACTTACAATTTGCAGATAGTAATTAAAACTATGTTTGTTTTATAAACAAGTATACAAAATTGAACTTAAATATTAAAGGGTGTTCCAATAGTGACGCGATTTGCATGTATATAGCCTAAGTTTGAAATGAATAGGTGGAATCATGAAATTTTTACACGAGGTGTATAACTATGCCACTATAATAAATAGTAAAAATTAAAGGGTATTCCGCCAGTGACGTGATTTGCATGATAAAGCCTTATTTCTTGAACCGTAACAGGTAGACTCTTGAAATTTTGTACAGAAGATGTGTTTTCACCGCCGATATGACAACTACTAAAAATTAAAGGGTGTTCCGACAGTGACATGTTTTTCACTTATAGTGACTTATTTTTTAATCGTAATAAGTAGACTCTTAATATATTTATAGAAAGGAAGTTGCCATGGCCACTGTAATGAATAATAAAATTAAAGGGTGTTCCGACAGTGACATGATTTTATAACCCGTAATAGATACCCTCTTGAAATGTTTACAGTAGATGTGTTACTTCGGCCGCTATAACACATACTTAAAATTGAAGTGTGTTCATTAGTGACGTGTTTTTCACGAATATTACCTTATTTTTTACCTTTTAATAGAAAGCGTATTACCATGGCCGCTATAAAATCAATTACATACTAAAATTTAAAGGGTGTTCCAATTATGATGCAATTTTCGCGAATATTACTTTAATTTTAAAATTTAAGGGTGTCTCATAAGACATAAACAACTGGAATTTTTAAATTATACTGAACATAGTACTGACTAATTTATTTAATACATTTTTTGTTGGCATCTGGCGTTTGTTTTTGGCACTAATTAAAATTTATTTATTTTTTTATTTGAATTAAACTCATAAAACAATTAAAAATCACAATTCTTTCAGATTTATATTATAAAATAAATAATAAAATATAAGAAAATGGGTGGAATAGATAATAGTAATGTCGCAATCGTTGTATATTCTGCGGCAAAAAAATATTTCATCTCCTCAATAAAAAACTATTAAACGATATTCTAATAATTCATAAAATTTGTCTCAATTAGGCCGTCCTGCTTCAACAAAACCTTCACGATTAGTTGGAAAGCATTTTTCTGTTCGTATTGTTTGAAAAGTAATATTACAAGAGAGTCCAGATATTGGTGCTCAACATGCATTATGTGCTGTACCTTACTTTAAAAAGTATCATTGTTCTTTATTAAAAGTTTTGGTTTTTTTAATTAAATTCATTTAGTTTTATAGGTATATGTACCTTTGGTTTCATTTCTATAATGCCAAAGTTTTATCTCTATAATATATATCGATACCTTCCCGTAAGAATGTATAAGCGACACTTTTTTCGAAAATGACTTTTTGATGTGGAACTACACTAGAAGTTAAGCGCCAAGGCATATTTAAATATGACTTGATAAACGCCACATTTTGGCCTGGGTTTCGCTGCCCTGTCATGGATGCAAAGGAAATTCTCTTTCTTAGAGAGAATAAAAACGAACTTAAGCTTGGTTATAAAATTTCATTGTATGTAATACATAAACAGTTCGACTAATAATAACTAAATTTTCAAAATATTGGAAACTAGAGAGAAAATAAATAATATTTAATATTTGGAAAACGATTTTCAGAATACATATTTTGTTCCTTTCAATAAAATACACAAATAAATAACTAAATGAGACGTTTTTTTTCGTTTCCTGAACACATAAACTATTTTTACACGTGCAACCATTTAAATCACAAAGTTAGAGTTGTGTAGTTCGCGAACGAACTAGTTCAATTGAACTATTCGCTCAATTGAACTAGATGAAACGCTCTTTGTACTGAGCTATTTTAGCTCAGTTATCTAGTTCAATTGAACTATTCGGTCTTTTGAACTAGATGAAACGCTTTTTGTACTGAGCTCTTTTAGCTCAGTTACTGAGCGCGTTTTGTAGTTCATTGTTCAAATTTTTGTTTTATGACATTCAGCTTTTGTTTATGTCTGTCATACTGACCAAGTCAAATTCATTTTGTGTTGATACATTTATGTTCTATTTTTGGCGTTGATAAGTGCGGACGCGATTTTTTTTAGCTCGCATTTACAAAAGACAAAACATACATTGTGTGAATAATTTCAAACAATAACAAACCTGTTTTAATACAACAACAAAGTTGTCTGTAATTTTTTTTTCTTTCTTTCTCTTTATTTTTTACAACGGCATATTGAATTGCTACTTTAAAAATAAAACAAAAACAATAAGGGCTAATGAGCCTCTTTAATTTAAGCAAAAAAAATGTAGACAATATTATATTAAATAAAGACAAAAAAACTGAAAATAAATTGTGTGTAAATTCTACGCCTGTTATACGTGCTCAATCTTGTTCGTCGCTTTTGCTAATCGATGACAATAATATAACTACAAACAAGTCGCCTTCTGAACACAGTGTTACCAACAGTAATATGGATAGTGTTAAACCCAAGACGCAAGTGGGAATGGACAGATACATTACGGTATTAAAAAGAGGTCGAAGCCCTAAATCTTCGCAGCTTGCACCAATGTCTAAGGTACATAAAGACAAGGGCTCTAATGGAATAAATTCCCATAATCGTTTTGCTATCTTAGATAGTGAAACAAGTGAACATAAAACGGCAATTAAGTCGTTCAAACCAATTCCAGTTTATTTAAGGGAGAAAAATTCGAACAACTTAATAAAAAAGTTAATTACAATTATTGGCGAGAACTCATTTTATGTAATTCCCATCAAGCGTGGTAACATTGATGAGACAAAAATTCAATTTATTGATGAAAGCAGTTATCGTAAAGCAGTAAACGAGTTCGAAAACTGCTAAAAGAACTTTTATACTTATCAGCTGAAGAGTAGTAAAGGTCTACAGGTAGTCATTAAAGGTGTAGATTCATACGTTGATCCAGCTGAAATAAGAGCCGGACTCCAAAAAGCGGGTTTTAAAATAAAAAGTGTAGATAATCTCCGTAATCGGAAACGTGTCCCCCAACCACTATTTCGCGTTGAACTGGAACCTGGAGATATCAGATTGAAGAAAAACGAAACGCACCCCATTTACAATCTGAAATACCTGTTACACCGTAAAATAACTGTAGAGGAGCCGCATAAGCGTCCAGGACCTGTCCAGTGTCTAAATTGTCAAGAATATGGTCATACCAGGGCTTACTGTAAGTTGCCTCCGGTTTGCGTTGTATGTGGCGAGCTACATTGTTCCGCCCAATGCGACAAAGCAAGGGATGACTCGAAAGTTAAAAAATGCAGCAATTGCGGTGGAAACCACACTGCTAACTACAGAGGCTGTCCAGTTTTTTCCATGGTAAGGAAAACCACTCAAAAATCAAATACTCCTGCTAAGCACCCACAATATCGAGCAAATGCTCATTATCCTCAGTTAGCCCAACCAACAACACAACATGTTTCATACGCAGATATGGTAAAAACCAATCATACTGCAGTACATAAAGCGGCACCGGCAACTAATTCTACTCCTAATTTGCAATCGCATCCTAAAGAACAAACACCATCTGGTAATTTCAATCGTCTCGAAGCAAGCATCGAGACATTAGTGCAGTCGATAAACAGTTTTATGAGCTCTATGAGCAGCATGATGCAAGAAATGGTACGCATGCAATCTACTATGTTGCAGGCGTTACTTAACAAACCATGAACTGTTTAAAAATATGTTTCTGGAACGCAAACGTCCTACGCCAACACAAAAATGAACTCGAGTACTTCTTGAAGAACCAACAAATTGATGTCATGATGGTTTCAGAGACTCATTTAACAACAAATAGCTTTTTTAAAATCAATGGCTATATATTATATGACACTAAAGACCCCCGTGGCAGAGCATGTGGTGGTTCAGCAATACTAATAAGGGCTCGAATTAAACATCATTTACTGTGTGATTTTTGTGAGGACTACCTTCAAGCAACAAACATCTGAATTGAAGGATATCATCAAAACTTTGTTATTTCTTCGATTTATTCACCTCCTAGATTTCAAATATCAGAGAGTCAATATATCAACTTTTTCAAATCACTAGGTCCCTGTTTCATAGCATCAGGCGACTACAACGCTAAACATACGTTTTGGGGATCACGCCTAATAACTCCAAAAGGTCGTATTTTGTTTGATACAATTTCCAAAATGCGTCTGAATGTGATATCAAGTGGACAACCCACCTATTGGCCTACTGATCGACAAAAAATACCTGATGTTATTGATTTTGGCGTGACTAAAGGTATTTCGAGAGAAATGATTAAGGTTGAAGCGTCACTCGAATTATCCTCAGATCATTCACCCACTATTGTCTATATATGGAATCAGCAAAATATTGTGTCGCCAACAACTTGCACAAGCATTAATTGGTTGAAATATAGAAAGTATCTCAGTACTCATTGTTCGGAAAACATACCGCTAAGAACACCAGAAGATGTGGACCAGAGTCTAATTTATTTTGATCAAAATCTTAAATCAGCTGCCCAACATGCGACAGAAACCAGACAACCAGCTAGATACAATCAAATTTACTTTGTAGACGTCGAGCGGCTCCTGGCTGAAAAAAGAAAAATTAGAAGAGAGTGGCAAGCACACAGATCTCCTCAACTCAAATCTAGACTTAAAGATTGCACGAAACGACTAAGACAGCTGCTAGAATCTCGAAGAGTAGCATCTCTGAAAAATTACTTGGAAGACCTCGATGCAACTGCTCAATCAGATTATTCATTATGGCGTGCATGTAGGAACCTTAAAAGACCGGTCGTACGTAAGCCTCCCTTGCGAACTTCTTGTGGAGACTGGGCAAGGAATGATACCGAAAAAGGCAATTTGTTTGTTGGACATTTGAAGAAGGTTTTCACCCCAAATGTATGTAATGATATAGCTGAGTTACCATCAGTAGAGACTAGTGCCGTAGTACCCCTAAGATTTGAATTTCGCGATATTGAAAGGGCAATAGCAGATTTAAACACCAAAAAAGCCCCTGGCGTTGATAAAACAAGTAACAAGATGTTAGTTGAGTTGCCCCGTATAGGTCGCAGAATTATTCTGTTTGTTTTTAATGCCATCTTTCGTCTTGAGTACTTTCCCACAGAGTGGAAGGTCTCTTTGATAACAATGATTCCTAAACCAGGAAAAGACCACACAAAAGTAGAATCATACAGACCTATAAGCCTTTTATCAATCGTGTCAAAGTTATTTGAGAGAATATTAATAACTAAGCTGAATCCAATTCTTAGCGCGAAAGGATGCATTCCGAACCATCAATTCGGCTTCAGAAAACAACATAGTACGATCCAACAAACACACAGATTAGTAAATGTAATTAAAACGACCTTTGAAGAAAAAAAAATACTGTTCTGCGCTCTTTATCGACGTTTCTCAAGCATTCGATAAGGTTTGGCACGAAGGCCTAATATTTAAGCTAAAGCTGAACTTGCCCGAAAACTTGTATAAGCTCTTAAAAGATTATTTAACGAATCGCAAGTTTTTATTAAAAGAAGGTGACTTTTTAAGCTCGCCACAGCTCATTGAAGCCGGAGTTCCCCAAGGTAGTATTTTGGGACCAATTTTATATTTACTGTACACATCGGATATGCCAATTAGCACCCTAGTCCACACATCAACTTTTGCAGATGACACAGCTTTTTTAAGTATTCATGAAAGTGCCCAAGAAGCATCACAACTTTTACAAGACCACATACTCAATTTGGAAAAATGGCTAGAAAAATGGAGAATAAAAGTGAATGAACAAAAATGTACTCACATAACTTTCACACTGCGCAGGGACTCATGCCCTCCTATTCGCATAAATAACCAAATGATACCACAGCTTTCAGACGTTAAATACCTGGGTATACATCTTGACCGTCGCCTTACTTGGAAAAGCCACATTGACAACTAAATTGGCTTATTGGCAGAAACTCCACCCTGAGCTTAGATTGTAAACTTCTACTGTACAAGTCGGTCCTCAAACCAATTTGGTGTTATGGGATTCAGTTATGGGGCACTGCCTCAGCTAGCAATGTAGAAAAAATTCAAAGGCGCCAAAATAAGATTTTACGTATTATTACATCTGCTCCCTGGTATATAAAAAATTCGAACATCCACAAAGACCTAAACATGCCATCAGTTAAATCAGAAATAGCGAAACATGCAGTCACATATCTAAAGAGGCTTGAATCTCATCCAAACCCTTTGGCGCGTAACATGCTGAATGAACCTGGTTACATTCGACTAAAAAGAAGAGATACTGCTTTTCTTGGCCGTACATTAGAGAGATGACCCGCAAATGATTTCGAAATCCGTGAAACAAACATTATTTTTGTCTAGCACTGGCTGGACTTAAAAAGAATATTTTATTTTAGACTTAAGATACGAGTAATTATTGTTAGTTCAAAAATTATTGAAGATACAATAAGTAAATTATGAAAAAAAAACATTTATGTATATAAACTCTGAAGTTTTTTTTATAATAATCTTATGTGCGGTTTCTGTATTAAATTTGTATGAAAAGCACTAAATTTTTTGAGTAATTCCTACACAAATTTTTTAGACGTGCTGCTCGCCTGTTTTTTTTTTTTTCTACTTATGTATCTTTATGTTTTTATATTTTAGTTTATTAGGCTCAAATTCATAAAAAAATATTTTCAGTTTATAAAAGGTTTAATAAACAAATTTTGTATGGAAATTTGTTTTATATAATTTTTATAAATCAAAAAAAAATTTATGAATAAGGCCCTTAGTGTTGATATTATTTACTTTTTAATTTAATATTTTTTTACTACTTACTTACATACATACTATAAAAAAATTACAAATTAAAAATTTGTATACCAAAAATTTATACTAGGTTTTATTTTAAATATATTATTCAACTCTTATTAAACTAAGTTATGGTTTTTTACAACTACGGCGAAATAGATAATCCATAATTTATACAACTATATACATGAATTAACACTAAAATCTTATGAACTAAATACAATTGAGCGAAACAGATCAACTGAGCGAATCATTTGCTTTTAGATCACTAAAGGCTCAACTATAATATGCATAAGCTAGCTTAAGCCAACTTAAGCAACTGTGCAATTACATATAAATCATATGTGGCAAACTATAATGTACTTAACAACACTTTTCGTTGAGTTTCGTCAAATGTCATTTGCTTAAGCAAAGTCCGAAACCTATCGCACATTCCGTACGGAAACAGCTGTTTGTGCTTTGTGTTTTACATATGAATGTATATTCGTAAAAAATTGCAATGGAGAATGAAAGTGAACAAATTATATATAAATTTAATATAAAATGTTTAAAAAAAGAAGAAAAAATGTTTAAGAAAAAAGAGAGGCGTTGTATAATAATCGAAATTAAAAAGAAAGAGCATTTTATTGTTTACGAGTTGAGTGATGCACACCGCTGTATTTTTTAGTACTTTTGGCCAAAATTACACAAACAGCCAAAAATGTAAAATTTTTCTTTCGAAATTTTCTTAAAACTATTAAAAATAATTATTAATTTGTATATAAATGGTATTGGGTATATAAAATATGTTTATTTAACACCTTTTTGTTGACAAATTTAATTTATTCAGAAAAAAATTATTATTTTTCAAAAGTACGAATAAAACAAATGTGCAACTGTGTCATGATAGTTTTTAGATTCCTGTAAGTTCATTGTAGCCACCTAAAAGTCTTCAATAAGTTGCTTAAGCATTTGACAGACTTTTCGTTCATATTTTGACATTAGCTTAAGCCAGCTTATGCATATTATAGTTGGGCCTTAAGTGAGCTATTGAACTAAATGAACGAACTAGTTCGTTTTAATGAGCTGAGCTGAAAAGAGCGCTCACTTTAAAGAGCTAATAAACCCAACTCTACACAAAGTACAATTTATATCAAGGCGAATTCATAACAGGTAAACTCGAGAGCTCAGGTGATTATTTTTGCTTTGTTTGTTTACCCTTCTTTGGATGTCAAAATTTGTTTACATTTTTTTGTCGATTACATTTTATGAATTTGGCGCGGCATTTCTTAAAAAAATTAAGTGCATTTAAAAGGAAAATTTAAAAGTGTGTACAAAAAGGAAAGTATTTATTATACTATTTCACTTAACTATTGTATTTTTATTAATAACTATTTTCTTTTCTTATAGTGACAACTATAGGCAGCTTCCTATACATATAACCAACCTCATGAATGAAACCTTCCACTTACATACATGTGCATATTATAGGAGCTGGTGCCGGAGTTCTTTTTATTACTTATAAGATAAGCAAATACATAGTTTTACACAACATTCATAAATAAAACACTATTTATTTATTTAATATGAAAAGCTTTTATTTATTTTAATATAAGAAAATGCAAATTACACTTTGCAAACAAAAAAACAACATGTATGCGTTGGTATATGAATAAAATTAATCGCATTTAAAACATACATACATAAATATGAACTACATGAACACAATAAAACTAACAACACAATAAAACTAACAACACAATAAAACTAACAACACATTATAACACCAAAAGTTTAAATATTCTTTTTTAAAAAACTTTCTTTTACTGAAAGCAAAACTTTTACTTTTGACATTCAAAGAATATTTTACACAAACAAAATGTATGCAGTGTTGTATTGATTTTCGCCGCGAGTCTACCTTGTTTATTATGCCATGATTTAAATGTTTTTAAATAACATGGCACTGTTAAACAGCTTCAATTCGAAAAATACAATTCAGGGATGGAGAATACATTGCTATTGGACTCTTTACAGCAATGTTAAGTAGTATTTAAAGCCTGGTACTCTGTTCAGTTTTTCATGCGGAATGCTGTCAAATTACATACATAAAAAATTTCTATGAAAAAGTCATGAAAAAATGTTGCAGAAGTAGTACTCTGTTCTTGCTGTGGAAAAACATTGAAATGTTTCTGGCAACATTTTATCAAAGCTGTGAAATAAAGCAAAGGGGCATTATTTCACGTGGAATTTTTCAAACAACAGCTGATCGCTTGGCTTTTGTTAACATTTCTAAAACAATGTGGTATACTTAAAAACAATAAAATCGTAAAATTTTTTCAAATCGCGAGATAGACACCACATTTTAAATGTCAAATTTTCCCTGTGAAATAATAAATGTTGCTCAACATTTTTCACAAATTCGAACAGAGTACTGGGCTTAAGATGGTGACAACAAATAGTCAGCTGAGCTCTCGAGTTTACCTGTTATGAATTCGCCTTGGTAAAACTGATAGCCCAGGTGAATATCTTCTTTTGTATGTGTTTTTAGGGTTCTGTACACAAAGGGTAAAAACGGAACCCTACTGTTTTCGCTACAATGTCTGTCCGTCTGTCAGCGCCTTTTATCTCTGGAACCGTAATAGGTAGACTCTTGAAATTTTCACAGATGATGTATAGCTGTTGCCGCTATAGCAACAAATACTAAAACTTATAGGGTCTTCCGATAGAGAGGTGTTATTCACGAATATGTGTTTATTTCTTGAACTGTAGGAGGCATACACTAAAAATTTACAAACAGTAATTAAAACTATATAAATTAGTAAATAAATCTAAAAATTAAATGTCGGCAGAGTTCGTTCTTTCTTACAATTATATTTAAAACAAAAACAAATTTAAAAATTTTGTTTTTGTTTTGAATGTACTTATACAAAAGAACGAATTCTTTCGACAAGAAACCGGCAGTTAATGGAAAAATGATAAAATGTGTTGAAATTACTCAATCTCAAGATGGCTTTAGGCTGAAAGGACTAATAAGTGACGCGATATTTTAATAGCAAATTTGTACTATTTGTATGGATCATTTTTCATTAAATTAAAAGCAAATGTAAATCAAGCTGTGTTCACATACATTTATTATACATCGATTACATCAATAGCAAACCCCAGTTAGCCCCGTTCCACACTTGCAATTTTCGTTTTTGCAACTCATGTATTTGTTGTTGGGAGAGGAAATAAAAATTGCAGCGTTACGAAGTTTCATGTACTTGAAACTCTGCTGCGACTCTCTATTGTTATTGTTGTTTGTTCTTTTCGACATGAGAATGAGTCGTCAGAAACACAACGTTTAAAGTATGGACACGAATGCAATTTCAAAAGAGAATTTAAAAAATGTTTCAAAAATAAAAATTGCAAGTGTGGAACGGGACTTTAGGGAACTAGTATTTAAGTTAAACATTACAGTGTTGCTACACTTGTATTAAAATTTTATTGAATTAAGATTTTCAAGTAGACAGTATAGTCCAATTCAAGCTTCTTGTGAAAAATTTGAAGATAATTATTTTCATGCTAAGATCATAGATTACACGTAGATAGCCAACTGAAATGTCAAAAATCCAAGTCTTTTGCCAAAAAACTTAAGTCTAGGAATGTATTGGTAGACAAGTTTGTATATGTATTGGTTTTTAAATATTTCCCCACACTACCTAAACTGCACATAGTTGTATAAAATGTTTTGTAAAAAAACTACATATATTTTTTACAATCAATTTTAGATGTTAAAATTAAATATTTCTTTTGTTCTTAAGTAAGAATTTTGTATTTTTACTGATATATTTATGTGCGAAAAATGTTAAATTGATTACCAATTTTAATTATTTTTTATTCTGTATTGAAAATCTTCATTCCCTCAAAGGAAAAAATACAATACTGTGAAGAAATAAATTTCACGTAACAAATCTTAAGAATATGAAATTTATTTTAGTGTTAAAAAATTTAAAATACATTAAATTGTAAATAAATTGTTAGTGCAAAAATTCAAAATTATTTATATCCTTAGAAAGTGCAACAATATATCGCTTTAAAGTGTCTTAATGTAATCAATGAATTCACACCATACCCGTAATTGTGAAAACATTTTGACATTGGGAGAGTTGGCTATCTATTTATGTAATCTACGTACTGAACTATTTTAATTTTTCCAGTACAACATAAATAAATATATCTTAAATTTTTACCCCCCTCCCTATACTTATAAACAATAAAATTTATTTGAAATGTATTTTAGAATAATTATAGTTTGAAAATTAGTTTTAAAATAGATTTAAAATATATTTAATTTTTTATAAAAAATTTTGTTTTGCTATTATTATTTGTTTTACATTCTAGTTTGTAACCATATTTAATGCATAAAAAGTGTTTTTTTTTCGGTTTAATGGAACCCGTGGAATCTATAGAAGCGAAAAATTTATTTAAAATCAATTTTATTTCAAGTACTTAAATTTATATTTTATTCAGTGCTTTCTTGGATACAATCAAAAGCACAAATAGGAAAAAAACACACAATTTGCTTTGTAATTTCTTATTTCAATCGGCTGTTTTTGACATCTACAATTCAAAAATCTACCAACAAAATACATGCGATTTTTGTTTTTGTAAAACCAACTCTATCTTGTTTATTCTACCATGGTGAAAGGGTTAAAACAATCAAAAAAATTATACTTAAAATAAAGAAAAAAAAATGTAAAATAAAAAAAATGGCGGTCGCCCTTATTTTCCGAGTTATGGGCCTCTGAACTTTTCATATGAAACTGTGGTTGTGCACTGCTTTTTGAATTGATGATTCACTAAACTGGACTTTTCCTTTCCTTCCTTTATTTTTTTATATCTGGACAGAAAATGGGTTGTCAGCACTGTTGCCAGATTTGCTGATTTTTTATCGTAAAATTGGCTAGGTGAGATTTGCCGATTTTCTTCCTGAAATTGCAGATTTTAAGAAATAACTGTATTTAGGCCACACTCTTTTTAGGGATCCGTACACAAAGTGTAAAAACGAAACCCTATTGTTTTCGCTACAATGTCTGTCCGTCTGTCAGCGCCTTTTATCTCTGGAAGCGTAATAGGTAGACTCTTGAAATTTTCACAGATGATGTATAGTTGTTGCCGCTATAGCAACAAATACTAAAACTTATAGAGTGTTCCAATAGAGAGGTGTTATTTACGAAAATGTGTTTATTTCTTGAACTGTTGGAGGAGTACACTTGAAATTTACAAACAGTTATTAAAACTTAGTTCACTATATAAACAAGTATAAAAAAAAACTAAAAATTAAAGGGTGTTCCGATAGTGGTGTGAAATGCATGTATAAGGCATAAGTTTTAAACCATAATAGGTAGACTCTTGAAATTTCCACAGAAGGTGTATAGCGATGGCCGCTATAACAACAAAAATTATAACTTATAGGGTGTTCCGATAGAGAGGTGTTATTCACAAATATGTGTTTATTTCTTGAGCTGTAGGAGGCATACACTAAAAATATGTAAGCAGTAATTAAAACTTAGTTCGCTATATAAACAAGTATAAAAAATAAAACTAAAAATTAAAGGGTGTTCCGATAGTAGTGTGATTTGCATGTATAAGGCCTAAGTTTTGAACCGTAATAGGTAGGTGCTTAAAATGTTCACAGAAAGTATATAACTGTGACCGCTATAACAACAAAAATTAAAACTTATAGCGTGTTCCGATAGAAAGGTGTTATTCACGAATATGTGTTTATTTCTTGAACTGTAGGAGGCATACACTAAAAATTTACAAACTGTAATAAAAACGTAGTTCGATTATATATATAAAAATTAAAGGGTGTTCCGATAGTGGTGTTATTTTGATTTATAAGGCCTAAGTTTTGAACCATAATAGGTTGAATCTTGAAATTTTCACAAAAGGTGGCCGCTATAGCAACAAATATTAAAATTTTTAGGGTGTTCCCATAGAGAGGTGTTATTCACAAATATGTGTTTATTTCTTTAGCTGTAGGAAGTATACACTAAAAATATGTAAGCAGTAATTAAAACTTAGTTCGCTATATAAACAAGTATAACAAAATAAACCTAAAAATTATAAGGTGTTCCGATAGTAGTGTGATTTACATGTATAAGGCCTAAGTTTTGAGCCGTAATAGGTAGGCGCTTGAAATTTTCACAGAAGGTATATAACTGTGACCGCTATACTAGCAAATTCTAAAACTTATAGGGTGTTCGGATAGAGAGGTGTTTTTCACGAATATGTGCTTATTTCTTGAACTGTATGAGGAATTCACTAAAAATATGCAAGCACTAAATTAAAATTAGTTCGCTATATAAATAAGTCTGAAAAAATAAACCTAAAAATTAAAGGGTGTTCCGATAGTGGAGTGATTTGCCTGTATAAGGCCTAAGTTTTGAACCATAACCATATGACCGCTATAGCAAAAAATATTAAAACTTATAGGGTGTTCCGATAGAGAGGTGTTATTTACGAATATGTGTTTATTTCTTACAAACAGTATTTAAAACTTAGTTCGCTTTATAAACAAGTCTAAAAAAATAAACCTAAAAATTAAAGGGTGTTCCCATAGTGATGTGGTTTGTATGTGTAAGGCCTAAGTTTTGAACCATAATAGGTAGACTCTTGAAAATTTTACCAAAAGTGTATAACTGCGGCCACAATAGCAAAAAATACTAAAACGTAGGGTGTTCCAAAAGTGACGTGTTATTTACGTTTATGTCTTTTTTTGAGCTGTAAGAAGAAACCACTTACAATTTGCAGACTGTAATTAAAACTATGTTTGTTTTATAAACAAGTATACAAAATTGAACTTAAATATTAAAGGGTGTTCCAATAGTGACGTGATTTGCATGTGTATATCCTAAGTTTTGAATGAATAGGTGGAATCTTGAAATTTTTATAGGAGGTGTATAACTATGTCCACTATAACAAATAATAAAAATTAAAGGGTTTTCCGCCAGTGACGTGATTTGCATGTATAAAGCCTTATTTCTTGAACTGTAACAGGTAGACTCTTGAAATTTTGTACAGAAGATGTGTTGCCAAGGCCGATATGACACTTATAGTGACTTATTTTTTATAGAAAGGAAGTTGCCATGGCCACTATAATGACTAATAAAATTAAAGGGTGTTCCGACAGTGACATGATTTTATAAACCGTAATAGATACCCTCTTGAAATGTTTACAGTAGATGTGTTACTTCGGCCGCTATAACAAATATTTAAAATTGAAGTGTGTCCATTAGTAACGTGTTTTTCACGAATATTACCTTATTTTTTAACCGCAATAAGTAGGCTTCTGATATTTTAATAGAAAGTGTATTACCATGGCCGCTATAAAATGAATTACATATTAAAATTTAAAGGGTGTTCTAATTATGATGCAATTTTCGCGAATATCACTTTAATTTTAAAATTTAAGGGTGTCCCATAAGACATAAAGAAATAAACAACTGGAATTTTTAAATTATACTGAACATAGTACGAAACCCTACGTGTGTGAGTCTAACTCGCACTTGACTAATTTATTTATTAATCTTTTTAAACTTCATTTCGTTGAATAAAAACTATTCAGACGTTGAAACTTTGCCTTGGACAATATAATGAAATTCAAAGATTATTAAAATTAAAACATCCGAACATATTGTATCCCTGCCAATCTCAGTAGCTTTGACTTAAAGGCGTTATAAACTGTTTAGTAGATCTATACGAAGCTAAATATTTATTTTTGATGATACATCTAAAATAATGTTAGATAATTTAAATTAAGACATTCACTTGATTTTTAAAAGTTGGTAAACTATAATGGCACTAGAACCTTGCTAAGCTTTTGTGAAATTTATTGATTCAAGGATTTTATTTCTAAAATTGTTCGCTTTATACTGTTCTACCACATTCGTCGTCTAATTTGGAACAAGTGTTTAGACAAGTTAGTGTTAATAAAACTAAACTAAAAAGTCAATTGCATATTAAATAAAACCAATTTTTCAATACTCCAATCGAGGCACTCGATGTTATTCTACCAGTTGAAGGGTTGCTGGTTCGATTCCCGCCAAATACTTTGGGTGTTTTCTGCAGACAAGTAAGAAGCTTCACAAATAGTGTTATCTTTAAAAAAATATTACGGCCGTTGAATTCTTCGATTTTTTTGTGGTCTCAAATAATGCATTTATGTAAAGATTGAACATACTTTTATTTTTCTGTTGAGTATTAATATTATTCTGAATATTTATTGTTTCACTCTGTTTTACATAATTTGTAATAATATTCTTTAAAAAAAAATCATAAAAACCTTATATTTATGTATGTGTTTTATTATTTTGACAGATTTTTTGCCGATTTAAAAAAATTTATTCAGATTTTGCAGATTTTTTAGCCTAATTTTGAAGATTTATAGGTAAATTTTCTGGCAACACTGGGTGTCAGCAGAGATTTATTGGCAAGGGGATGAAGGCGGTTCTCTTTGTTAAAGAGTAGAGTGTGTATTACATTATTATATTACATCTGTCCTTTTTTTGTATTGTATTTTGCACTTTTGCAAGACCATGTGTATTAAACACTGAACTCCACTCAAGGCGAATTCATACCAGGTGGTGTTGATAGCCCAGCAGATTGTTTTTTGCTCTCGTTTTTTTGCTAATGTCTTGTCAAAAGTACATTGTTTCATATCTGCTAATCTAATGTCAAAGTTGTTGTTTTGTTGTAGTTGTTGCTCTACTGCCTACACCTGGTATGAATTCGCCTTGACTCCACTATTGTATTTTTTCTTTCATAATTCTGGCATATTATTAAGAAATCATGCATTAGCTTTGTATTTTATCTAACATTTTTATTTATTTAGAGGAAAGATGTTATTTACCAGGTGATTGTATTGTCTTAAAATGGTGCATCACCCAAAATTTTTAGGCATTTGTTCATTCTGATTTGGGCGTTTTTTTATACCCATTAATGGTAAAAATATATAATTGTGTATATTTGAGTAGGTAGATATCTTGGGGCATAATAAGAGATTAAGGTTGATTTCTCAAATGTTAAGGCGTAAGTATAAGATTTTGGTAGAATAATAGAATAACAGAACACTGCGACCAAAGGTATATGTATGTATATCCTTTGCGAAAAACAAATAAACTCGACTAAAAACGCTATTTTTATACTTTTGAAAGGTTGAGTCACAAAATAAGTAAATAATAAAACGTTAACTCATTAGTACAACAACTGCAACCAAGACAAAATTGTATGCAATAAACAAAATATTAAATATTAAAGCAAAACACATTAAACAAGAGGGAAGCTTTAGGTGGTGGTAGACTTCGTTTTCACCAATTAATGATAGTTGGTTGAATACAATTTTCTCTTATCCTATTAACTGAGTTTCTCTAGTTAAATATATGATTTTTACAACTAAACACTACACAAAGTAAATAGATTCGAAGAATGCTGAAAAAGGATGTAGCGATCCAGAAAATGCTTAACATTCTTCTAGTTTCGAAAATATTTTCTTTAAAATTAATCACCTAAAATTAATCGCCGGTACGCAGCTCGACTGAATTTTAGTTTCCCATAGGAAGTATGTGTAAAAAAAACAGCCTGAATTTCAGGTTTGAAAATTTTGAAGCAACTTTCCGTTTGGCAGTACGCAGCTAAAAAGAAAACTAAGCGGAATTTTTGACTATTACAGAGATTTTATAACAAAAAGTGTAGACTTTTTTCCTTCAACTGAAACAAAAATTAATGTTCAGACAATTCTTTGGTAACGGAATTTATAACATTTCATGTTTTTTACACTTTCAAAATATTTTTTTTTCATTTCTGTGTTGATATAATAATATTGTGTACAACATACAATAAAATTTTAAAAACACATGATTTTTATTGCTACAAACGACCACACGAATGATATTTAAAAAGGCCAGGGTTATACCTATTTTCAAAACTGGAAAAGATCCAAAATTGCCTTCCAGCTATAGGCCAATAAGCATTTTGTGCTTGTTGGATAAAGTCTTTGAAAAAATAATCCACAAAAGAATCGTAGAGTTCTCAGAACAGAATAACATTATACATCAGCAGCAGAATAAAAGAAATCGTAGAAGTACAGGTATTATATTTCTTGACATTGAAAAAGCTTTCGATACAGTATGGCATAATGGCCTATTGTATAAACTTAACTCTTTTAGTTTTCCTTTATATTTACAAAAAATCATACAAAGCTTTTTAGACCAACGTTCATTTGTAGTTTTCGTGGAGCGCTTCTCATCAGGTGAAAAACATATACTCGCAGGTCTACCGCAAGGTTCCGTTTTGTCACCTACGCTTTATTCGTTATACACGTCAGATATCACTCTACGCAGGAATCAGGAAGCAGCATTTTATGCAGACGATAGTGCTTTTATTTGCAGCGGTAAGGTATCTAATTCATTAGTTAGGAAAATGCAAGAGAGCTTAAATTCAAGCCAAAAATATTTTAATAAATGGAAAATAAAGGTCAATGATGATAAAACACAGGCCATTATTTTTACATATAATAAGTCGCCAAAACGCATACCTTCTCAATCTATGTTGTGCCGTGGGAATGTTATACCTATAAAGTCAGAAATCAAGTATTTGGGCATTATAATGGATAAAAAACTAACATTTAAGCAACATGTCAACCAAATTTGTGAAAAAGCTATAAAGTGTGGTCGGGCATTGTTTCCCATACTCAACAGAAGATCTAAATTGAATATGAAAAACAAAATATTGTTAATATAAATTTAAGTATTTTCTTTTAAGCTTTAGGTCTTTAAATAATTACAATTAAGTATATACTTAATTGTAATTTTCATAACGTTAATTTGTTAATTTTTCCTGATGATGCTACACAAAGGAGTAGCGAAATATCGAAAAAATAAAAATAAAATTATTTAAAGACCTAAAGCTTAAAAGAAAATACTTAAATTTATATTAATAAAAAGGTCAAATAAACTATATAAAACAAAATATTGTTATATAAAATGTGCATTCGACCAATTATGAGTTACAGCTGTCAAGTATGGTTTCATAAAACTGCGAAAACTCATACCAAAAAGCTTCAGATTATACAAAACAAGAATTTGAAAATAATTCATAATCTGCAGACTGTCAAACTTTGAATCAATAAGGAATTTACAAGGTAATCACTAAGATTCGTTCGTTAAGAATGAATGTATTAGTGATTATCCAAACAAATTTCTTTATAACTTCCATAGAGATCAAAAAGGCTTTTGTTAGCTATTTTCCTTAAGGCTGTATATTTATTGTTATTAGATTTGTAAATTTAATTATAAGACTCTTATTGTTGTAGTACTTATACAGGGTGGGCCAAAAGAAACCAAGGGGTGTAAAAGTTTAATAACTTTTTTGTTTATTAACTTTTTTTTATTTTTTCTTTCAGATTATATAGACAACACTTGGAATTGTATTATTTAAACCAGAGATCAATTATTTTAACGCAAAGAGCATATCGCCGACATTATTGAAAATTTGATTATGAGTGATGAAGCTCATTTTCATTTGAATGGCTTTGTTAATAAGCAGAACTGTAGGTTCTGGGGTTCTGAAAATCCAAGAGCCATTCATCAACGCCAATTGCACCCCATCAGGTGTACAGTATGGTGTGGGATCACATCTGAAAATGTCATTGGGCCCTACTTCTTCGAGAATGAAGATGGAAGTGCTGTAACCGTAAATGGAGAGCGGTATCGGTTTATGATAGAAAATTTTTTACGTCCTGCTCTTGAAAACAGACCTGGTATGTGGTTTCAGTAGGACGGAGCCACTGCCCATACTGCCCGAGACACAATGGCACTTTTAAGACAAATTTTTGGAGAGCCCTTGGTTTCTTTTGGCCCACCCTGTAGTAAAATCTCATACCTCTGTACCTTTTATATTTTAAACTTGTAAATAAAGACTTTTATTTAAAAAAAAAAAAAAAAAAAAAAAAACGACCACATGATGAATTTTAGTTTTGTAGAAATAAAGGCAAAAAAATCAAACCTGAAATTCCGTAGACCTACGTACTGGGCTTAATTTGTAAAAAAAATATTGATAATAATCCATTCAAGGCGAATTGAATACTAGGTAATTGTTTGTGTAAAAACAAATCAAAATCAAATTCGCCTAAAATTGCATCGATATTGGAACACCCTTTAAATTTGAGGAGTTGTTGTTATAACCTGCTACGGTTCAAAAAATAAGGCTATTTAAGTAAAAATCATGTCTCTGTCGGAACATCCTTTAATTTTGGGAATTGTTATAACGGGCATGGAAATTCTCTTTATTTACATAAAAACACTTTAGGCCTTATTAGCTTGAAAATTATATAATCCTAAAGAGAAATTCTCTTTCTATGAATATATCAAGAGTCTACCTATTACGACTAAAGAAATAAGCCACTATACGTGAAAAACATGTCATTGTCGGAACACCCTTTAATTTTTAGTAAATGTCATATCGGCCGTGGCAACATATCTTCTGTACAAAATTTAAAGAGTCTACCTATTACGGTTCAAGAAATAAGGCGTTATACATGAGAATCACGTCACTATCGGAACACCCTTTAATTTTTATTATTTGCTATAGTGGCCATAGTAATAAACCTCCTGTAAAAACTTCAAAAGTCTACTTATTATCGTTCAAAACTTAGGCCATATATACGCATAGCACGTCACTCTCGGAACACCCTTTAATTTTAATGTTGTTTAGAAAGCGAACATAGAGTTAATTACTCTTTGCAAATTTTAAGTGGTTGCCTCCTATAGCCTAGTACTCTGTACGAATTTGTGAAAAATGTTGAGCAACATTTATTATTTCACAGGGAAAATTTGACATATAAAATGTGGTGTCTATCTCGCGATTTGAAAAAATTTTACGATTTTATTGTTTTTAAGTATACCACATTGTTTTAGATATGTTGGTTGAAAAATTCACATGAAATAATTGGGATTAAAACTAACAAACACCAATTAAATACATTACTCTAAATATTAACGCCAGTTCTCAACACGATAAACTAAGTAAAGACTTCAATATGGACTCAGTGTCTAGGGAGTCTTTTTTTTCTCATTGTCGTTCTAGGTTGAACGACATAATTAAAGAAGAAGAAGAAGAACATGACATAATGCCCCTTTGCTTTCTTCTTCTTCTTCTGGATTGTTGCTCATACAGAGCAACAATGTTGGTGCCAAATGGTAAAAAGCTGCCGTAAACACTAGGTTATTATTTGCAGCTTTTGGTCATGTCCAGAAACGACGGTTAGGTTGAAAACAATGTTTTAATTATTTTAGTTTTTCTATATGTAGTTATTATTTATTTGTTTGTTGTAAATTCTTCTGTTTTTTTCCCCTTTCGTCAAATGTGTGTAAAATTTATTTGTTAATTTTTCGTGTGGTTTCTTGATTTCGAACAATTTAGGTTATACACGATAACCCAAGCGATTACACGTGGCTGATTGATGCAAACACAAATTAACTGTACCACGGTACAGCTAACCGTGGAAGCCAATCAGCCAGTGCGAGAGGGAGACGCAAACCACTTGAAGACCGAGCAACAAGGACGGCCTGATTGACCTTAAACGATAATGACAATAACGCGCGAACGTGTTCATCAATCCAAACCTACTTTACGACTCCCGCCCCTTTGCTTTATTTCAAAGCTTTGATAAAATGTTGCCAGAAATATTTCAATGTTTTTCCACAGCAAAAACAGAGTACTACTTCTGCAACATTTTTTCATGACTTTTTCATAGAAATTTTTTATGTATGTAATTTGACAGCATTCTGCATGAAAAACTGAACAGAGTACCAAGCTTATAGCTCAAGAAATAAAGACATAAAGGCAAATAACATGTCACTTTCGGAACACCCTATAAGTTTTAGTATTTGTTGCTATAGTGGCCACAGTTATACACCTTCTGTGAAAATTTCAAGAGTCTACCTATTAGGGTTCAAAACTTAGGCCTTATACATGCAAATCACACCACTATCGGAACACCCTTTAATTTTTAGATTTATTTTTTTAGACTTGTTTATAAAGCGAACTAAGTTTTAATTACTGTTTGTAAATTTTTAGTGTATGCCTCCTACAGTTCAAGAAATAAACACATATTCGTGAATAACACCTCTCTATCGGAACACCCTATAAGTTTTAGTATTTGTTGCTATAGTGGCAACAGCTATACATCATTTGTGAAAATATCAAGAGTCTGCCTATTACGGTTCCGGAGATAAAAGGCGCTGACAGACGGACAGACATTGTAGCGAAAACAATAGGGTTTCGTTTTTACCCTTTGGGTACGGAACCCTAAAAACAGATATAAAAGAAGATATTCACCTGGGCTATCAGTTTAACCTAGTATTCAATTCGCCTTGAATCCATTTTTTAAATTTTTATCTCTCAATTTTTTTATTTTCATAATTCCTTAAAAAAAATGTAAACACACAAAAAAAAAAAAAAACAAAACAAATTGGAAACAAGGCAAATATAATTTTTAGATTCCTGCAGCTGATGTCGAATTCGCTATTAAGTTTTCCTTGTTAAATACTACTTAACATTGCTGTAAAAAGTCCAATAGCAATGTATTCTCCATCCCTGATTTGTATTTTTCGAATTGAAGCTGTTTAACAGTGCCATGTTATTTAAAAACATTTAAATTGTACTTTGTGATTTAAATGGTTGCACGTGTAAAAAAAGTTTATAGTTTTCGGAAATTTAATTAATATAAGTAGATATATAAGTAGATATTATACAATCATTAAATCAATAATGAACTCAGACAATGATAATCTTGAAGATAATACTAATGAAATTGGTAGCAGGGATTTCACAGAAGCACATAAAAAATCCAATGAAAATGTCAAACGCCGAACTGTAGTGGGACCGTGGAGGAATGTGTAAGTTAATTGGAATTACACAGTTAACAATTAAAGAAAAATATTAAAAAATTATAGTGCAGAATTTAATCAAGTTTATGAGTGGTTATTTGGTACACAATATTCTTTGGAGACCCGTCAAAAAGCATTAAGTCAAATACAAATATGGAACCTAAGACGGAGCACTTTATGTCCAGCTGCTGTCTTAGCTACCGGTGTTATCGTAGATACACAGCTTAAAGATGCCAACGAAAATAAGTTTAGTGATGAGGAAATGCAGATATTATATTCAAATGCCTTTACACGTTTCTTTAACTTCATGTCATCTATAATGCAATCCCACAATATGCGCACCATGTACCAAACTGCTAAGGACCTGGGGTTACAATCGTTTGTGGTAGACTTGCGTCATATTTGTGCTCATGGGCAAGTTTTGCCACCAATACAAGTGCTGCGTAATACTGCGGAATATTGTGTCTCATGGTTGCATGATTACTACTGGTCCTCTCAACTTAATACCATGTGTGATGTTGATGCATCCAACATAAGACGCAAAGATATAAATGAATTTTATGTTAATATTTCTGAATTGTTCGAAATATATGATTCAGCTTTAGAGGGTCATATGAAGGGTGCTACCAATCTTAAAACTCTTAAGCGCCATTTGCAAGGCAACCGTTTTAAGTGCCTTAAGGAATTCTATTTGCAAAATAAATTAACTTCATTGCAGACTGCTTTTGATATCATTGTGCAAAAAATGTGTGCTTTAGTTAAACGTGATGTAGCCATAAAGGATATGGCTGAAATTTATATAGAAGCTTTTCTAAAAATGAATTTTTTCTTTACCTTTGGCCAGTCTCATATATCTGATGAAGACTTACTATCTTTAATAAGTGTCACACAGACGCTGTTTCGCATGTTAGCTATTTATGGCTTTGTGGAAGATTTGTTCTTGTCTCTAATTGAAATTACCGAAAATCCAATAGCTAAGTCAAATAAACGTGTTGGTGCCAGTTTTTGGGCTGTTGAAATGGCAAAAGGTTTTCGGGCTTTTCGTCAGTGCAAAAAAATGTATAAAGCTGAGTTAGATGCGGTAAGCAAAAACTTGCCAATGTCTTGACTATTTAAAATAATCTTCCAACTGTTAAAAAAAATATATTTTTTATTAATCATTAACAGGACACCACTATCAACGAGCCGTTTTTCACCAATACAGATTTAACGCAAATATCGCAGGGAACAAGGGAATTACTTATCTACAGTGGTGTCGATATGAAAAGAACAATTATATTTGGCGATCATTTTCGTAGACCCTGGGTATGGGAATTTGACCGCAACTTTATAGAAGACCGCTTAGAAGCTGTCAATGAATACACATCACCTATACTAAAAAGGTGTTATGGTTGAACAATCCAAAAAAAAAAACATTTTTATTAATTTTGATCATTTTTTTAACAGTTTATTACCTCTTATTGTACCAGAGCTAGATAAAACTGAAATCAATACATTTACTACCCTAATTGATTGTCTATTTGAAGCCAATGAAATAAACATAGTTGATAAAACAAAATCATCTAAAGAAGAAAAAAACAGCATTGATAAAATATATACCGTATTGGATCTATTGAAAAAGATTAATAAAACTGATGAAATTGAAATGCAAGTTGACGAAGAAAATAATGAAGACTCAGTTGTAAAACATGGTATATGGACTTTAGTGCCAGGTAAACAGATATACATATCATTTGAATATTTTTGGATCTTTTAACTAAACGTACAAAAATGAAAAATAACATAAGTAATATCATAAAGTGCAGATTTTTTAAGCTTTACCACAGGTCCAGAATATATACATATATAGGAAAGTCAATTTAGCGATTTCCGCCTTTCTGTTAAAGTAGGTAGCTTATGGAAAGTCTTAGTTTAGTTTGTATGTTAGGATATTTTGCTGTAGAGAGCATCTGCAGTATCGATTCATAAATGATGGAGTTACTATATTCAAATAAAGGCGAGCGAAAAAAATTACCTTAGTTTTCCCATGTTGCTGTTTTTTATGTTCTTATTATTTTTGTTGTATTAAAAAGCGTAATTTTTACTTTACCTTATCGATATACATATATAAAGCACAAAATGTGTTTCTTTTTGTATGATTGTTTGTCGGAAAGCTATAATTGCCTACAGCAATTAACCGATCTTTCTGATATACGGATGGTAAAATAGGGTACTTTTTATTGATAGTCGACGTGGGCGTCGCACCTCCCATACACAGTAAATAGTGATCATCGTGTTGCTTGATAACAGTAATAGCTAGCGCCTTGGAATTTTGCACCAGTAACTTCTATATTAACATACATAGTTTAGCGAAAGATAGACTGGATTGGAATAGTGGACGTGGTACCTCCCATACAAAGTGAAAAATTATTATCGTGTTCTTGGCGAACTGCAACAGATAGCGCCTTGAAACTTTGCAAGAGTGATCTCTGTGCTAATGCCCATAGTCTGCCGAATGAGACAGAATGAATTGGGATAGTGGGCGCTGTACCTCCTATACAAATTAAAAAATTTTTAATGTGTACATGTAACCCCCATACCCATGCGTATACTCTAGAAAAACAGGCTGAATTGGGACAGTGGGCATGGTACCTTCCATACAAAGAATAAATTATTATCCTGTATCTAGAAAACTACAATACGTACCGCCTTGGAATTTTGCATTTGTAACCCTCAAATTAAGATACATTGTGTAGAGAAACACAGACTAAATTTGAATGGTGGGCGTGGTACCATCCATAAAAAGTAAAAACTTGTTATCGTGTTAATACTCAAACTAAAATATTTTGACGCACGCACGCTGCATTTTCGAGTTAAGGGTTGGTACTACTTTTTTTCCATGTGTTTATCGTATTTTTTTGTGGATGAGTGTAGCGAAGCGCACCGGGGATAGCTAGTACTACATATAGTAAAGTAAAAAAAAAACAAAAACTTAATAGGTTAAAAACCACAAAATCATAATAAATCATAATAATGGCCATATTTGTATATTATTGTATATGTTAACATATTTGTGTAAAATATTATAAATTATAAATAAACATACATATATACATATATATATAATAAATACATACATATATATAAATATAAATAAATACATACATATATATTTTTCTTTTGCAGATGATGAAACAATTGACTGGAGATCGTGTCCATTGGGTCGTTTGCCTTGGGAATAATATTAAAAATTAATTAATTAATTAAATTATGACTGCTATAGTTATTTGTAGATACTGTATTGTTATTTTTTATAATTAAACGAATTGTTAAAGTAATCAATCAAGAGTGTTATTTTCGCACAAACTGATCCTAGCTCTAACCGAAAAATGATCTGTTCTTTCACCTATAAGGCCCCAAGTAGGTTGGTACTGGTAAATCCTGCTTACCACCTTGGTCTCGGTCCCCTGTTCGTACCAATGCATTTTCTGCATGAATAGTAAGTATCGAAACACTTTTTGAACATTTCCCGTGTAATTACTCTTCCAAAATAAATTCTTATTCAAGTAAACACCCAGGTATTTTGCCCTCTGCTAGTTTTAAACTCTACCTCTAACTTGGTTCCTTTGTCTTAATATCAATTTTTGCTAAGTTTGACATTTTTACCAATAAAATAGGCTGTTAATGGTATGTTTAAAATTTTTAAACATTGTTTTTGTAATTTCTTTGGACTAAATTTGTGGATTCTTAGAATTTTTTTGAACGTGTCCACCTAGCACTTGGGTAATAATAAATAATTAAGTTCTTACGTTTATTGTTTGCAGTAGCAGATAGTCTTTCACAAGTTCATTGTGAACAAAGTAAGCGAAAATGGATCGGGGAAAAAAAAAGTCTTTACAGAGGCATCAACAATCTTGTTTTTACATAAATTCCTTAAGATCGGTTCTGCCCTTCGTAAAGTCAAGTTTCGGAAATCCCTGCATGAATCTAAAAGCCAAATCTGGAGAATAAAGTCGAAATTTAAATCGCAATTTAAATGTGTTAGTTTAAAAGATCACTTTAAGTTATTTATAAATTTATTTATTTATTTTGGTATATTCGACTACAAAACTTAAGTCCTAAAGTAGCAAAAGTTTATTAATATTTATTTTAACATTTGCAATAAAAATAATACAAAATTGCGGGTGCAGTAAAGAAATGGTTACAAATACAAGAAAATTATAATTACATAGGTATGAATATTTTCACTATTAATTTTAATTTATTGTTATAATATAGTACGAACTTGGTATGCCCAACCGAAAGGAAATCGGAGTTGTTGCTTTTACTGAAAAGTTGTAAAAACCAACAATTAAAAACGTAATATAAAAACAACACTTTAACTAAAATCATATTTTGCTGCACCATCAACGAAAAAATCAGTGGTTTGCAGATTAATCCAAGAACAAATAGGTACAGTTGCTTGTTTGGCAATTACATGTATAAGCTAACTTGGTCTTTTACATGGCTCTTGATCTATGTATGTATGTATGTCATCTACTAAAATTGTGACAATAATGGATCTAGACATTTAAAAGATAACCAGGTATGTTCTGGATTCAACTTTGAAGTAAAAGTAATTTTTATTCACTTCATTTTGACTCTGGTGTTCTGCATTCTACTTTTTACGTTTCATTTCTGTTTTATTTTCAAACATTAATTCGTAGTAAATTGCTATGTTCTAAAAACTATTTTTACCCAAAAAGTAGTATTTTAAAAATACTTTTGAGTTTCATTGTGAAATGGAAGGCTTTTACAGAAATTCATATGAGTCGTTCAGTGGATAAAGGGAATGAGTCCATTTTTGGCGTTTTTGAGATTTATCGTGGATTTACTTCCTTTTATGACTAACAATGTATGGTACAAATTTAGTTTTCAAATTGCAACGGAAAACCTCTTTTAAAGACAAAACATTTTTTTGTACGAAACACAAATTTTATTTTCAGTGGAAAAAGGGAATAAGTCCACGCTTGCATTTATATTGCATTAATCACTTGTTAACTTTACTTTTAATTCTATTTCTTGCTTCTTTTTGAGCTTTCACTACCTGCCATTTTTTTGCTGTTGTACTTACTTGATTGCTGCATGAGAGCAGCAATCGGAAGCGTAACTGTAATCCAAATTTATGCTTTATTACATATGAATTCGACCTTTGATCGCTGTTATGATATCGCTGTGGTTAGAAGAGTATCGAATTTAGTAACTGCTAAAAAGCATTTGAAAAAGATTTCGTAAAAATATTTTAATTATTTGACCTGCGCATATTAAGTAAGTAAAGTTGAATAGTATTTTTTTAAATATTATAAATATTAAAGTTTACTATTTATAAATAAGTAGTGCCAAGAATGCATGTGAACAACAATAATGAGGTCAATGTCGAAAGTGTTGATTCCGATTGGTCATCAGTTGGCTTTCTACGTGTCTCAAAAAGGCGAGTGACAAGAATTATATCCTCGAATTCATCGTCAAATAATGATGATGAACTGGCAACGATCTCAGTTGGGCAAAAGCGACGAAATAGTATTGAATGGCGAAAAAATGTAAGAAAGTTTCGTCGAATCAACGGTTTGCAATACAGAAATAGCTCAGGCTCTATTGTATCAGCAAAAACATTTGCGGATGTATTTTGTCGATGCAAACGTAACTGTAACTCCAAAATTACAGTTGACCAAAGAAAAGCAGCGTTTACATCCTTTTTTAACTTAAACTCCCATACACAACAAAACATTTTTATTAGAGGTTGCGCTGCGGCGAAAATAATTGAAAGACAGCGTCCAAGAAATGATTATCCAAAGGCGAGATTTCGTACTTTTGCGTATTCTATTCGAAGAACAGACCAAGGCGACATTCCTGTCTGCAAAGAGTATTTTTTGGACACATACCACATAAGCAACAAGCGACTTTTTAATTGCATTAAAAAAATCAGGTTTCGGAATTAATAGACCAGCGGGGAAAACACATTCGAACTAATAAAATTTATTACACACCCATCATTAATCTTATAAACTCATTTCCATGAGTTTCAAAACAATGCTAGAGACATGTTTATTTGGCCAATATTTAGATTGATATTTTTCTTTTTATTTCCGAACGAATGCTAAAAGTCAAAACATAATTAATTTGCATTTTTACGCTATCGATTTTAACAACAAAAAATTTGGTGGACTTATTCCCTTTTTCCACTGCAACTTATCAATAAAAATGTATTTGTATGATATTAACAGGTTTTGTGAACACATACATACACTTACATACTAACATTATATATTTACAAATTGTAAAAGAAGCCCTAATATTTAATTTTGCAATCTTAGTTTTGAGTTTTGTTGTAACAACGAGTTTTAAAGTCAACGTCAACTGTTCTGTCGCTTTTCTCCATTTCAATTTTGGACTTTTTCATTTTTGGACTCATTCCCTTTATCCACTGAACGACTCATATATAAGTAGAATTACAATTAAGGCCAGGATTCACTATCCTACACAATCGTACGATTTAATCACAAAAAAATCTGACAGAATTCTGTCCTACTTAAAAAATCGTTTCAAAATGGCATTGTAGATGCCACTCTTATCATACAATAAAAGATTTTGCTCTGATCGCATGGAAAAATATAGATTAAGGTATTTTTATTTTAAGTTAAAAATTTACAATTTGTAGGAAAAAACATAACACCTGGCAGGAAGCAATATTGTTGGGCTTTGTGTAAAACAATTCAGACCTGGCAAAAAGATTTACAAAAGAAGGCCATATAAAATTGGAGGAGTCAGATATGGCGATTTCTCGCCAAACGTGGCGATTTTAATCTTATTTGGCGATCAAATTTTTTAAATAATTGGCGATATTGTTGGTGATATTTCATTGACTTTTGGCTAACATTAGAAACTGAATTAAGGAATATTAAAATGGATAACAAAGAAATTTAAGTTTTAAAAGTAAATTGTTTTTTATATTTAAATATGATTTTACTTATAGAAACCAGAAACTTTCGGAAGATATAAATTAATTTAAAGTTTACGAACATCTCTCCGTTTTCATATTTACTTTTTTCAGATTTTATTTCTGAAACTGAAAACTACATTTAAAGTTTAAGAACTTCTTTCTATTTTAAACTGTTGCAATTTCTTATCATAACATAAATTCATTGGTTTCAAAGATTTTTATAAATCCTAACATACCCTTAGATGCTTATCAATAGAAAATATTAATTTTTGTTTTAGAAAGATAAAAATTATGATATTCTATCTAATTTGTACAGTTACATTAGTTTCGTACTTGATGTTCTGGTAATTCCAATGAATTTTTTACATACAAATTAAGTTTTGAAGTAAGGATTAAGTTCGCTTTATTCTCTCTAAGTTGAAAGAATATTGTTTACTAATTAGGTGATTAATAAGAATTCAAATAGGGCATGTTGCACACATCTGTTGATGTGTATGTTGGTATTTAGTAATGTTGAATAATTTTATTTCTCATAAAATATATTCAAAATAAAAACACGGTGACAAATACCGTTAGGATGGGTATGTCCAGGTCTCCATTAATTATAATAACCACTATTATTTCAAGTAAAAATTGTACCCTCCTAGTGTTCACTTATCATTTTAAATAAAAATCAAAATATTATATATTTTGGCGACTTTTTCTTCTATTTTTAAGTTTTTTAAATTTATACGCTTCTAACTAACTACTGGATAGAAAGACCAATTTCAATAAAGGAATTCTACCTAAACTCAACTGTGAAGAACATGCTATAAATTTTATGAATTGAAATAGGGCATGTGCACACATCTGTTGATGTGTATGTTCAGGTCTCCATTTATTATAATAACCTCTATTTTTCATTATTTTAAGTATAAATATATATTAATCGTGTTTACTAATCATTTTTAATAAAAAAAAAAAATATAAATATTTTGGCGTCTTATTTTCTATTTTTGGCGAATTTTAGCTATTTCGATTAAATTTATTTTTTGTGACTTATTAAAAATATTTTTAAAATTAAAAAATATTGTGTATATTAGAGGCAAATTTTAACAAAAAACTGTTTTGGCGGTTTTGGCGAAATAGGTGAAAATAAATCTGAACCCTGGTCCAGGGGGGTTACTGCGTATTTCGATTCGAAAAGGAAACCATTCGAATTTGTATGACTTTCAACATTATGTTTCGAAAAAGATTTCTTTCGAATCTAAATACGCAGTAGGCTCCCAGATATCTCACAATTATAGGTCCCACTCCCTGTACCACCATATATGTATATATTTATGGTGTGTTATACCAGCCCATACCCATTTTTTCATACTGACCTTTTTATTCCTTTTTTAAGATATATTAATTACAATATTTTAGTTCCAAATTGCTAAGTGTTTTTTTAGGTGGAACTTTTCCCGATTCCAAGTTGTAGCCTCCAAAATATTTGGATTGATAATTACAGTGAATGTTTTAGGAATAACAGTGCTCTGTTGACTGCAAAATGAGCTCTGTTAGAAAATGTGGGTTTTGTCTCTGCTAGTTAAATTCGAATTTATCTATACACTGATAAAACCAAAACAAACCACCAGTGTTTGCGGATTAGGAGATTTATCCCCAAATCCGGGATTTTTATCTACTTACTTACATATTGTAATTATATTATTAAATAATTCCTTTTTTAATATGATGTTTCTATATTTCAATTAAACAGATCGTCCAGAAAATTTGAATAGGAATAACTCAAAAAATTGAGTGCTTCTCATACAATGTGACAACAAAGTGGTTATAAAAAATTCAAACAAGTAAAAGAAGATAAAAAACGTACCGAAAATAACTCAAGCAATATAACTTCATTTAAAGCACTTAATCTTTTTTATCTTCGTTACCATTTTAAGAAGGAACTGGAGGCTTAAATCGTTTTTAGCGGTGGTACTACTAAAAAATTGTATCGAGGGTTGTAGAGAACTAAAATAAAGAAAATAAATAACGCGGCCGCCCGAGTTAACAGCAGTAAATAACAATGTTTTAAGACATTTATAAATAACAATTAAGAAAAATGGCAATAAAAAAGTGGAGCAACTTAACCGTATTTTGGGGAAAAGTTTATAAATATCAAGATGCAGCTGAAACAACCTTGTTTCTAGACCTGGCAAACTTATTTCACATATCGACTAGAATTGCTTATACATATGAATATTTTTTCGGCACAAACAAAATCTTAAATAAGAAATAAATTGCAGAACTAGTTACTGAAATCTTTGTTGAGAATTAATATACATTTTAAAAATACTGAAATTTGTTTTAAATTTTTTGATCCATCTTGAGAAATAGTGAGGTAAAACCTCAATCAACTTAGTTTTTTTTTTTTGTTAATAAAAAAACCACAGCTTGTCTGCAAAAATACCCAGTCTTTGGCGGGAATCGAACCCGCAACCCCTAGACTGATAAACTAACGCGCTACCAATCAGTCTAATATACAAAAAAGTGTACACTATATTTTTAAATAAAGTTAACTAGAGAACAAACAGAATATTCATGTGTTAACTTCAATGAAAACAGTATCCTTTTTAGCGGGGAATTTTGGCAATAGTTTAAATATTTTTTGGGGAATTTCGGGGATGAAAATTTTAAAATTGGTGATGTGACTCGAAAAAAATCTGGGAACCCTGCAAACCATTACTTTTTTAGAACATGAAAAATAAAAAGTTTACTTTTCAAATCGTATTTTGCTTTCATTCTACAACTTTTCTGGAATGATAAAAAGTCTGCACTTTTTGATAAAAAATCGTCATTTACGGCATTTCAGTTTAGAAAAAAGGCATAATTAAAACTAGGTACTTGTTGAAGTTTTATTTCATTTTTATTAAAAAAACAAAAAAATAGAAGAGAAATGACAAATCCTAATAGTTTTATGAATTTTATAAACATAAATTCCATTGAAATGTATTTTAGAACCACTTTTGTATAAAAAATTTGTTCTAAAATAAATTTCAAATATGTAGATGATATTTTTTATAAATATGGGGCAATTGTGTATGGTTTTATAAACATAAACACAAAATTTTTTAAAAAGATAGATAATAAAATAATTCAATTTTATTTTTTCGTATACAGTTAGGAATACATTTAAGAATTTTAGATTTTTGCTGAATGGTATTTAATATGAGAGTCAAAACAACTGAATTTATTAAGTTTTAAATAATCTTCAGAATAAAGAATAATTCCTTTTAAAGTTTAATTTTCTAAGGAACTTCGAAATTTGTTTTTTTTTTAATGACGGCACTAAATACTCGTTCGACATTTGTGGACGAATGTGGCAGAATCATAATTTATTTCACAAATTCTGTTAAAATTTTAAGCTTTTGCGGAATCTCCTTGATTTATTTCAGAAATTACATAAATTAGTTTCAGTCACAAATATTTTTGCAAAAATTTTAAGAAACAATTTTCGAAATTCTCTGAAAATGAAAGTCATGAGTGTAACATATCATATTTTTTATTTTAAAAATACATATGTATGTATGTATGTATGTATGTATGTATGTATGTATGTATGTATGTATGTATGTATGTATGTATGTATGTATGTATGTATGTATGTATGTATGTATGTATGTATGTATGTATGTATGTATGTATGTATGTATGTATGTATGTATGTATGTATGTATGTATGTATGTATGTATGTATGTATGTATGTATGTATGTATGTATGTATGTATGTATGTATGTATGTATGTACATATATAGAGTAACATATTTTTTTAAATGCGTTTGGTTCTTAAATAGATGAGATCTCTGTTTTAAGACCTAATGCATTAAACACATAGATAACATCAGGATACCGACTACAAACTGTCAAAAATAAAATACACATTTATAGGTTAACGATTACTTTGAAGCCAGCAAAGCTACATGGCTAAACGACCACCGTTGTGGCTGTGGTCAACTTAGGCTTTTCTTTTTTTGTATGAGACAATTTTGTTTTATTCAACAAAAGAAAATGTCACAAAATTATAAATTACAAATTCATATACTAACATCATTTAGCTGCGTAGCCGCTTTCTTCTATTTCTTTATAGCATCAGTAATGAGTTTTTTCTCATTTTAATTTATGTAAAGAGTCAAGAGTCTGTATATATGAAGGGTATAGAAGATTCGGCACTCCCGAATATAACACTCTTACTTGTTTTAATGTACCGTTATGAACAATTGAAAATTCATGCATGAAAAAATGTGTACACACATCACCGCCTACAACTTTTATGACCAAACCACTTACTATTTTCTACAGCATTTATAAATTGTTTTAAATAATAACTTTGTGCATAGACTTATGGCATTACATAGCTAATAGCAGCACCAACACACAGTTTTATTATTTCATTCAAGGTGTTTTATTTTTGCAGAGAACGCAATTTATTGCTACTGCTTTTGTTGAATTGATAACTGCTAGTGCTAAAATACCAGTAGCCCTTTAAACACTGTATTAAACTATAGACTATTAAAAATATCTATTCTAATCAATATCAAGAGTTTTGCATCACTAATTAAAATTTTTTAGCTCTTTTATTATAAACAATAACAAATACTTATAAATAAAATAACAACATTTAATTTAATTGTAGTCACTTTAAAGTAGCTTTAAGTGTTAATTCCATTTTCTAATACAGGTGGATTTCTTTCCAATAATTGCATGTCCTTGGTGGTATTTTCTTGTGAATAATCATTCCATTTCTGTATGGCAGAATCGGCAAAGAGAACATAAAGAACGCCGCTGCCAATAAGCATGGCACCGCAAATAAGAAAAACATTTGTCCAGGCTTCAAATGTTTGCTAAAATTTAAAGATTGAATTAAAAAAATGGAGACCTGTTTTATCTGCAGGGCAAGTTTTTTTGCGTATGTGAAAGGAGTACAGACTCATTTTACATCTCTTTTTCTCTCCCACAATAATCCAAACGAAAGAAAACTTGCTCTGGAAAAATGGTCTGAAAGATTTTTTTGAGTGAAATTTTCTTGCTTTATACAACAAGAGAAATAGCAAAATCAACGATAACTAACTACAAAATAGTCGAAATTTTAAATTTTATTGATGTGTTCTTATTTTGTTTTTAATCTGATTTGTGATGGATTGTAATCGATTTTGAAAACGAAACTGTTTTCAATCGACAAAAGTTGTGATCATTGTTCATTATATCGATTTTGTAAAAATTTTCTGCATTACTGTTAAATGGACGAAGTACTGTATGAACTTTGCGAACAGATTTATTTTTTTCAAAGTCAAACCATAGTTATCAATAGTCCTTATGTATATAAAAAATACGCGTTACTTGCGATTTTTGACGATCCTATTCCCTAAATAAGTGAATGTTTAATGACGATCCTATTCCCTAAATAAGTGAATGTAATAATAAAATAAAATCCGAATTCGAATCACGTCTAAGTTATTTTTAACCGACTTAAAAAAAGAAGGAGGTTATCAATTCGTCTGAATGTTGCTTTTTTATGTACATATGTGCCCTCAGAACTCAGCCATTTCTGAACCGATTTTAAAATTTGTTTGTCTATTTGAAAGGTTATGCTTACAGTTGGTTCTGTTTTAAATACAGTTCATTATTTAAAAAATTTAAGGGCGTCCCCATACAACATACATGTTTTTTACGTCTATTAAGAACCGTAAAGGGCACCAATTTAAAATTTTAAAAAATTGCGTTCTACTATTGCTCACAACAACAGAAAGTAATAAACAAAATAAATTTAAAGGCTGTCCCCATATGTGACGTAATTTGACCTATATGGGCCTACCTTTTGAACCGTTATAGACAAAATCTTGAAAATTTGAATGAAGGTCGATTACTATGACCGTTTTAATAAAAAATATAAATATTCAAAATTATAAATTAAATAGTTCATTTAATTTGATATATATGGTTATACTTTTAAACAGTTGTACACAAGCCTGTATGGCTATAACAAAAGGTATAAAATTTGAATTTGGAAATAAAAGGGTGTCCCTATGTGTATGGCCAAACTTTTGAACTGTTATAGACAGTCAGCTGAAATTTACAAGAAACCTGTATTGCAAAGTCCACTATAAAAAGTATACAATTTGAATTTAAAAATTAAAGGGTGTCCCTATAAATGATGAAATTTGACCTATATTTAAACCGTTGAAGCCAAACACTTGAAAATTAGGCAGAATGTCCACTACTTTCTCTGATATAATAACAAGTATACATAAATATTTGGAATTGTAAATTAAAGGGTGTCTCAATAGTTCATGTAATTTGATAAAAATGGCCAAACTTTTGAACCGTTATAGACAGAGAGTTGAAATTTACAAAGAATCTTTCTGGCCAAGTCCTCTATAACAACAGGTCTTTAATTTAAAATTGTAAATTAAAGGGTGTCCCAATAGGTGATGTTATTTGATCTCTGTGGCCCTATCTTTGAAACCGTTTTAGACAGAGGCTTGAATGGTGTCCCCATAAAAGACTGATGCTGGTGTACCATTTTAAACACGGCTTGAAAATGATGTCTTTACATCGAAAGCGCTCGCCAAACGTACCAAAACAACAGCCATTGACGACGGTCTTCACCGAAAGGTATGACAACTGGTGAAAATAGCTTAACTTTTGAACAGTAATAGGGAGAGGCTTGACATTCACATAGTCTTTACTTTTTACCCGCAAATTTTGGCGCATCTTTTATTTGGTTTAAATCTAATTCTTACAGATTACTTTTTACATTTTTAGTTTAGAATTGGTGCCCATCTATCTGTTTTGAAGTCGGTTGTTTTTTGCAAGAATTATTACATTATTTTTTATATACTCTATAGTATTGGCATTATTTTATTATCAATTGAAAATGTTTATTTGTATACCTTGGAGTTGAGGCTATGTTTATGGCATATACAATTCTTAAAAAAAAAAACTTAAGGAATTTAGAATTTCGACCAGTTTTCTTTATAAGATGATAGGAATACATACAAAATAAAGTGGTTTTCAACTGTCACCTTTTCTCTTTTCATTTTGTTGTATGTATAGTGCCATTTCAATAAATAAATAAATTAAAAAAAATAACATGATTCACAACTTACGTTATCCAATGTCAATAACCCCACTAGATAGGCCGATATGAAGGCTGGCATACAGCCTATTGTACCACAGATACCGCAAATAATACCAGCGTAATTTGGTGCAATATCTATCATTGACGATAGGGGTCCAGAAGAACCAGCACCTTGAAACATGATTGCTAGGGAAATAAACACAATAGCCCACGTAGGATTTCGGCCAAAATAGGCCAAAGCTAAAACAATTATACCCATAAAAATAGCACCTAAAAGAAAGTATATTTTAGAGTTTAATGCGAGTGTATTTTTTATATCAAAAATATGGTTTTAAAATAAAAAAAACTTAAGTGAAATTTTTACTTCAACTCACTTATTGATGTGGCAAATTTCCTTAACGTTGTTCGTTCCATTTTATTTGTCCTTAACAAAAAATCTGCGTATAAGGAAAACGTATAAGCAAAAATCATACGTAATATATGGGGTAAGCCGGATAATATGCCAGTCTAAAAACAAAATGATTTTATGAATATTAAAAAATAATATAAATTATTATAAACAGATTTTAAAGTAAGACTGTTATATAGAAACTTTGTAGCAGCCGAATTATTTAACTAAGCCTCTAAAAGCTTAGCACAAGTAAATCAGGAAACATTCACTCTAAAATTTTACTCTTTTTCACTTACGCCGATTTTTTTTATACTTACGCTTACGTTATTATCATTAAAGGGTGTTTCACACTATAATACAAGTAGTAACACTTTTGTATGATATGCAAACCTGATCTAATCTCTGCACAAAAAACAGTAACAACTCATCATGTCAGGGTTTCATTTTCCCTAAAAGGTATTAAAACTTATATAAAAGTGTGAAACGCCCTTAAGTAAAATAATAATCATATGTGTGATTCAATCTAATCACGTATTTATTAAAAGCTTCCACTTTAAAACAACACTAATCGAAATTAACGGTTCTTAATGTAAACTGAGTAAAATTACTACAGATATAATTTCCTTCTTACCGCTCTTATGTCCCAATTATGTATGACTTTAAAATATGTTGGCGACTGTGTCATTAGAGTAAACAGACCCCAAACACCACCCCATTGTCCTACAACATTCATCCATACAGGTCTCGACGTTAATATAGCTTTCCAAGGTGTACGATATTTTTGTGATGTTTGCTGAACACTGGAACCCAAAGCCCTTTCAATATATCTTAATTCGGCTTTTGAAATACGTGGATGATCTGCAGGATTGTCATACACCAGTGTTAACCATAGAAACCACCAGACGGTGCCAATAATACCACAAAAATGATAAACCCATTCCCACGACATGTAATGCATAACGTAAGCAAATATAGGATAGGAAGCGGCAACACCAATAGAACTACCAAAATAGGCGGTTACAAATTGACTACGTTCATTTGGGGGTATCCATTTGGCAATCATAACATGCATAGCAGGCCAAGTCAGGCCCTGAAAAGTTTAAAGTTCTTACAACTATGTATGTTAAATTATAATCTTAAGAGCAGTTTTTTACCGCTATTGCTCCTTGTATGATTCTGAGTGTAATAAGTACTTTTATATTGCAATATGAGGCCATGGGTATGAAAAAGCACATCCAACAGCTTACGACATTAGATAGACCAAATACCAATTTTGTGCCATATTTTTTGGCCCAAATTCCACCTGGAAGCTGGGTCAACCAGTGCAGCCAAAAAAATGAGCCCAATATTAATCCTTGCTGGTACTCGTTCCAATCAAATTTTTCCGCTCTGGATTTTGTCTGAAAGTAAAGTAAATTAGATTTCATTTTGTAAAGTCAAAATCAAGGCATATCAAGGCACATTCATCAGGTAACCTCAGTACGAAGGGGAAATATTAAGGCGAAAATTTTTAATTTAAGGGGAAAAATTGTAAAAATAACTGTCAAAATCCATATAAAAAATTGATTATTTTCGCCTTAATATTTCCCCATCCGTAGTAAGACTACCTGATTAATATGCCTAGAGGCATATTTAACAAGATAGCCTCACTACGGATGCAAAATATTAAGGGGAAAATTTTAAAGTTTTTTTTTGGATGGATTTTGACAGTTAAAGAAAAAGTGAAAGAGAGTAAGTTTAACTGTCAAACACCATATAAAAAACTTAAAATTTTCCCCTTAATATTTTTAATCCCTAGTAAGGGCACCTAATTCAATATGTCTTTCTTTAGAAATTAATCGAAAAAATTCTATTAAGGGGGAATTCCATAAACTGATAATAAAAAATTTTTAAAATATATTCTGTTTATACGAGGGCAATTTTATAATTTGGTAATATTTTTATCGACAAGTCTTCTCAGTCAGTCTTCTTTCATATATCGATAATGTAGTCCACCGACTTTCTTTATTTTTTTATTCCCTCCAAATAACAAGTTTTCTCAAGAACCTTAAAATAGGTGTATGTTTCAATCATGACTTCATCGTTTGACACACATATCTTATCAGCTACCCATTCATTCAAAATAGAAAATAGTGTAAACAACACCTTTTTTCCATTTTCGTTAGAATTAACGAGGTTATCTGCTTTCAATGGCTGTCACAAACAAACAAATAGACGCAGCTTGCTCATGTTTCGACGATGCTCTAGTAATAGACAACAGTAAACGAAAGCAATGAAAGTTATTGTGATGGAAATACAAAAATCACGGAATTATCAAACTGTCCTTGCACAAATTAGAATTGGCTTCAAATTTTTATTACACTCTTTTTAAGTTTTGCAGTCTAACTAACCGAACTATAGGTCGAGGAATATCGATAAAAAATTGTGCCCGTAAAACACTGTCCAAAGTATTGAAAATAATTTTTAAATAACGGAATTAACTACGGAAACCCTTATCTGACATTAGTTAACCTAGAAGATTTGAAAACGGGTTGATTAATCAGGGGAAATATTAAAAAAATATGCTTGGGAATTTTCTATGTTTACGACAAAGATTTTGCAGTCTCAAGGTTTTGGTTTTATTTAAATTATCGATAATCAGTGAACGACATCTCTAAAAAATATCGATAAATCGAAATATCAAAGTATTTATTTGTACTATCGAAATTTGATATTAAATCCGAAAATAGAATTTGCAAAAATCTGTCTGTCTTGTTTATGTCCAATTGTGAATGGTTTAAGAGAGACCAAAGGAGAATTCAAAAAATGTCTGCCCTGTTTCTGTCTATTGTAAAAGCAGTCTAAGTTGCATGATTCGTCCATTGTATGGGTTGCCAATAGTGTTGGTAATTTTACTTTTAGTTGCTTCTTTTAGTTACTCGATAATACTCAATACTTATTAATTGGATATTCAATAGTACTCAATACTTTTGTTTACACAATAAAAACTAACTGTGAATCTGAGTTTTAATAAAGTCGTAAACTTTTTTATTTAATTTGTTTCTAAAACTATAACGTTAAAAGTATCGAGTAACTACTTTTGAGTATTGAGTACTCAACAAAATTACCAAATACTCGGTACTCGATACCTGGTACTCAATACTTTGCTAGGACTAGTTGTAAAGTCTGTAATCAACAGAATGCTCCAAATAGTTACGTGCAAATAAATGCATGTTATATGCAAAAATTGGCAACCCCACATAATAAATTCTCAATTATTAGCCAATCAGAATTATATGTGCGGAGTGGCGTAATCTTGTTTCAGCCATTCTTGGTAAAAAAAATTGCAAGGCTTCTTCAGTGTCTTTCGAAAGAGACTAATAGTCGCTGCAATAGAAATCGCTTGACATGCATGTATATTAAAAGATATGGTATTTTTATATTGTCAGTAATTTGATGAATAATTGTTAGATTAAAGTAATCCTCTAGCTTCCCAGGTGCTGCTAAGAACCGACCAAAAACTCAGCTTAAAATAATACATAATAATATATGTCAAACTTTGTATTTTTGGGATTATCAAAAATATCGATATATCGATAAAAATATCGATACAATATATTTTTTACATTTGCCACTCCTTTCTATAACAGTTAGAGTTAGTTTAACTCTAGAGTCAAATGATGTTTTAGTGAAAACAAAGGGCAATTGGTTTAAAAACGACTATAAGATCCAAGATAAGAACAAGAATAAGAGTAGAGTAATAAACAATAGCCATAACTGTTTTGAACAGTACAGTATTTATTACAACATAACTTAAAAACGAACATTAGTACGATTCAATATAATCAAATAATATCTTTTTTACTTAAGAGAATGTAGATAATGATTTAAAAAAATATACTCTTACTTGTGGTTGAAATGACGATATATTGTTTGCAATCGATCCATTGGCAACATCATTTGTTAACGTCAATGGCTTTTGTTGTACTTCGTGCTCACCTTTAATAACTACCATATCAACAATTGTTATATTTAGATTGATACAAAACATGTAGTTAATGACAAATCCCCAAAATACCATGTGCCATAATATGGTGCGACTTTTCACTTAAAGAAATAAAAACAGAAATTTAGAAATAATATTTTTCTAAAAACTCTTTATAACAGCGATATTTCTATTGAGATTTTAACTAATTATTTTAATTTTATTTTCCATTTAAGCCTATTATATTTAACTTTCCAATAGCGAAAGTTAGAATTTTATCGGTGAGATAAGTATTTTTCGTCATAATAATGAGGGAAATGCACCCTACTATAACTTGCCTTAAAAATATGTGATAGTTAAAGGTTATGTATAAAATAACGAGAGAACTACACTATCTATTGTAGTTCTCTAAATACAGAAAAATATTATTTTTTTCACTTTATATGGGAGGTACCATGCCTACTATTCCAATCCAGTCTGTGTTTCTCTTAATTAAGTATGTTAATTAAGTATGTTAACTGGTGCAAAATTTCAAGGCTCTACCTATTACTGTTACCAAGCAACACGATAATAAATATTTACATTGTATGGGAGGTGACACTCCCACGCCAAACATTAAAAAAAGAAGTACCCTAATTTACCAACCACATACATATCTAATAACAAAGTGTGAAAATTCCAGAAAGATCGGTTCTCTGGTGTCGGCAGCTATGGCTTTCCGACAAACATGCAAACAAACACATTTTGAGCTTTATATACATATAATGGGTGATTTTTTTGAGGTTAGGATTTTCATGCATTAGTATTTGACAGATCACGTGAGATTTCAGACATGGTGCCAAAGAGAAAGATGCTCAGTATGCTTTGACATTTCATCATGAATAGACTTACTAACGAGCAACGCTTGCAAATCATTGAATTTTATTACCAAAATCAGTGTTCGGTTCGAAATGTTCAAATGTGACAAATTTTGTTCAGCGATGAGGCTCATTTCTGGTTGAATGGCTACGTAAATAAGCAAAATTGCCGCATTTGGAGTGAAGAGCAACCAGAAGCCGTTCAAGAACTGCCCATGCATCCCGAAAAATGCACTGTTTGGTGTGGTTTGTACGCTGGTGGAATCATTGGACCGTATTTTTTCAAAGATGCTGTTGGACGCAACGTTACGGTGAATGGCGATCGCTATCGTTCGATGCTAACAAACTTTTTGTTGCCAAAAATGGAACAACTGAACTTGGTTGACATGTGGTTTCAACAAGATGGCGCTACATGCCACACAGCTCGCGATTCTATGGCCATTTTGAGGGAAAACTTCGGAGAACAATTCATCTCAAGAAATGGACCGGTAAGTTGGCCACCAAGATCATGCGATTTGACGCCTTTAGACTATTTTTTGTGGGGCTACGTCAAGTCTAAAGTCTACAGAAATAAGCCAGCAACTATTCCAGCTTTGGAAGACAACATTTCCGAAGAAATTCGGGCTATTCCGGCCGAAATGCTCGAAAAAGTTGCCCAAAATTGGACTTTCCGAATGGACCACCTAAGACGCAGCCGCGGTCAACATTTAAATGAAATTATCTTCAAAAAGTAAATGTCATGGACCAATCTAACGTTTCAAATAAAGAACCGATGAGATTTTGCAAATTTTATGCGTTTTTTTTTTTAAAAAATTTCTCAAGCTCTTAAAAAATCACTCGTTACTTATATAATGAAAATTTAAAATTTATTTTATTTTTATTGTTTGTTATTATAGTGACTATAAAATAAACCGTCAGAAATTCAGGTGCCTATCCATTACGATTCAAAAGGCAAATAGCTCTGACTGACAAATAGACAGGTGTATAAAAAGACATCGGATCGGTATTACTAGGGTTACGATTCTCCCTTTAGCTATGGACCCTACAAATTACACTCAATAAATGAATATTTCGGGAAAAAAAATTGATATTTATCTAAAATAACTGAATTAATTAAAAAAATAAATTTCACAAACAAAAAGAAAAAAAACAGAAATTACAAAAACTATAAACTTGAAATAGATCGAAAGTTCACTAAAAAAACGAAAATTTACCAAAACCTTACAGTTTCAACAAAATATAACTAAAAAACTTTTATTTTAGCAAAAACCGATATTTGATTTAACATCGAAAATTCTGAGAAAATCTAAAAAATTTCGAAAAATCGAAAGTTTATTAAGAAACTCAAAATTTCACCAAAGTACAGTTTCACTATCAGTTAACCAAGCAAAAAATTGTAAGTTTTGCAAAAAATATAATTTCAACAAATAATTAAAATTTCACCAAAAAATCTAAAAAATAACACTCACTAAAAAAATATAAATGTTACAAAAAAACTTTTACCATAATATCACCATAAATTTACCAACTATTTTAAATTAAAACGAAATTTCTATCAGAAATCACATTTTCACCAAAATTTAAAAAAAAATTTAACAAAACAAAAACGAAAAAACTAACAAAAATTCCGAAAAGTCAAAACAATTTAAATTTCCCAAAAATTCTACTTCTTGAAAATGGAGATTTTTTATTTTGGAAATTTTCTATTTTATTTTATTTATTTATTTAAAATCATAATTTTAAAGCCCATAAGGGTAAACTTAATAAAACTTTACCAACAAATTTCAGCAAAAGATCAAAACTTCACCTGAATTCTAGAATTACCAATAACCAGAGTTCACCAAAAATCTATAATCCACTAGTAAATATATATTTCATTAGAAAATCTTAATTAAAAAACTGACGAAATTTTAGCATAAAATGGAATAACCGAAAATGCACCAAAAACCAAAGTTTCGGCGAATCTTTAAATTTTACCAAACACAGAATGTCGGGAATAGATTTTAAAATAAACCCTTTAATGTTGAATATTATTTAGCCCTTTTTTATTTCGAAGCCGAAAATTACAATAAAAAAAAAACAATAGAATAAAATGACCAAAATTTAAATCTGGCAACTGTTCTTAAATAATTTTATTTTCTATAAGTTATCTTTATGTTTTAGGCACAACCGAAAAGTTAAAAATCTTTGGGAAATTTTTAGACGGTTGCAGTAACGAATTTTTCTTTGCCACTAAAAATTGTTTTATTTAATTTATATTTTTTTTTTGTTACCATTAATCATAATTTTATATATTTTTTCTAATCAACACAATGAAAACGGTTGTTTATAAATTTTTTTTGTTTCAATAATTTATTTTTTACAAAATGTTTTAAACATTTTTTTATTTAATAATGCAATTTTTTATTAAAAAATTCGGTTTTGTCTTCACATCTTTACTCTTTGAAGTTAAAAATTATTATGAGATTATATTTTTTTTGTTGCTTTTAAAGCAAATTTATTGTTTGCATTAAAAAGATTAGAAATACTCGTATAAAGAGAAAAAAGATAAGAATAATTAATATGTAAAGAAGACATTAAATAATTTTTTGTTCTACGTACAGTGAAACAGAATTGCAATAGTTTAAAAAAATAATTATGGACATTTTAATTGGTGATCGAATTAACATGTTTTATTTACAAGCTATGAAAGTACCACAGAAGATTTACTTTAATTTTTGTATATACCTTTCGATGAAACCACGTCTTGGATAGTGCTGTCTATACCCAACAAACAGCCAGTGACGACGGTTTAAACCGAAAGTTATTGTGGAACAAGATTAACGTGAGTACCTGCCAACACAACCACCACGTGTACCCCCGAAGGGGACCTCACCAATAAGCGGTCACAGAGAGGATAGGCTCTCTGTGGGGCCACCGATTCCCGTGGTACCAGTCCTTTGGGCACTGGTCGGGCCTCGAAGAGGACCCGTGTTATAAAACAACAGACCTTTTCTTCCAGATTTAGGTTCTAGGAACCCTAGCGTCTAGTGCCCCTATTTTCCCCGAGTGAACCGCGTCAAAGCATTTGCCATATTCCTGCAGTGACAATTGGAACCCCCGGGGGTACCGAAAGTTATAACAACAGTTTGTCATTTACTGGCAGAACAAATCCAATTAGTTTAATACCAGATTTGTTTTTAGTAAAAAAAAAAAAACGCGCTGGAAAAAATTTCTAAAATAATTGAAAATCCGACAAAGTCAAAAACTCAGACTTGCGAGGCAATTTAATAATTCTTCGATAAAATATATTTTCTTTCCGCAAAAATCGTTTAATGAGGTAACATTGTTGTGGGTTAAAGGACACATAGGTACAGCTGGGAATAAAGCAACAGACCAATTAGAAAAAGGGGGTCTAATGTAAATTTCTGTGGACCAGAACCTAGAGTAGCACAGGGAAATTACCTAATGAGAGCGAAGGGTGAACTCATTGTACCTGAAAAGGCAGGAGGCCACTACGTATAGGCAGGCTTGAATGGAGCTCAAAAAGCCCCTTGGCAGAAAGGCCGAAAATGTACTTAGATATATTAGAAGTATCTTAAGCTCGATAACTGTGTTAGTTACAGGTCATAGAAACTTCAATTATCATTTGGCCAAGATGAAAATCAAAGAATATACTTATGGTTGGAGATGCTGAGACCGTAGCGCGCTTTGTGTGTGAATGTCCAGCACTGGCTGGCATAAGACTTAGAATTACGGCCAGAAACTTAATAAATGTGGATGCCAAGGGGGATATAAGCTTTGGGCAAATGCTAGCAATTACTATAGACTCCGTGATGAGCAAGAAGGCCTACAGTTACCAGACGACAGTCTTAAAGCACGAAAGTCAAGAATAAAGGCTGGTAAAAGCACTTGACTCAATGAAAGTAAGGTTGCCATAAATTACATTAACGGTTGCTTATAATCATTGAGGGCGGAAGGGGTTCAAAAGGGACCCATTAAGAAAGTAGACTGCTTCGAAATTCTACCTACATTAATAAATAAAATAAATTCGGCAAAAAATGCTTTTTCTTCTTGACATAACCTCATTTTAGCTCGATACATCAAGTGGGCGTCTGTTTCAACTATGACATCTCTGTTTGATCCAAATAAATTAATACTCAGCCATTTCTTGAAATACTATTTAGCATAATCTGGAGAGTATGCTTAATAGTATAGCCCAAGTAGGGTAATCGATCGAATGATCTTGAAGGCCGTCATAATCAGCGTTTTTTGGTGCACGTTCTTCTTGAGAAACCCAGTCTTCTGATTTTTCTTTGGTCTATGGTGTCTTCAGAAAGAAAGGACATGGTTGTAAAATAGTTACAAGAACCACATTATGTTGCAAATTTTGTTGATTCAATTATAGTAGTTTTAAGCAATACTTTTGATAACATTTAATCATTATATTGTTACTACGACCAAAAAATTGAACAACTTAGTGAAACTAACGTTTTATAAGAATTACAAAATAATATATTACCCACCAAACCAAATGTTCCGATTTCGTAAAGAATTCGTAACGACTGTTCAACAAAATCTTCCGATTTCGGAAACAAAATATTACCGAAATCGTAACGATTTTTATATGAAACGGTTGACATGACTTCGCAACGATATGTCCATGATTTGTATCGCCATGATTTGACCCCCGTATAAGCTAGAACTTCGTTCTCTGAAAGTGAATATAATGAATAGTTAAAGATTTGGTATACAAGGCAATTCTTTACCGTAATCAATTCGATTTCAACTGTCCATCTTGCATGTATTTATTAAATTTTTCTTATTTACCATTGTTCCTTTTTATTTAATACAATTTTTATTTTTACTTTCTTACATACAAATCAAAGTTTTATATATTTTTTTTATTTGTACAGACCAAGGTATATTTATTTTACTAGGTAGTGGAGTCCCTACAACAAATACAACAATACAAGAACAACATGGCATTTTATTGTTGCTTTGTAGTTCGGAATGTCAAAAAACATAGAAGAAAATTGAGAAGGCGTGTATGTGTTTTATTGCCTTCTCATATACTTTTGACATGTCGAACTACTAAATCAGCTGGGCAGACGACACTACCTAGTAAGATAAATATACCGTGGTACAGTCCAACTACCGAAATGTCCTAACGAATTCCTTACGACAAGTCTGACTTCAGAAAAAATCTAAACTTTTGGTTTGTTGGGTATTAATAGCCATTAAAAGTGGTTTTACACGGCGTGTATTTGTCATATGACTTGTCACTTTTTCATGTGTAAATTCTATACACGACGTGTGAACCCTTTCAAACATATACACTTGTGGACAAACAATTAAGTTAACGATGGAATAATTTTTTTGAGTGTAAAAAAATGGTTACTTATTTGCTTTTGTTTTGTAGTTTTTGCAAATATTTAGAGTACTGTTACAGAGTTTTAAAATTATTAAAGAAAATTAGCACTTCACTGTTAAACCTTTTTTTAATAATCTGTAATTTGTTTACTCACATCGAGTTAAGAGGACAAATAATTAAGTTATTTAAATTAAAAACGGTAAATACTGGAATAAAATTCTTTTGATAATCAAAAAGTTGTAAATTTTATATAAAAATATTTAGGATCCCTCTTAAAGTCTATAAATTAAATATTATTCGGCTATGGGTAAGAATAAAAGCTCTACTCCCTCTGAAAGAGAGATCATTTGGAATTGCTTCCAAAATGTTGGATCCATTGCTGAGGTGGTAAAAACATTGATGTTATCTCGGGGAAAGGTAGTTAACGCCATAAATCATTACCGAAAATATAAAACTTTTTACAATTTAAAAAGAAATAAACAGCGCAAAATATCCCAAGGCGAAGACAGGATTATGGCCAGAATGAGTAAGGCTGATCCTTTCCTCACATCCACCCAGATAAGATCAAAAATGGAATTCGAACACAAGGTTAAAATATCAGCGAGGACCGTAAGAAAGCGTCTGACAGAAAATAATCTTCATGGTCGCATTGCTAGAAGAAAGCCAAACGCAACGTTTGCAATTTGCGAAAACCCACCTCAATAAAGACCCAAATTTTTGGAATCTTGTAGTGTGGAGTGATGAATCAAAGTTCAATGTCTTCGGAAACGACGGTAGACCCTATGTGCGACGGCCGGTAAACACACATTTGGATCCAAAGTATACAAAGAAAACTGTCAAGCATGGGGGATCATCAGTAATGGTATGGGGATGTTTTACATCGTCCGGGGTTGGTCCGTTAGTAAAAATAGATGGAAAAATGACTGGGGAAATGTACAAAACATTAAAGTTCTCGAGTGGCCGGCTCAAAGTCCCGATTTAAACCCCATAGAAAATCTATGGGGAATAGTAAAACGGGCAGTTTTAGCTAAAAAACCTACCAATAAAAATAGACTCTGGGATATTATTCAGGAAGAATGGAATAATATTACTTCTCAGCAGTGTTCTGGTTTAGTTAATACAATACCAGCCAGATGCGCCGAAGTAATACGCCAAAGGGGATACCCAACAAAATATTAAAGGTATAGAATAATTTCAAATAAATAGAAAAAATAATAATATTATTTTTTTATTCCTTCTTCCATGTAACTTAATTATATGTACACGTAGATTAAAAGACTTAATTTAGTTTTCAAAATAAAATTGTGTTTCTGTGAATTATTTTTTAAGATTTTGTTATTAATTATCTCAAAGAATATTGAATTAATAAATGAAGTATGTTTTCGCTATTCTTTTTATCGAAACTGTTTTATTTTAACGCTCAAAGGTAAAAGAGCAGACGTGACTTAATTGTTTGTCCACAAGTGTATGTGTATTTTCCATGTCAACAATACATATGACATTTTTCATTTAGAACAAAGCATCTGACATCCTGTAATGCCAACTTGATATTTTGCTATTTTAGGTTTTTTGTAGTACCAAAAGCACTAAAAGCGTGGCAAAAGCAAAACGTTTTCAACTTTAAATCAGCTGTGGTTGGAAATAAAAAACTGTGTGGCGGCACAATTATATATTGTAGGTTATGTCACATGTAATTACACATGTACGTTTGAAAGCAAAAATTAAAACCGTTTGTAAAATGGCTATTTTGACAAACACATGAAATTACATATGGTTAACTACATTAACTGACAAGTCATATGACAAATACACGCCGTGTAAAACCATTTTAAATAATACTAATCAACGAAATATGTTAAGTTGGTTCGTATGTAATAGGGATGGTAAATGAAATTTTCAAATTGAACCAACCGGCTTTTTAAATTGTAATTTGTACTAAACAAATTTTGGTTGTGAATTTAAATTTAATTGTCATTCGACAATCACACTCATTTGTGTGCATAGATACAGAAACAGTCCCGATAGCTACTTAACTGATAGAATCAGTCTTAGCATGCAAGTGTTAAACTTAGGTTATCACCAGCGTTTTGAAGTCTTCTGAGATTGTAATGAAATTAAAACAAAAAAGATCTTTAATTGTCCAACGTTTTTCGTGATATTGGATAATTAAAAATAATATTGGATAATTAAAAATATCGTCTGCGTATGCTCACAATAAATTTAATTGTAGCTGGTTCAAGAAAGGGGTTTTGAGTTAAAATATATTTGTAGGTTTTGTAAGTTTACCTATATGAACGTTTTTTCGATAGATTCGTTATTATTTTCATTTCTTTTACTTTATTGACTATGTATTTGTATTCCGATACGTTATAAGGAGAACTTTCCTATTTTCTCTACAGGCAATTAAACCGACATAGGATTTATTTTTAGGCTACATGGAATCCCGACCTTAATTGTAGTATTTGAAAGTTGAAGGATTTGTGTAATTTCAAATGACACAAAGTTTTTTAAACTTGACTTTTCAAACCATCTGTACCAAACAAGCCATTGTTGTGCCATTGAACTTTTCAGGTTTGAAATGTACCAAAACAAAACTGGAGTGGCCTATACTCAACTTTACCATACCAAATGGAAACAGATATTTTTATGGATATATTACATAAAGAATAAAAGTTCAAAGTATATTCGAATCGAAAAATTTATTATTTTCGGTTTGGGGTGTTAGGTAAACTACCCCTTGCCCCTTCCCGATTATGCCCAAAATTTATACAGCTCTTCATCTCCATAACCCAAAGGTACATACTAAATTTCGTTGTTAATATGTCGTAGGGTATGACCTGTAGAGCGTTAACAAAATTTGGGGGTAAGGAAACTACCCCTTGCCCCCTCTCGATTATGCCCAAAAACTACAGCTCCTCATCTCCATGTACCAAAGGCACATACTAAATTTAATTTTGATATGTCAAACGGTATGACCTGTACAAACTCCACAAAAATAGTGGCATACACACCCACCCACAGACATCATCGCGAAAGTAGCCAAAATGGATTCAGGAGACCTCAAAATCCGTAAATCCGTCAAAATCCCGACCTAGATTTTTTTTCATGATTACTATACTTTACCTTATACTACGTATGATAACGTAAAAAGTACAATTGTACCAACTTTACCAACCCTGGTATGTAACCAAAGTACGACTAAAGAAAAACTAACAATTGCTTAGTTTCAGAAATATTTGGCAAAACAAAATGTATAATAGTTAAGAAGTAGAAGTATTTAAAAAATAAAACATTTTATTAATCTGTTAAATAAAGGGTGCTTTTTTAAAGAAGCCGAAAACTTAAATTGAAATAAAATAGAGAAAAATGTTTTTGAGTATTATCTTAGATAATTTTGTGGCATTAGTGTTATGTTATGGCATTAATGTTTACTGCCGTAATTGAGTGTAACGTTCTGACCATCGTTATTTATAAGGACTAATGTGGACTAATGACTCTAATGGCCCATAAAGTGCACCATATAGCAAGTTTTTCTGGAAGTAAATGGTATTTCGACAATCATTAAGAGTAAACGTATGGCTCAAACGATGCATAATTTCAAGAATTAATCACTCTTATGAATGATTATGAGCACCATAAAATGTACAGTATGCAAAATCCATATTCGTACACCCTTAAAAAATGCACTATTTCCTTAATATTGTAAATATTTTTAAAAATAAATTAACTTACATAACTTTTTTAAATTGTATATTCCCAACCTAAGTTAATGTATAGTTATCCAACTAAATATTCAAATTATTTTACATAAAATATATGTGTACGAATATGAATTTCGTTTTTAAAAATAGTGAATTCAGAAAAAGTATTGAATTAAAAATTGTGTTTTCCTTTGTTTTGTTAAATAAACCTTTTGCTTAAAATTATTCAAAAAAAGTTTTTTTTAGTTATTTATTTTTTTAATAATTCTTGCAAAAAAAAAACCGACTTCAAAACAGACAAACTTAAAATCATGTTTCTTGAAGACGGTAACTATTGCGACACCCTATAATTTCCGAATTCAAATTTTATACTAGTTATAGCGGTCGTAGCAATACAGGTTCATTGTAAATTTCAACCGTCTGTCTGTAACGGTTTAAAAGTTTTGTCATATACATCAAATTACATAAACTATTGCGACACCCTGTAATTTACAATTTTAAATATTTATACTTATTATAACAGATATAGTAATGGGCATTCTGTCTAATTGTTAAGTGTTTATCAATAACTGTTTAAAAGATATGGTCATATATATCAAATGACGTCACCTATTGGGAAACCCTTTAAATTAAAATTTTAATATAAATACTTTTTAAGGAGGACTATGTCATACAGATTCTTTTTAAATTTTAACTTTGTGTCCATATACATCAAATTACATCAACTATTGGGACACCCTTTAATTTCCAATTTTAAATATTTATACTTGTTGTTATACCAGACATAGTAGTGAACATTCTGTATATTTTTCAAGTGTTTGTCTATAACGATTCCAAAGATGAGGACATAATGGTCAAATTACATCAATAATGGGGACACCCTTTAATTTATAGATCCAAATTTTATACTTCTTGTAATAGCGGACTAAGCAATATAGGTTCTTTGTAAATTTCAACTGTCTATCTATAACAGTTGAAAAGTTTGGCCATATATATTACTTTTACATTAACTATTGGGATACCCTTTAATTTCCAAATTCATATTTTACACTTGTTATTTTAGCGGACTTAGCAATACAAGTTTTTTGTAAATTTCAACTGTCTGTCTACAACGGTTCAAAAGTTTGGCCATATATATATCAAAATAAACCAACTAATAGGACACCCTTTAATTTATAATTTTAAATATTTATACTTATTATAAGAGACATAGTAACATAAAAAACATGTATGTTGTATGGGGACACCCTTTAATTTTTAAACTTTTGAACTTATTTTAAAATGGGACCAATCTGTAGCCATAACCTTTGTAATAGTGCAAAAATTTTGAAAATCGGTTCAGAAATGACCGAGTTATGAAGGCACAAACATACAAAAAAAAAAAAAAAAAAAAAAAAAAGCAACACACAGACGAATTGATAACCTCCTTCTTTTTTTGAAGTCGGTTAAAAAGTAGTAGTTTTTGCGAAAACTGAAGGTGTACGAATATAGATTTTGCATACTGTACGTTATGTCGGATGAGTTTATCGAATTGAATCATGACTTTAAAAAATAAATTTTAACAATTTACAAACGTTGCTCTGACTTGAATCTATCTATGACAAATTGACAAACCCAACAAACTTCAAAATAACTGAGAATTGTCAACATAGCTGTCACAGAAGTCGGTTCTGCTAACCTAAACTTCTCCGCCTCTTAAAAACGCGATATCTAATCGCGAATAAATGAGCGGGTTTTTGCGTAGTGGCAGCCTTTAGTGTAAGTTTCCACATTCGGTATGTGTCTGCCTGTCGTCCTCAGTTTAATGCTAACATTTCCACATAAAGTACGCTGCCATTTGAATATTTTTTTGATATTTGAAGTTCCCGTGTTCTCTCAAAGTCGCTTTTCTGCGCTTCATGGGCACTATTTGATCGTGTTCATAACTATCTATTCTCTACCTGGGTGAGGTAGTTTATATTTTTTCGCAATGTTAATTAAAAGTTTTACCAAATTTGTGTGAAATTGAAATACATATTAAAGATTTTTTATTCTCTTTAGCAAATTTAAAACATTTCGGCGATTGTAAAAAAGTTATCTAAATCGCCGTTGGATTAAGTAATATGCTATTATATAAAAAAACATAATCAGATAAGATTACAAGACCTAAATGCAGTCAGACATCCAATTAATAAAATATTTATTTTCATCATACGTCTGTTTGCTTGGCATAAAAACTGAAACTTTTTTTTCGAAAAAAAATTGTGAAATCTTTTTTTTAATGACAGGGTTATGTATGATAAAAAAATAACAATATTGAAATTTGTTACCTATTTTAGAATATTGCCAGATGCTTACGATTAACAAATTATTTTAACTTCTTCAGGGACGAATTTTTTAAACTGAATAAACAAAGATTTTATTTTTAATTTTATTACTAGTTGTTCATCTTTTATTTATAACAATATAAGTTAAAAATTAATAATTCTTGCAAAGAAAAAACCGACTTCAAAACAGATAGAATAAAATAAAAGATGCGCCAAAATTAGAGGGAAAAAATAAAGACTATTTAAATGTCAAGCCTCTCCCTATTACTGTTCAAAAGTTTAAGCTATTTTCACCAGCATCCGTCTTTTATGGGGACAACATTCAAGCCTATGTCTATAACGGTTTTAAAGATAGGGTCACATAGATCAAATAACATCACCTATTCGGACACCTTTTAATTTACAATTTTAAATTAAAGAACTGTTGTTATAGTGGACTTGGCCACAAAGATTCTTTGTAAATTTCAACTATCTGTCTATAACGGTTAATAAGTTTAACCATATACATATACCAAATTACATGCACTATTGGGACACCCTTTACATTATAGTTCCCAATATTTATACTTCTTATCATACCAGAGAAAGTAGTGGATATTCTGGCTAATTTTCAAGTATTTGTGTTTAACGGTTCAAAAGATAGGGCCATATAGATCAAATTACATAATTTATGGGGACACTCTTTAGTTTCTAAATTCAAATTGTATACTTGCAATAGTGGACTTTGCAATACAGGTTCCTTGTAAATATCAGCTGTCTGTCTATAACAGTTCAAAAGTTTGGCCACATACATAGAATTACATTAACTATTGAGACACGCTTTTATTTCCAAATTCAAATTTTATACTTTTTTTATAGCTGACTAGCAATACATGTTTTTGTTAATTTCAGCGGTCTGTGTACAACTGTTCAAAAGTATGGCAATATATCAAATTAAATTAACTATTGGAGCATTTTAAAATTTTGAATATTTATACATTACATTATACATTACGGTCATGGTAATCGACATTCTGTCAAATTTTCAAGGTTTTGTCTATAACGGTTCAATAGATAGACCCAAATAGGTCACATTACGTCACCTATGGGGACACCCTTTAAATTTATTTTTTTATTAATTTCTGCTGTTGGGAGCTATAGCGACACGCAATTTTTTAAAATATTAATTTGGTGCCCTTTACGGTTCTTAATACATGTAAAAAACATGTATGTTGTATGGGGACACCCTTTAATATAATGAACTGTGTTTAAAATGGGACCAACCTGAAAGCATAACCTTTCAAATAAAGATATATATGTGGCTATATGTGGCTATTTAGCGTAGTTCACATATAGCGAGTTCATTTCGTATAATTTTTATCATGATCGTTTCATTCGTATTCTTTCACGCTTTTGTAGAATCTTTTCAGAAAAGGGCTTTGTTGAAACCTACTTGACATACTCCTACTACTTGGCATACTCCTTAAACTGATAACTATACACATTTATGTTCATTTATAGTTGGCAAAAAATGCAGTTAATAATACAAAATAAGATTTCTAAACTAATACAATCATTAAAAGGGATTATTTTTAACTTAACTGATATTTTATTTGCGAAATGCAAAAATTTTACGCACAAGAAGTTATCGTTGTAATGTTTTCGCAAAATTATAAGTAAAATAGAATATACCGTTACCAGTGCGGTTATGTTTAACGAATTTGGTTTTGCTTTGTTGAGAGATTCTGTAGTTAAATATTCTCTAATAAAATTTTACCTGATTTCTCTTAAAAAAATTTAATTAAATTAAAAATTAAAAAAAAAGCTAAACGTACACATATGTGTCAATGTCCCTGAAGATGTTCGATTTTGCTTTGAAAGTAATCCACAGCAAATTTTAAGACTCTTACGTTTTAACTTTATACAAAGGTACCAATTCCTGGATAAAATTCTAAAATGTATGTTTTCAAAAATAAAAGATGCCTTAGGCAATACCTTAAAATCTTTTAAAAATTAGCGTACTTTCTCTCCTTTTTCTCCACTTTCTCTTGGAAATAAGATATTTCCACAGAAAAAAAGTATACTATATTGGAATCGGGATACTAAGGTACCTCCTCACATAATTTTGTTAAAATCCATCCAGTAGTTTTTACGTGATGCTTCCACAAATAAAGAAAGACAGACGAATAGGAAATGAGTTACTATTTTGTTATATGTATAGATATGTCCAAAAACTTTTAATTTTTGGGTTTTGCATTTTTTTATAAATTTAAAAAATCAAGATTTTTTTTTCATTTTGCGTGAAAAATTTCCGAATAATTTAAAAAAAAAATATTTAAATTTTTCCAATTTTTCTTTAATAATATCACCTAATTTGTAATTTAATTTATTCTTTCTTAGATGGAATAGAATGAACTCAAGCTTGACTACAAATTTTCATTGTATTTTTAAATTAAGACACTTTTGTCCTTAACCCTCCCATGCGAGTTGTGATGGTATATAACAAAGTGAATGCTTGATTAAGGGACTTATGCTTGCTACGCCCCTTAAAAAATCTAGACTTGATAGCAAAAAAAGTGAAAGCTCGATAAATCCTTACAATTTAATCCATTTTTAACCGACTTCAAAAAAGAAGGAGGTTATCAATTCGTCTGAATGTTGCTTTTTCATGTATGTAACCACAGAACTCAGCCATTTCTATACCGATGTTTAAATTTTTTTCTTTATTTGAAAGGTTATGCTACCAGGTTGGTCCCGTTTTAACAGTTTATTATTTTAAAACCAAAGGGTGTTCCCATACAACATACATGTTTTTTACTTGTATTAAGAACCGTAAAGGGCTCCAATTTAAAATTTTAAAAAATTGTGTATCACTACAGCTCCTAGCAACAGAAAGTAATAAAAAAACAAATATAAAATTTAAGGGGCGTCCCCATAAATTATATAATTTGATCTATATGGCCCTATCTTTTGAACCGTTAAAAACAAAGAATTGAAAATTAGGCAGAATATCAACTACTTTCTCTGATATAGTAACAAGTATAAATATTTGGAATTATAATGTAAAGGGTGTAATTTGATATATATAGCCAAACTTTAGAACGGTTATAGACAGATAGTCGAAATTTACAAAGACAGGTCTTTCATTTAAAATTGTAAATTAAGGGGTGTCCCAATAGGTGATGTTATTTGAGATATGTGACCCTATATTTGAAACCGTTATAGACAGAGGCTTGAATGGTATTCCCATAAAAAACAGATGCTGGTAAAAATAGCTTAAGTTTTGAACAGTAATAGGGAGAGGCTTGACATTCACATAATCTTTACTTTTTCCCTCTTATTTTGCCGCAACTTTTATTTGGTTTAAATCTAATTCTTACAGATTACTTCTTACATTTTTAGTTTAGAATTGGTGCCCTTCTTTTTTTAAAGAAAATATCTCTGCAGAACAGTGTTATCGATAAGCCATCGACGTCGTCATAGTACCAAATTATAATTCAATTGATGACGACGGCGATATAAAGCGATTAAAGTGACGCCAAATAAATTAAGGTCGATTAAATTATTTTACTTCTCTGACCACATCGTGTCATAGAGAAAAACTGACGAAGAAGGGCGCTGAAATTGCGAAGGCTGAGAATCGAAGCAATGCGAATAAATCCGTCTCAAGCTGAATAGTAAAAGTTTTAACCAATTTAACCTGCAGCACCTTAAACACTTATCAGCTTTTTTTATGAATTTAAATATTTTGGAGTCACCCCAAAAATTGCGTTCGTAAGGCTTATCATAATGCGGTTGCTATTAATGATATATTTGTTTTGTAAAAATAAGATTCTCCTACGCCTTTTCATTTTCATTTTCAAGCTAAAACTATACTCTTGAGCAGCAATATAAAACCAACTATTTGAACATAAACAACAATTAAAAATGTCGTATACTAGACCAATCGAATGAATTATGGAAAGTTAATTGTAAACGTAGCAAAGGCACTGTCATCAGCCTCCATGTATGGCTGTTGCAAAACATTAAAAAAAACTTTAAAATAATCAACTAAAAACTCTACGAAGAAATCGTAACGAGAACATTGTGAAATGATTACAGACCCTGTTAAAAAGGAAAAATCAGGCGAATACAATAAAGGTATGAACGTGTTGGTAGGTAGGCAGTCATCGCAGAAAAAAGCTATGAAAACCATTGTAAATTCGCACAAATTGACGGCAACATACCTTTAATGTTCCTGAGTTTATTTGTAGTCGCATGTGTGTTTGAACTTGATATGCCATAAATGCAAAAGTTTTATGGTTGTTACCAAACAAACCAAACGAAATGTACCAGCAATTGGTAATGAATGTGGTAAGTTGTCAACGTGTTCTTCTTTATGGTAGATGTGGCAGATCAACGAAATAAACAATCTTAAGCGATGCATGAGCGGCCTTTGAAGAAAACCCTTTTTTTTGTTTTTTTCCAAAGGTAATTTGTTTCTAAAGACACTTTTGAAACTGGTAAAAACACGGGAATATGGAATAGTAAGTACAGCTATGCACAATGGGTACATGTGATATTTATAACTCTAAAAGCTCTAAAGATATTTTAATCGAATTTCTTATAAAAATTGTTGGGTGGTTTTAACCAGGGGCCGAATTACCGCATACGTGATCGAGTAAAATTGTTCGTAAATTTTCTTTTTGGGATTATGGCATTCGTTATCGAACAAGTTCTATCGAAATTTCTGATTATAGCATTCGATAACGAGTACATAATCGAGTACCAGCTGTTTAAAATTCACTCGTTAGCTCTGTGTCAATCGAAATTAATATTTTTAAAGTTTTGTGTGCAAAAACGGCGAAAATGTAAGTTTATAAATGCATATTTTATACAATAAAACTATTTAATACAGCTATATTCGTTTTAGGACAAACATAAACAAAATAAATGGTAAACAAAAAGATGTTTTGGCTGAGTATATGCATGTTGGGTCACCCAAACTTGGCCAAAAATATATTACCAAATTGCAGCCAAGGAAAGGCAACAGCCAAGCGTTTATCATTTCTAACAGTATGTTGGAATCCTCCACATGCTAAAAGAGATATGGCTGCAGCCAATTGTGGCTTTGGTGAAAGTGCGGTAGACATATGTCCTTCGAAACACAGCTCGGAAAGAAGAAAATTAAATTATAAAGAAATAAAAAAGGATAATAGAATATTGCAATTTACTTACGCATTTGACGGCAATAACATTGGATCACTTTTGTCTCGCATTTCTCTTCTAATACGTACTGTATTGGAATTGTCTTCCGAATCAGAAGACGATAAACACAACAAGAGGAATGTAGCCATTTTTTTAAAATTATATTTGCTTTTGCACAATATGAATTTTATTTCACAAAAATTTATTTAAAAAACCCACCAAAATTTTTTTATTTTCTTTTATTAGCTTGAATTGCAATAAACATTTGACAGCTTTGTTTTCATTCCATTCCAATATAAAAAAACAATCTAGTACAATTTATAAAAATTTTGATATGTTAGCTTTCGAGTGCAGTAATCCATCCATTCGAACGTTTCAAAATTTTATTCGATACGAAAGCCTACTCGATCACGAATGCCGTAATTCGGCCCCAGGGTTAAACAATTTTAAAAAGCTTTCTAGATCATAAAATTTGTTTCCGAATTGATCAAATTTTGATAAGTCTGAGAAAATAACCATTGCCTTTAATATCACAATTTTATTAACTGAATTTGACCAATGGCATGGGCCTTATTCGTAACTCAAGAAAATTACTCAAGAGAAATCCCACTATATCGGTGGGCAGTTCACATCACCTCTACGTAAGCTGTTCATGAGCTCAAATCGCTCATGCAGCATGGGGTTTGTGGCAGGTAGCGCCGTTCTGCTGAAACCACATGCCTTTAGTGATCATGCTATCCACTTCAGGCAAAAAAAAAAAATTTTCCTGATCGCCGTTAACGCCAATGCCGAATTATATATATTGCAAAAAAAAACTATCGGTTGGAATCCATACAATAGTCGAATAGGAGAACAACCGTCATACACGTCGAAGAGAAAAAATGGAATTCAAACTGACTGTAGAACATCGTGCATGGGACTAAGTGTGTTGGAATAACTTAGTTACTTCTCTCCGCCTTTCACACTAGATTAACTACTTTTGTGTATTGAGTACTCAAAAAAATTATCGAGTACCGAGTAGTCGGTATCCACTACTCAATATTTTGTCAGCACTAGTATGAATGAGGTATTAGACAAATACTGTTGAAATATTTTTTGAAGGAGCCACTGATTTTCAGAATTTTTCGAGGCCCATAAATAAAAATTGGTCACCAATTTCGCCAAATCGAGAATAGGGTTTTTTACTACTCTTTGGTGGTAGGATTGCACCTATACTGTCAAATCCGTGTATTTTTCGAAGAGTTTTGATTTTTTGGACTGTGTTATTTAATAAATAATATAAAACTTATTACGATTAGTTAAATAAATATCTGGCTTTCGCAGATATCAAAGTCGGCATGTTAACGACACTTGGTTGCAACTAGCGGCCGTATATGCTACACAGCTGATGCAACAATGGAAATTTTTACCATGCAAAATAATAGCTTCAAGGAAAATTTATTCGATTATTAATTTTATTACTTTGTATGGGTGCTACCGATGGGAACCTTTTTTATGTTAGCCTTTTTCCAAGCACAGTCTGCAAGTTTCGTCGTACCGCGATTTTTAACTTGGCCAGATAATACTTAAGAGTCCGTGACCTATACTCAATGATTAACGCATATAATCATTTGTAGGCACCCAAATTATATCCAAGCTTCTTCTTGGTCTTCCTTCCAGAGTCTTTGGTGGAAATCGAACCCACAACCGCAACAGACTGATAGACTAGCACACTACCTACTAGCCCATCGAGGCACCCGATTACTGATTTTAGTTCCAAACCAATTTCATTATTTTACAAAAAATTATATTTTTTCGCAGATTAATCGAATAATTTCGAATGTCAATACAATATGAACGCATAATTTTATATTTATTTTTTATTTCTCTTTTTTCTTAACTTGCATTAATTACCATTAATGTTTTGATGAAGACACCCTACTAAATCTTCTTTGTGACCAAACAATAATTTTAACTTTTTTATCTGAAATATTGTCAGCAAGGAAATAAACAAGAAAGACATAAAAGCAGCCAATCAACCAGCCAGCCGTCCGTCCGTCCGTCCAGCTAGCCACCAGTATAATTTATCAGCAATTATGCTTGAGTTTGCGATCAGCAGGATACGACTTGTTTGAAGTATAAATTTCATTTAATTTTGATTCTATTTTTTTCTTTCCTCAAAATCATCTTCAAATGACGTCGTTGATTTCTTTGGAGTTTAACGATTGCCAATATTTTGGGTGAATTCATTAAGGTGCCAAGGTAACATGGTCGCCTTCATCTTCAACAAATGACTGATCAAAATTCTTAACAAGTGTGTGCAATTTTTTTAGGTGAGTTTTTTATATCATCATTCTTATGTATTTTGGAAACAAATTTTACATTTGATTGAAAGCCTTGGGCTGTTGCGCTGTTCAGAATTTAGACCAAATCAATGATGATCATCATGCATCTCTTTTGTTGCGTTTTTTGAAGTCAAAATATTTTCTAAAATTTCAAACTTTGCATGTTTAATGATCTAAACACTTAAGTGAATAAATCATTTGTTTTTCAAACATTGCAATTAGTGATTATTTATTGTATGATAAAATATGGCTGTGCAATCTATGGTACGATATATTTGAATGAAGTTGTATATGTTAATTTATTTGTTTATTTAATATTACAATAAAATTGCAAATTATATTCTAACTTAATTTACCGAGCAGTAATACGCTTAAATATATTAGTTTGCAACAAAATTTTACTTTTGTTTTTGAAATAATTAAGCTTTTGGTTCACATAAAGAAAACAATGGTTGTGCTATGGTCACAAAATCCATATTATGTTCTTTATAACATTATATGGTTGTGATGAACAAATTTTAAATGGTTCTACACCCAAAAAAATCAACATGGTTGATTTTAACTATACGATTTTTGCTAAACTTTAAACCATAACCAAAGTTTAAATATTCCGGAATAATATTTTATTCTTAACCATAATATATTAATAAGAAACAAAATATGTTAATTTTATTCTTATATAACCAAATAATAATGTTTATTTTTATTCATCAGGTTTGACTGTTTTTTTTTTGATTTTCAAAAAAGGTGTAAAATTTTTTTTTGTAATATTATATACATATTTAATTTTTAATTACAATCTAAAGTGAGTTTTATGTTTTACTAAATTATGTATCAGGGAAATTTACATCACGATTTAATTGATACATAAATTAGCAAAACTGAAGCCATTGATAAAAATAATAAATGTTACTATAAAAAAGCTTCCCATAAAATCTTAACCATAATATGCATACGGTTTGACTTCAGTCATATAATTTAATCATAATATGCAACCATAAGCTAAGAGCAGCCATGTAGAAAATTCTTAAAATAATAGAAATAAATTTATTTGATCCAGTTTTTAAAATGCTACTAGTATTTTAGCAAAAGCACGGAAATATTCTCTTTTCTATAGCAAAATACAAACCAAAACACAACAGCTAAAAAATGTTAAGTTTGAAATAGTGAACACTTTTTAAAAGCAGAAGCAAAATACGAACACTGTTTTGTCAATGTGATAATTTGAAGAGCACTCGTAGTTGTCAAAATTTCGAATTTAATAAAAGCAGTAGCAATCATTTGAATACCTTACAAAAAATCTGGAGTATCCTATACTCAACTTTACCATACCCAATGGAAACAGATACGGTATGACCTGTAGAGCGTTTACAAAATTTGGGAGTAAGTAAACTACCCCTTCCCGATTATACTAAAAATTTACACAAATCTTCATCTCCATATACCAAAGGTACATACTAAATTTCATTTTAATATGTCATACAGTATGACCTGTAAAGCATTCACAAAATTTGGGGGTAAAGAAACTACCCCTTGCCCCCTCCCGATTATGCCCAAAAACCATAAAGCTCTTCCAAAGGCACATACTAAATATCATTTTGATATGTTAAACGGTATGACCTGTACAAACTCCACAAAAATAGTGGCATACACACAGATATCATCGCGAAAATAGCTAGGAGACCTCAAAACGTATAAATCCGTCGACATTTTTTTCATGATTACTAAAATTTACCTTATACTACGTATGGTAAAGTAAAAACATCTAGAATAAAACCAAGAATGATAGAAGACAAGATTACGCAATGCGCATGTTTTCCCATTAGATGACGTTGTTCGGCCAATGTAAGGTTGCCAAGGCTGTAATCAACAAATTGGTTAAAATAAGTACAAACAAATTAATGTAAGTAATAGGCAAAAATTGGCAACCCTGCAAATAAACTCTCATAATTTGTATTAAAAACTCTCATAATTTCTAGTTATCTATCAATCAGAATTATTAGTCAATAGGCAGGCAGTTTCGCGACGTGGCAAATAAAGAATTAAAACTTTAAAAAAGCGAATCATATATTAAAACACCCCCTGCTACCGTTGGGCGCTGTTGAGTTTCATTTTTTCCATTTTTTTTTTTACTTCCTGCAATCTATATTGAGTTAGAATGGTCTGACTAAAGCAAAAAAAAATCTTTAAAAAAAACTTCCTCATATTAACCCCCATGTGCCTTTTAACTACTACTATTTACCAGTGGGTACCCTGTGAGTCCATTGGCTACCTCTATGTGTATTGCTTTCTATAAAAGTCTTTAATACAAATCAAAGCAGAAAAACCTTACCAACCTAATAATCAATAATACCCTCTCAGGGGGTTATTGATCCCCCGAGATCTGTATGTACTCCTTGCATTCTACCTGTCGCGATCTAATATTTATTGGACAAAAAAGCAAAAGAGAATCATTAATGCCGAAAAAAATTAAAAAAAAACGTGAAAAAATATTGGTGAGCGTGAAATAAAATCTTTGATAAAAATCCAAGAAAGCAGCGACACCTGCTGCTCGTGGTGGTGCTGCCAAAGGAACTCTGCGTAACCTTAGGGACTTTCTCTACATCCGTTACTAAATTAGACCGATTAAAGCCGAAAAAAATTTAAAAAAAAATGTGAACAAATATTGGTGAGCGTGGTTTTTGGCTCGCAGCCTCCAAAGGAATGATTTAATGTTTCTGAATTGCAATCCCAAAATTAAATTAAATTTTTTGTATCTCTTCTGGTGCCTTGCAAATGACATTACGACCCCAACACGGACAGACGGGGAAGTTGCTTAATCAACTTCTCCATGTATAAGGATCCAGAATATATATACTCTATGGGGTCGGAAATGAATATTGTAGAAATTACACACGGAATGACACTATTATAATTAAAATTTTCCCTACCTGATTTTATCACAAATTAAATTAAGTTCAAACACATTCAAAACAACTTTAAACTAATGGACTAGTTTATAGCGCACGCAATTTCTAAATACTCAAAGTTAATTCCAACATTTCTTTTTTCCGTTTATAAATTAAGAGTCAGTCAGCCAATCAGTTCATGAAATATAATCTATAATAAAAGGAATGTCTACAAAAAAAAGTGTGCCTGCCTGTCTCTTATTGATGATAAAAATGATAATAATTTAAATTCTTTCTCTAAATCACTGTCCAAAACACAGTGTTTAAGGAAAGTTTTATTTATGGCATGTTGTAGGAGTTTTGAGTTTTTCTCCAAACAACCGCTGCCTTTTGTTCAGTTTTATTTAATTTTGATTTTGTTTGGCTGCTGCTTGCTTTGATGAAGTGGGGTCCAAGATGGTTTAGTTTGAATTGTATTTAGACAGTTTGTATTTTTAAATGTAGACAAAATTAAAATTGAAGTGGAATAATTTACGAGTATGTTGCCGGTATTTTGTTTTACTTATTTGCCAAACAACTTTGGAGTCACGCAACCAATTTAAACATCTATAAATGTTAGTAAAATATAGTAATTGCAAGACAAACCTTATAGACTGCAAGAAATTAGGTTAAAATCTAAAAAGTAAAAACGAAAAAAGAGTGTGTTTGAAAATACTTATCTCAGCGTTGAGGCGTAAGCAAGTTTCACGAGCTTCACAATACTTTATACTCTGGAAGAAAATTAAAAAGCTTCCAACCTTTTCTATAGCAAATAAATTTCTTACACGTTAATAAAATATTTGTTTATTTACATTGTAATACACGTTCTGTATAAATTAGAAGTGTCTGTCTATACGGTTCAAGAGATAAGCAAAATATGTCAAATTACGCCAAATATGTCAAATATTTAAAGACCAGGTACATTATATATCTTTTTATTTTCATAATATTGGTATGGTTCAATTATGTATTTAGACATAAAATATCAGACAAATGGCCGCCGCGACCTCAGCGGCACACCTCCATCCGATGCTCCAAACTTTCGATGACGCTGAGGCATAATTGAGGTTCTATGCCGTTAATGTGCCGAATTATTGTATCCTTTAGCTTTACCCCCGGGGGTTCCAATTGTCACTGCAGGAATATGGCAAATGCTTTGAAGCGGTCCACTCGGGGAAAATAGGGGCACCAGACGCTAGGGTTCCTAGAGCCTAAATCTGGAAGAAAAGGTCTGTGAGTAAAATCACGGGTTCTCTTCGAGGCCCGACCAGTGCCCAAAGGACTGGTACCACGGGAATCGGTGGCCCCACAGAGAGCCTATCCTCTCTGTGACCGGTTATTGGTGAGGTCCCCTTCGGGGGTACACGTGGTGGTTGTGGTTTAAGATCGATTAAGTAGGTAAGGTGCAAGGTCGATCAAGTGTGCTGTTGCACTCTCAACAGACGGAGTTTGGATAGTCTCCAAACCCCTAAGCAAGAGGTTATAATGTGGATCTAGGCTTGCCTTGGAAAGGCTTGCCATATTATATAAATTGCTACTCATTGTGACTGTATCACACACAAAAAGCGATTGGTGGCAATCGTAAAGTGTTGTTATACTACACAATGGGGACGCTAGTCTACGCCTAAGTTTCACTCGGTGGTAAGACCACCGTGAGGTTAGGCCGAGTAGGCAGGTACTCACGTTAATCTTGTTCCACAATCCTTTAGCTTTTGAATTTTTCTTTCAAATAACCCCAAACACTCACTCTTTGTGGGTGCATTGGTTTTTCGACAATAACTCTTGGATTATCATTCGCCCAAATGCGGCAATTCTGCTTATTGACGGATCCACTGAGCTGAAAATATGCCTCATCACTGGAGATGATTTTCTTCGAAAATCAGGCCCATTTTTATAATAAGCCTGAATAACTTCAACGCGTTTCTGGATTGTGTATCTTTTCATGATTCAAATTGAGTTAGTCTGAAATTGAGAAATTTCAAATTAAATGCAGAAAATACGTTTAGATGTGGTTCACATTCAACATCGGCCCTTAAAATTTAACCACCCGATATTAATTACTAAGCTGAACCCAATTTTGAGCGAAAAAGGATGTATTCTAAACCACCAATTCGGTTTTAGAAGGCAGCACAGCACAAAAGGCTTTCGAGAAAAGAAAATATTGTTCTGCTCTTTTCATAGACATTTCTCAAGAGTTCGATAAAGTATGGCATGAAGGCCTAGTTTACAAGTTAAAGTAAAACCTGCCCACTAATTTTTATGGCTGCATGCAAAATGACCCTATGAAAAATCGCCCAAAAGCATAAAAGAAAAATAGCCCAAGAAAACTTCATACAAAATTGGGTAATACTTCATATAAAAAGTAACTAACAAATTGTGGGTATTTTTTTTGTCGTTTTTTGGAGAATAATTTATTTTTATATTTTTGGGCGATTTTGCACAATGAAAAATTTCCCAAATGTTTTAATGACAGATCACCCATTTTTTAGCAATTTTATATGATGAAAATTTGTTCAACAAGCGTATAAAAAAAAATGGGCTGCAAGCAAAATGACCCTATGAAAAATCGGCAAAAAACAAAAATAAAAACTTTTAAATAATCATCCTAAAAACTGAAAAATTGCCCAAAACATAATAATGGAGATTTGGCCCAAAAATAAATGAATTATCGCCCAAATTGATTTACAGTTTTCTTATAAAATAAAAAAATATAAAAATGTCAATAGTTTTAGTAAGGGCATTGATAGTGATTTAATTCATCGAGAAAGCTTTGAGCTTGCAACTTCTGTGTGTAATCTTTGATCAAAATCCAAGAAAGCAGCGACACCTGCTGCTCGTGGTGGTGCTGCCAAAGGAACTCTGCGTAACCTTAGGGACGGTCTCTACTTATTTTAACCGTTGATTTCATTCATCGAGCAAGCTTTGAGAAGAAGTTATATGTAATCTGTGATCACAGTCTGCTAGGAAGCTTTTTGCTACCAAGTTATAAAGTTTTATAAAATATAAAAAATCGCGCGATTTTCTACATTGTTTATATTATTAGATTAATTTAGCAACGATTGTATTGACCGTGACTACGGTTACGCAGCGTTCCTTTAGCAGCACCACCACGAGCAGCAGGTGTCGGTGCTTTCTTGCATTTTGAATAAAGATTAAACACAGAAGTTGCAACATATGGTCATTTTTATATTTATTTATATAATAAGAAAACTATAAATAAATTTGGGCGATAATTCATTTATATTTGGGTATTTTTTCACAATTTTTGGGCCAAATTTTCATATTTCTTTGTTAGGCTATTTTTCATTTTTTAAGGTGATTATTCATTCAGCAATTTTTCATTTTAGTTTTTGGGCGATTTTTCATAGGGTCATTTTGCATGCAGCCAATTTGTATAAACTGTTAAAAAGTTTTTTAACTGAACGTAAGTTTAAAGCTAAAGAAGGAGAATTTTTAATCTCGCCTCAACCAATTAAAGCTGGAGTTCCTGGAAAAATCATATTGAAGCAAAATTTACACAAATGTAATTAAAGTCAGTGCAAATAAATTGGCTTATTGGTAGGAACTCAACCCTAAGCCTAGATTGCAAGCTTCTAATTTATAATTCGATTCTAAAACCAATATGGGATACTGCCTCAGCTACAAATTTAGAAAAAATTCCAAGGTGCCAAAACAAGATTTTACGTATAATCACAGCAGCGCCCTGGTATATTAAGGCGGTAATAGCGAAACATGCAACAACGTATCTGAAGAAGCTTGAAACGCATCCAAACCAGCTGGCCCGTAACATCCTGTACGATCGTGGCTACATTCGACTATGAAGGTGTAATATTGCTTCTCTTGGCCGAACATCGGAGAGATGACCAATAAATGATAACATCAACCGTGAATCATACAGTTTTTGTCTCGCACTGGTTTGACTGAGTATGCGAGGTCCGTTCAAAAGAAAAGGTGAATTTTGATTTTTTTTGGAAAAGTATTTATTTATTCATCAACATCAATTTTGTCCCCTTAAAAGTAATCCCCCTCAGATATAATTCACTTATGCCAGCGCTTCTGTCAAATTTAAACGCAGTGTAAGACGCAGCTGTTGATCTCAACTGTTGCGAAACTTTTGGCAACTATTGAGCCCTAAAGTAGTGTTGACAAAGTATTGAGTAGTGTGTACCGAGTATTTGTTAATTTGGTTTGGGACACAAAAGTAGTTAATCGATATTTTTAAGTTAGTATTTTTCGAATTTCTAATTTAACGTTAAGCAGCATTCAAAAAATCGTTTAACGTTATAGTGAATGAAACAGAATACAATAAAAGTAAACTCGACAATAGACATAAGTACAGAAGTATATTTAGAGAATATTATTTCCTTGTTTGATTACTTTATCACATACAGAGGGCGAAATCTATGCGAAATGGTGACTGGAGGTAGCTTTTTGAAAATATTAAAGTTTTTGGAAATATCACAAATTGATTTTCTTAAATAGTAAATTTAAAAAATCGGATTAGCTGAGGAAGCCGGCTAACAATTCTAGCCGATTTCAGATGCACAATTCTGCGGCGGCTAATATATATTAGTTGAAGACGGTGGCTGCTGTTAATGAACTATTAGCCGATCGGCTTCACGTTCTGATAAATGTGCAATGTAAACAGAAATTACTTTGAAATCGCCAACTAACAAAGCGGCGTTGTATTAGAATATACTCGTAAACATCAGCTGTTGAAGCTGAGTACAATATGTTGACCTTAGTTAGACAGCTAAAAAATTTCATGATGGAAAAAATGGCAGTCAATACACAACTGTTCGTTGGTTGGTTGCCTTTCTAAAACAAACACTTAACAGTTGCGCAAAAGTTAATTCTTATGAACGAGCGCCGGTCTTTGTATATGTAATTCTTTTTACAACAATTTCTTCAAGTGTGTTTGCATGACTTTAAATCTACTAGATTCTTTTTCAATTTTCGTAAGAAAAAATCCATTGGTCTTAAAAATTAACCACCATCATCATTGCACTGAACAAACACTAAAACATGAGAGCAATTAATTTTAAGTAAAAGGAAAAAAATCTAGCGAAAGAAAAAAAATTAACCTGAGAAAATATTCATTCCATTCTAAATACGAGTATAATGGTTAAGACCAGCAAAAGTTTGGTTTGGTTTTTGCTCACGTTGCTACTTTGTGCAGTTGGCTCTTGACTGTTATTGATGTTGCAGTTGTTGTTCTTACTGTGGCCGCTGATACTGACTGTTGCAGTTGTTCTAGTAGCATAACAATTTGCACTTTTAGGTGTCTACGTGTGTTTTCAGTAAAACTGTAATTTTTCATTAAATACTTTTTTTGGTTTTTGATGGTTTATATGCCTCAGCTCAGCTCTCTTCTTGCCTGCGTTTTAGTTAGTTTCCTGTTGTCAGGAAAATTAAAGAAGAAAAGCTAAATCTCCAGGCTATAAATAATTGAATAAATTTGTGTCATAATTAAGAACACATTGTGGACCGTTCTTGAAAGTCTTATTTTTCATTTGAAAGTGCAGCGGAAAGTTTCATTTAACAAGTCTTTCAATGGGTGTAACATATTCAATGAACTGATGTGTAATTTTGCGGCTGTTAGACGAATAATAAAATATTTAATTATTTATGTGTGTGTACAAGCATTTTTTTTTGAAAAATTTTAAAATTTGTTGCTGGAGCAGATATATCAGGTTTCAGAATTTTTCATTTATGAACATTCAAAAATCAACGTTCATGATATTTGTCATAAATGAGAAATCTAAAATTGTATATTTATTTTTCACGCTCATAAACGAAGAACAAAAAATGTTCTGCCTATGTTCATACTGTTCATAGCTGACAAAACGATATTAATTTCTTCTCCTAAAACTGTTGGCTTGATAAATACGGATCCATCTTCTTGGCCAGAATTAAAAAAAAAAAAACGAAAAGAATGAGTTTTTTTTTTAAAGGGACCTTGCCATTAAAGGCTGACAATTATTATCCAAAAATTACCCAAAAAAGATATTTTTGTAATCAACATTAGCTTCGTTGTGCAACAAATGGGGAAAAATAAAACGTTAATTATTAATAAAATTTTTGGGAATTTAAATATGAATTATTTAATATTATGCTAATTACCCATAACGTTTTATAATAAAAATGCAATTTATTTGTTGGGGGAAAAGAGCTAGTCCCTATACGTATTTCACTGGTTGCTCAGGCCAGATCATCAGGAAACCTTTTTCCTAATTTTAGAGAAGCCAAAAATACTCTATAAGTAATAAAATTTTACAAAACACAATGAGAATTATGCGTTAATGTTTACCATTCCAGATTTTATTTAAAACTTTTTTATTTACATTCTTTAACTTCCTAAATCGAAATAAAATTAAAACAAAATTTCTATCTCTTATATTTTTTTTATTTTTACTACAGAATATGTAACCCTTTTGTAAAGAAAAGTATAAAATAAAAAAAAAAAAATAAATAAATTATATGAGAAATATAAATTAATTTGTAAATTTAAAAAATTATTATTAGTCGAACAATTTATTTTACATACAGATGAAATTTTATGTTTTTATTCTCTCTAAGAAAAAATTAATTAAATTACAAATTAGGTGATAATTGACACCAGCAGGAACGGAATGCACATTTTCTAGACAGCCACGTCCGTCATCAGCACTCTTGTATCTACTTAGGGTAGTGTACTTAAGCTTGATTATAAAATTGCAATGTATGTAAGAAATATAAATTTATTTACACCTATTAATTGTGTAGGTGGCCAGATCACCATCTCGCCCCGGACGCCTACTAACCTTGAGGCGGCCCTGATGCATGCATACTTCATGATTGATAAATTAGCTTCTTCTCATTAATGTTCTTTTTCATAAATGTAGATGTTTATTTATGAACGTTTAACATTTCTCATAAATGAACATAAGAGAATTTTCTGCCTACGATCGCATTTGCAGAAGAGAGAAATAAAGAAAACATTTTGTTACTGCATACGTCGGCAGATGCACATTACAAAATATGTGCGTACATTTATGTATGCGAATGCTTAGCGCACATTTTTCTACGATCTTTTCATGTATGTATGTAAAATTATCAAAATTGTAAATACTAAAATATGAACACTTGCGTGAACATCAAAATTTTTTCTCATTTATTCACTTTTGAACAGAAAGAGAAGAAATCGTATTCATAAATGAAAAAACCCAAAATAATTTATAGTCTCTCACACATGTATGAAGATGCAGCAAGAAGATGCAGCTAAAAATAAAATGTACACATTCATACATGAATGAGCAGTGGGGGAACATTTCGGTACTCTGATGGAATAAAAATCACCAGTTTTAGGGAATTTTTGTCTGTCTGTCTGTCTGTCTGTCTGTCTGTGTTCGCATCACGCAAAATGGGGTTTAGTAAAATTTTGTAGGGAAGTACCTAAGGTTCAAATATAGAAGACTTTTTCCCTTAAAAATATCTAATTTCCAAGAGAAAATAGGAAGCTTTAGGTAGTGCTAGAATTCGATAGATGATTGAATGCAACTTTTCTCATATTCTTTTATCTGAGTTTGGTTGGTTAAATAGATGATGTTTACAACTTAAAACTACCCAAAGTTGATAGATACGAAGAGCGCTGATGACGGACATAGCTGTAAGGCATTCCATTCTCTAGTGTCTTAAAAATAAAATTTTTCCTTAATATTAATCACCTTATTTGTAATTTAAATTATTCTTTCTTAGAGAGAATAAAACGAACTTAATCTTGATTTCAAATTTCATCTGTATGTAAAATAATAAAAAAATAAAGCTTTAAAGATTCAATAGTAAACTATAAATTTTAGACACTATTTACAGAACCATACAATAATAGAATTTTATATAACACTTATATTGCAACATCCTGATTAATTAGCCAGAGATGGGTACCTCTATATAAAGTAAAATTATAAAACTGCAACGCTAAAATTTGGTATAGAATACTTTCAAAACAGACGAGATTTTCACAGAGATTTTCATCTTCCATATGGGAATCAAAACCCCAGTTCCGCCTCTTTACGAGTGTTTGAATGGTTCGTCCTTTTGAATTAAATTTCATTATTTTCTCATAAATTTAATTTTTTTTCTCTACATATTTTCTCCAAAATCTTGAATGAAGTCATCGATACTTGCATTTTTCAAATATCAATTATACGCTGTTCCGACATTTTTTCTTAATTGAGACAATTTAGTCTTAATTGTGCTATTTAATTTATTATTCAGACATGCTCTATTGTTTTTATTATTATCGTGAACAGTTCGAAGAGATACATAGATAAAAATTGCCCTTTAAAAAAATATTGCTATTTTATTCAATAGAATTAAAAGTACTTAAGGAAAAAAACTTAAAATTTGCTTCGTAATTTTTTTATTTCAGTCAGCTTTTTCTGACATCTGAAAAATAAATTGTTATCAAAAAAATACATGTGGTGTTTATTGTAATAATGTGACTTCCTAATATCAGGGATGCCAACTTTTTAAGGATCAAACGCGTCGATCCAGCGGTCAAAAAAGTGCTAATTTGAAAAAAGAACGGACTTTTTTCATTCGATTTTCTTGTTATATTGTTCTTTAAAGGTTCAATTTTAACATTTGCAAAAAGTTCACTTTGGTTTTAAGAATATATACAACAATTTTTCCTCTAATATGCAACCTGAAGAGCCCAGGGTAATATTGTTGACTCCAGAGGGTTTAAAATTAAAGCAATGTAAGAAAAACGATTTAAGACTTTTTTTTCGGACCTATTGATTTTAAATCACACTCTAAATAAGCGACTGTGATTTCCGATTTAAAATAACGTGATTTAAAAAAATTTTGGTGTGTAGAACACACTTCAAATCACTTTGATAAATGACAACAAAGATGAAAGAATAAGGGTAAATTTATTGAAAAAAGCATAAAGTGTCAAACGCGCTATTTGTAAAGGAAGCCATATAATCAGTTGTGTGCTTTTTCCACAAACGATACAATTTAGTGTGCGTTGCAACTCGTGTACAACTCCTTAACAACCTAATCATGTTGGTACGACGGTTGAAAGTCTGTGACTTGCTTAAGAATGAAAAGTGCAATGTTAGCTCTTTTTTTTGAAAAAGTGCTAAAGAGAAAAATTTCGCGTTAGAGGTAGTCAAAACGAGCTAAAAAAGGGCGAAAAGAACGAAGTTAGCATCACTGCCTAATATCATTGTGCCACGCGGTGAACTCAATTTTTCTCACTAAACATACTTCTTAGTAACATACAACACGGTTGCTTTTCGTATTTTATTAAATTAGTGACGCACTTATGTACTAGTTGCTCAATTTAGTAATTGAGTTCTCATATGCTCACTTAACCCCCCGTCTCCATTAGACATTAACTTGCCTTAACAAAATTCAAACCGCATATAAAAAAACAGTATTAAAAATAATGTATGACGTTTGAATTTTGTTAAGACATGTTGATAGAAAATGAAGACTGGGGTTAAGACCTTTATTGCGTATATTCTCTAATTGTGCAATTAAGACTTATTTCAGAACTGAGTATTACTCTGTTAAAAAACGCCAAAATCCTATAAAATAAACAATCACAAAAAAGGAATGCAGCAATAGCGTTCTACATTTATTATCAATCATTCAACAACCACAAGAGGCAAACAAGTGCCTTACAAAAGTTAAAGAAGCCACATTAAAAGTATAAATAGAACATCACACAGGCAGACACTTGCTTGTACAAACATGTAAACAAACACCAAAGTACGGCACGTAATTTTATGCATTTGCCCAGTATAAGTCAACCCAATCACTTTGGTTATAATCTAGTTTTAGCCTAAACAACAAGCAGACGGACAGACAGAAAATTATAACGAATGTAACACATCGCAGCAGCAGCTATAACAACAGCGACAAGCAGTAACATCAACTACAGCCACAATAGCAGCAACATTTCAACAAGTGCAAGAAGCAACTTGAGTGGCAGTTCTGATATCGTGCTGCCGTAGAATTTGTTGTTATCCCAGCACTGCTGGTGGGCATGTTCAGCATTTTAATTGACACAAAAACGGATAAAGGAAAAAAAAATTATGCTGCAGCAACAACAGTTGGTGGCAAAAGCCAAATGCATAATTCTGGCCTCACTCACTCACTCACTTACTCACTGCTCTTCTTTTAATGCAAAATACTGCTGAAATACTTTTAATTCAAAATAAACAAAAAGAAAATTAAAAAAAACTTTAACACTAAAGTTCCGACTCAGCTCAACAATGTTCACAGTTTGGATTAGGATTGTCTTTCAAGGTAATTAAGATATTTTTTATTTCTTCCACTGATTATTTTCCACGTTGCTGCATATTGCTCTTGTCTTTTATGTTGTTGCTGTTGTTTCTGCTATTGGTGTTGTTGCTGTTGTTGTTATAGTTTACAGCATGACTGAACAATATAAAAAAACAGATATTAAATGCAGGATTGTAGGGCGTAATGGAAATTTAATGTTAAATCAAATGAGTTTAATTTCTTTTGCTTTTGTTTTTTTGCTTTCTTCAATTTCGTTTTAGGAAAAAAAGTTTGTATTATTTATTGCATTTTTGTGTATTTTGTGAATTGCAGCACAGGGCTTTGATATATGTGACCACGCAAATAGAAAGGGACCTGAGGGTAAAAAAGTTAACAGAAGTTGTACAGTGCAGAGGTTTAAAATTCACCCTTTTAACGAGTGTAAATGCTGTTAACACGCTTGTTACGACTTCGAAATTGGCGATTATTACCGGTTTTACATTTTTTTGGTACTCAAATTAGACACTGAAAAACACAACCTGCGAAGCTTTTTGTTTGTCTGCAGAAAACTCCCAGAGTCTTCGGCAGGAATTAAACCCGCAACCTCCAGACTGATAGACTAGGGCGCTACCAATCAGTCTATCGAGGGACTCTGTGGAACCACTTCCATTCGATTTCTCACTTAATTTTACCTCAGTTTAAAAAAAATAACCATTTAAAAAGGTTGACCGACTTCAAAGTTTTGTACTCGGCTTACAAGCAGAAAAACCAAATTTGTCGAATTCAGCAGGGACCACTCCGATTTGATTCTCCAGTAAATTTTATCGCAGTTTGAAAATATAGGTCCCTTTATCTGTGCGCGGTCCCATACACTTATGTATGTATCACTAATTCAGTATATTCCTTCTTCTTGATTTTAATGGAACTCGTTATGAAGCCGGCAAAAAATTGAACAATTTCAAATTATTTCGTTAAATATGCTACACCAATTTTGCATATACCCCAGAGAAGTAAGTCAAAATGCGGCTATGTGATAAAAGTTATATCTTCATATATGCGAAAACGATTTTTTTTACTTATGTCAAGTAAAGTTACCAACAAATGTGGGTATTAAATGAACAAATTTTTGGACCTAAAAAACGTAAATGAAAAACTTAATAAATGCTTAGAAATGTCATATAAGGTTTATGGATTAGTTTAGGAATAAAAGCTCTTATGCAAGTCCTAATCACCATATCTTGTTTACAGCTATCCCCTACAAGGTTCCCTCGGGGGCACTAATTGTCATTGTAGATTATATTCCTAACTTGACGCAGTGCTGTCGTGGAAAATGAGGGCACCAGACGGCAGGGTTCCTGGAACCTTAATCTGGAAGAAGAGGTCTGTGAAATATAGGGTCATTCAAGCCCCGACCAGTGTCTAAACGACTTGTACCACGGGAACCAGTAGCCCAATAGAGAGCCGCTTCTCTCTGTGACTGGTTGTTGGCGAGGTTCCCTTCGGTCGTACACGTGGTGGCTACATGCAGAGACAGTTAATCAAGTGTACAGTTGCACTCTCAACAGAAGGAGTTGGATGGTCTCCAACCCCTAAACCAAAGGTTAGAGCATGGTTCCTAGTATACCATGTTTCTATAAATTGCTACTCATTGTGACTGCGTAGTGGATTTTAGAGCGATATAGGTGCTATACAATGTACTACACAATGGAGGTGCTGCTTTACGATAAATTTTCACTAGTGATGAGCACACCGTCGGATAAGGGCCAACACGGCTAGGTGCTGACGTCAATCTTGATCATTCATCGCCTACAAGGTTCTTCCCGGGGGAATTTGTCTTGCTGACTTTTAACATATTGATGTCAGTACTTCCGGGGGATATGGAGGTACCATACCCCGATGCTTGCATGGGGCTTAAAAATGGAAGAAAATAACCTTTAGGGTTTTTGACAAATCTCTGTGACCGGTTATTGCTAAGGCCCTTCGTAGAGTAACGTGGTGACTGTGATTTGGACCTTAATTGCAGGAAGGACTATCTAGTCCGAGTTGCTCTTGCACTACTCAACATAGGTACCACCAATAGCAGGTCATGAGTTTATATAGTTTGTAACTTTTAAGCAAGGGGTATGAGCATTGGTGCAATCAGGCGTTCGTAGTCGCATTGTTTTCACCCAGTGATAAGACCACCGCCAGGCAATAAGGCAAATCTGTATCACATCATACCCTACAAGACTGTGAGCCACCAGTCATGGGCTTTTTCTTGTCCATCTGATAGTAACCTGGGTTACGAAATTTTACCAGAGATTTAATTCTGGTACCACTGGTGGAGCCCCTGGAATCTTGCAGACCTTCGGAGGCAACGCAAGGAGTGTAAGCTCAGAGTGAAGTTGCATTACAACCGGTTCCCGTGATCAAAAGATCGGGCGGAGTTTTAGATACAAACTAAAGGGGATGGTATAACCAAATTATGGTATTGAATTGGTACTCATGACTTGAGCACGGGTGCGCTGGTCAACGCATTGTGTTCACCTAGCGGTAAGAGTAGTGCAGAGTTGGGACCAGCACGGGCAGTTACTGACGCAAATTTGTATCACAAATCCTCTACAAGGCAGTAGGATGTATTTCAAAGACTTAAAATTAAATATCAAAGTTTTTTCAAAACGAAGCGTTTCCAAGAGACGCATTTCGTCATATAAAAACCATGACTTTTTCAAGCTGGATTAATTTCTTAGTTATTGGTTTTACCCAATTACTCTGAAGATCTTTTTTGCTTTTTTAACCATACGAATATTATTTCCTTTCACTTCACTTTTGAATCATCATCAACATCATCATCCAATTCTATTATTATGCGCTCTAACCTTGTAATTATTTCTTATTAATTAAAATGGAAAAGCAACAAGAAAATTACAAATATATTGATTAAATTTATTATTTGTACTTCTTAACGAAAAAGTACTTTTATAAGCAGTTTGCTTGTCATTAAATACAAAAGACGTTTATTAAAAAGCACCGATATTGAAGATGATGTTACCAGCCAACAAAAAAATATCTTTCTTTTCACATTTTGTCTTGTCATTTTTCATTTTCGCCATAATATTTAATGTCGATTGTATGTATATTTAAATTGGTAAAAGTATTGATAATTATGTATAATTTTTAGTTATTTAGTACTTTGTTATTGGCCGCATAAAAAAAAAAACAGCAATAAAAATGTGAAAATATTTTTTTGATGGGAGAAAAGTTGGTAACACTTTAGTTTGAATAATTGGCATGATCATGATCTTCGATTGGTAGCGCTTTCTTCCAGCACTTGAACGTTGGTTTATGTTTTGCTTATTTTTATCTTTTTTTCTTTTCTGTAAAGTTTGCGTGCATTTTGTGAACATATTAAAATTCCAGATTTTGTATTCGTTGTTCATGTACAAGTCAACAAATGAGTGCAACACTTAAAACAAATCAGAATCTGTTTAATGGCTTTTTACCCTGTGACATGTAAGATTTTTAGCAAAAGAGTAGATAATGTTAGTTTATCGTATCGATTGTTACAAAAAAAATTAAATATTTAAATTTTAAACTTTTTACCTGCTTTTTTCTACTCTTTAGTTTTCAGTGACTTTTTCGATTTTGAATTGTCCTCTGCTGGGTTGTGCTATCATTAATATAGCAAACCCTAAGTTTTCAAATTTTTATACTTTACCATACCACAGTGGTTGAGAAACGTTTTATTTTGCACATAATTCGGTAGCTCATGAACTAGATATATGAATAAAATTGAAAGGCAGAGGAGTTCCTGAGTGAAACTGCGAAAGACCAGCCCCCTAGGGTAAAGGGTTGGCTTCTGGGTGAGCCCCCAAGTTGGTTTCCAACCACTGTGCATACGTAGAATAGGTAAAGTAGTGTAATCGCAAAAAAAAATTTCGATATTTTAACGGATCTTTAAGTTTTTCCTGAATCTCACGGTCCTGGTCTCCTGAGTCAATTTTCTACTATTTTCTCTATAATATCTTTGGGTGGATGTGTATGCCACTATTTTTGTAAAGGCTTTGCAGGTCATAACGTTTGATATATGTATTAAAATTTTCAGTGTGTTTCTTTGGTATGTGGAGATGAAGAGCTGTATAGTTTTTGGGCTTAATCGGGATGGGGCAAAGGGTAGTTTACTTGGCACCCCAAACTGAAAATATTTATATTTTTTTAATTCAAATATACCTTAAACTTTTATTCTTTATGTAAGATATTTCTAAAAATATCTGTTACCATGAGGCATGGTAATGATGAATGTAGGCCACTTCACATTTCTTAATCTTGTGTTTTCTCAACTTGGTATGGAAATTTCTACCAAGGCAAATTATGTATTTGGGAAGAGATAAAGATTTTTTTAAAATTAATTGATAGCCATCGAAGTCACCAGGAATATAGCAAGATGAAGACAGTGAAAATGACAAATGTGGAGCAATGGTTTAACAATAGGAAATGGAAAGTTTGTACGGCTCCGTTAGTCAGCAGTCAATGCCAATGAACAATTTTTTGCGAAAAGAAAACGCCTCTATCGTTGCCAGATTATGCCTAAACGCTGATTTATTTATATAAAACAACTATAAAAACTCCTGCAAAAAACAAGTGCATTTTTATTAGATTGTCAACCCTGACAGACGACAGTTATGTGCATTTAGCATTTTTTGTTAAGCAAATTTATTTAGCATTTACATATACCGGGTGGTTAAATTTTAAGCGCCGATTAAGAATTTGAACCGCACCTAAACGTCAAGTTTTTCTTTTGCATTTAATTTGACATTTCTCAATTTCAGGCTAACTCAATTTGAACCATGGAAAGATACACAATCGTTAAAGTTATTCAGGCTTATTATGAAAATGGGCGTTCAAATCAAAATACATGTCATGCATTTCGTGATTTTTTCGGTCGATTTAATCGTCAAAAGTTTGAGCAAACCGGGTCTGTAGGAGATGTGAAAACACCAGTGCATGCTCGTACTGCAGAAAATATTGCTGCTGTTCGCGATAGTGTGACTGAAGAGCCGTCCAATGGTCAGAATGGTGGCAAGAAATGGCAACGTTGGATGTTCAATTTTCGAAGAAAATCTTCTGTAGTGATGAGGCACATTTTCACCTCAGTGGATTCGTATAAGCAGAATTGCCGCATTTGGGCGAATGATAATCCAATTGTCGAAAAACCAATGAACCCACAAAGAGTGACTCTTTGGTGGTGTGGTTTATGAGCTGGCGGAATCATCGGGCCGTATTTTTCCAAATGAGGCCGGTCAGGCAGTTACTGTGAATGGTGTTCGCTGTAGTGAAAAGATAACGAACTTTTATGGCCCGAATTGGAAGATATGGATGTGGACGATATCTGGTTTTACAGGACGGTGCCACTTGCCACACAGCTAACGAAACAATGGCTCTTTTGCGCGACAAATTCAAAGGCCATGTTATCTCACGTGGTGGCGAAGTCAATTGGCCGCCAGATCATGTGATTTGACACCGTAGGACTTCTTTCTTTGGGGTTATTTGAAAGAAAAGGTGTACGTAGATAAGCCAGCAACAATTCAAGAGCTAAAGGATGATATAATTCGGCACATTAACGGTATAGAACCTCAATTATGCTTCAGCGTCACAGATATATTGTTCCATACATAATTGCACCATACCAATATTATCAAAATAAAAAGAAATGTCAATAAATAATTTCCTAAATAATTTGTGTTTTATTCTAAACCAACATCGGCCCCTTAAGATTTAACCACCCTTTATTTCGATTACTATCTGCAACAGCAACAAAATTTTCAAAAAATATATCATATACTGACATGGTCCTGTTACAACTTTATTATATGTACATATGTATATATGTAGATATAGATTCAAGTGCTTAGATATTATTTAAATTCCTTTTAACTATTTATCTGTTCGACCACTATTCACACAGTATGTACGTGAATGTACGTACATATGTATCCCTTTCAAAAAATATCCATAGTAAGTGAACATATTGAAAAGGGATATTTTACATTAATTGGCTTACAACCAGCTAACAAGAAGTAGTTACACTTACAACAACAATCTGCTTAACTAAACGATCGGCATACTTTTAAAGGGCCGATCTTTTCAATTGACCGTTCGTTTGTTTCTCTGCTCAAGTACTGAAGAGCACGGACATAACGCAATATAAAACTTATTTATTACACAACATTTCGTTTAAATGGGAAAACAAAAATTATAATTTTCATTTAAAACTTTTTATGATTCCGTTGCCAACAAGCAAAATAACAAACGTACCAGAACTGCGTTCAATTATTGCAACCAATAATTGAACACAGGTTTTATGATCGTATTTTTTTAATGTCGGCTCAAGTTTGTTAAAATGTGTTCATGATGTTTTTTAGCTTCTGGTTAAAAATGAATGTCTAAAGTATTGTTGTTGTTGTTATTGTTGTTAAGTTATTTCGTTGTTTTACGTACTTAAAGCCCAGAGGGTTCGCTTTATGGCATCCATATAGTATCTGGACGAAGGAAGACTTTAACATTTGTGAATATGTCCGATACCTTAAACGTAATAAAGTGTCTCTATAGAGTGTGTCTGTCAGTTGAAGGTGCGCGCATCCGTATTGTGGTAGTGTCATGTAAAGAATTTTGCTTCTGATTTTATTTCATTCGTTTCGAGTTTATCTTCGACAGAATGTGATAAGATGCTGCCAGTTGCTGGTGTATATTGATGTCATTTCTGTATGAGTAGATGAAGTGGAAAGTTATTGGATAAAATAATAAGAGGTGACCAATGTGGGAAATTTATTGCAAAATATTATATGAAAAATAAGAAATTCGTATCGGTTTAGTTTTTTGCTTTGCCCGCCTGAAGACAGAAACTTTGCAGTTTGTGTTGTCTTATAAAAATAGATCCTACTTATGCTTTACTAGTTCAAGTATATAATTTCAGTTCACTTTTTTTAATGATGGCTTCTCAAAAGATGCTGGTTTGACGGCATAAACCAATGACATAACATAGCGCCATAAAAATTAATCCAGAGGCGTTAAATACCACTGCGTTAATACCCCTATTTGCGTCGTCGATCATAGCAACATGATCAATATTTCTTTAGAGTTGAAGCCCTCAGAGCATTAACAGAATTGTGTTTGTCTCATGAAAGCATGAATACTTGTGAACTTATTTTTAACAAGCATAATTGTTATATTTGGGTATGGCGAAACCTAACCAGATTTACCGCAAGGAAATACATCCTCATCTTGCGGAATGTGATAGAAACATTTTTGTGAGAGCGATCGGGGACCTTTTGCTTTAAACAAGATCTGTCATACATCAGCAGGAACAAACTAGTTGTTGCGACACTAACTGACTTCCCAGATCTTGGGTTTTAAAACCTACAGATTTGTTGTTTTGAAGCTGTTTGAGTTAGAAAAATTATATCGACCATTTTTCTTACATAATTTATAAGATTTTCGCAATAGTTTAGTGTGGTCAAGAAAAAATAGGAAATGATGCAGCAGGGAACCCATTTGAAAAGTGATGCTGGGCTAATGACTGCACCAGAATTCAGAATTGTATGATGAGAGCTAAAGGGTTCAAGTGCTTGGTCTATAAACTGTCTTGTGGGCAGATTTAAATGTTACTCAAAGAACCCCTAAGCATTAAAACTTATAAGGTACTTGGCTATAATCAAATTACCTTAACTAGACGCTGCAGTGCACTGGTGACACTACACTGCAACTTTAAATACTATCTGACCAAGATGAAAACTGGGGAATCTTTGGTAGAACCTTTATATATATATATATATATATATATATATGATATATCATTCACACCGTTCAGAGTCAACACCAACACCAACACATTGGTGGTGTGGTACAGATTAACGTCAGGGCCTAGCTTATGACAAGTAGGAATTTTAGAACATGGCTGGCAGGACCAAGCTCTTGTTTAGGAATTGGAAATCTGATAAAGTGCAACAGCATCCTGCGTCCAAACCACAGCCAACACTTTACTCCCCGAAGGTCCTTACCAATAATAGGTCACAGGGACTGGGGAAGTCCCCTTGGTACCAGTCGTTTGAATACTCGTTAGGCCTTGAAGGTTCTTATCTTACAGTTTTATGCACCGTGTAAGCCTCGGTGACTGGTGCCCTATAAACGCCGGAAGTATTGACATTTAAGCGTTAAAAGTCAATAAGAATTTACGCCGCCGCACAGTGGGATTTGTTCATACAATATTTGGCAAAAAATATAAGGAGTGCCCGTAGAATGTTGAAATTTTGCTCTGAGCCTTTGGTTAGCTCAATTAAGAAAACTATTAAGTTTCATAAAAATTGGCCACGCCCACGACCCACCACCCACCATATTGTTTCTTTACCAAAACTAATTATTTTATAAATAAATTTCAATACATGCATTTAAATATAGATTTTTATTCATAATATATCATTTCATCAAGTTCCAGAACCTGTCAACGGGGTTGACATCTAATGCTGCTTATAAAAGGATATGAGGATACTAGAAGTCGATGAAAAAAATCTGTATTTGTTGCAACTCTATCGCACTTTCTGGAGAAACTTAATCTATAATAATCTTTATTTCTGGCTTCTTCAGAAAGCATTCCAATAGGAAGTATTGCCACATCCATGATATCCTTTCCGTGTATCAGAATTTTGTGTACTGTTACTGGGATATAATACCAACTATATTTTTCAACAAAAGGTGTATCTAGAGCAAAATTCTTGAACTTCAAGGAATTAACTTTTTTGCCACAAGTTATTATTTGTAGTGTAATGCGAAATCGATTAATAAGTTGCTGCACTACACCAGTCACATCGGCAACAAGTGCGGGGTTAGAAAAGAAACGCCTGGACGTATTTCCATCGTTAGTAGACCCGGTTCTTGTTGAACTGCATCCACTCGTATACCCATCTGTACCTTTCAGGATTTCTGAATTCGAAGTTTTTTTTCCAGTTTTAGACTTTTGTGTTCGTCCTTAAGCGCCGGCCATCTTTCAAATGGTTTGTTGTAGACAATATGAAGTATGAACTCCATAAATTTTATGCGAGCATGTAAGGAGGAAACGCTTGTTTTGGTGCATCATTATCAACAGCTTTGCTTAAAACTAATTTAATATTATTCATTGCAATTAGTGACTTCGTAACTCAGTTCACTATATAACAAAGAAAATAAACTCATTTTAATAATACCTTTTTCACTTCTCTATTTGCTTTTTTCACAAATTGTAATTTAATTTTGTAATTTTTTAAAATTAAAAATTTCATGTATTTGGAGACAAATTTTATGATTTTATAAAAGATTATTAATTATTTAAACTTTTTTTTTTGAATTGATAGTATGGAGTCTTACCTTTCATTTTATTATAGCGGGAGCACCGAGCACGACCGAGCAACCTTTTCTTCCTCCAAGGAAATTTGTAATCACTGCACGTTATAGAACAAATTATTCTATCATATCTTTTAAACCATATGAGCGAACTTTATAATTTTAAATACGCAGAAAAGGATATATTTGAAAAAAATCACTATTTGAATCAGAGCAATAAAATTATCTTACGTACAAACACTATAGAAGTGCGTAAACAGTTTTCAATATTTTGGAGCAAAATATACATGTGACTTTACTTCGTCATTTCAAAGACAAATGAACGTTTTTTTGGCATACAATTTATAGATTCTTCATACTGAATCAATTTTCTACAAAACTGCATCATTACATTTTTAAATTTTATGTGTCGAAAAAACTACTTATTGCACAAAAAATCCCTCTGTGCGCCGGTGGGAACATATATTAGTTGTGTCTAAGAATACATATACATACCTGTCAACAATCACGTAAGTTACTTGAGGTCTTATTAAGTAGCAGTACTTTTTGGGACTTTTCCAATGGCTACTGGTTTATAAAGCTTTGACAGTCTGAAGCCTATCGGAAACTCCATAATCACTAAGGATCGAGAGGATTCTAAAACTGATCAAAAACAGTATTTGTCAATTTCTGTTCTTTATATAAAATTAACTATGGTCACCCTAATCGATGTGTTATAGTTTACAAAGTACAAAGTAATATTTTTTGGTTGTAAAACAAGGAACAACATAAAATGTATTTCAAGTCAAGTGTTAAGATCAATGGCAATTCGACATTGTGTCAATGTTGCAGTCAACTCAACCTCCAGATTTCTTCGCAATATCACATCACCATGAGCATCGTTTAGATGTCGATGCGGCTGTCGTCTGATGTATTTTCAGTTGATTTTCTTTATTGACTTTACAACATTTATGTGGCAAGTAATATTGATAAATATTTGTTAAAGTTAATTTCCAAAAGATTTATGTTAAATTACAACTACAAGTAGGAGTCTACCAAATCGAAATTTTAACAATTTTTCAATTCAAAATACAATAAATTTAAGTAAATAAACATTAAAAGTATCTCCATGAATACAAATCAAATAGAAGACTTTTTGTTAAAATTCGTGAGTGAAGTTTATTGTTGAGTAAAAAAAAATAGTTAAACATTAACTCTTCTGAAAAGAATAACAACAAAAAGGTATAAACATTTTTAAAAGGGCTATAAAATAAGTGTTAATTGGTTCAACAAATGTTTATACTCGCACTTGATTTTGTACAATACAACAACAAAAAAAAAATGTCTAATAAAAATTCAATGGATACAAATTTCTTTTGTATTTATTTCAGTTCAGTATTAGGTTTCTTTTATTTTTCCGTACTTTTTTTATCTTTGTTCATAGTTTTTTGGCGGTATTGTTTGCTCGATATATTAACAAGTTTAATTGAAGTTTGACTATTTATATATGTATTTTTGAGAAACACTTAGAGAAATTATTGTGATGGGCAAGCTCTAATGAAACATATTTGGTTTTTTACAATAAAATAAAAAAACTTCGCCAAAGGCAGCTGTAGTTCCTTATTCATGTAGAAAGATCAAAGGAAGAAAGGGGACTTTTATAATAAAGACGCCAGATCTTTTTTTGGCAACCTACGGCCCTCAATAATTTAAGCTAGCCGGTTGCTAATTTAAGACTATCTTAATTTATGTTGAGTCTCTAGCTGAGACTAGTCTGTCCTGTCGACAGCACAGAATCAAAATATTTTGAAAATAAATCCGCCATTTGTTAAGGGTTAGGCCAATGCAATTGAGCATGAATATATCAAAATATTATATCTTTGTGTAAGCCAAAATATGGTGTAAAATGGATCAACCTTGTAGAATATGGAGTTGAGCTATTTTACATCGAAATTTTAACTTTAGCCTATATGTTCTAAAATCCCAAAGCTGGGATCGGAAAAAGGATGCTGCCTTAATAAAGCTATGTATACCCCGATAGCTTTATTACGGCATCATCACGGAGTCTCTTGTAATTGTTAGCATTTGTCTAACGGTTATATCCTCAATTATTGCGTAGAGTCGAACCCACAACCAACAAACTGATAGGCTAGCACACTACCAGACTGATAGACTACTATGCTGACAGTGCTGGACATTCACACAATATGCAAGTATCATCTTCTTCGATTGTAATCGTTCCATATGATACTTGATGTCTCTATGACCTGTCACTAATATAGTTATGAAGCTTAAGACACTTTGATTACATCAAAGCAACGTTAGAGACGTCATGCTAACAGCCTTTTATCTTAAAAATGCCTTTAGAGATTAACCCGTCTACCTATTTAGAGTTATTCGTGTCCAACGCTTGCTGCCAAAACACCGGAGTTTCTTCAGAGACTGACCTCTTCTTCTACTTCTTGCGATGCTTCCTTGTCTTTCGCTTTCAGACACAGGGGGTGTCATGATTCCTATACCTTAGCCTGCGGCTTTGTAGTATCTGGCAATAGTTTCTATTTCCTTTTCGCCTTCGCACATCCAATAGAAATCTAAAACCATCTAGTGGTCCAAACCCCATTTTGTTTGAAATGGGCCCTTGAATTCCTAGCCAGGACTGATTAGTACTTCCTACTACCTAGTCAGATAGAAGCCTATAGTATCGAATAATCGGTTCTAAACCAATCTTCGCCGAGCCAAATCTTAAAAGAAGCTATTCTAGAGCGAAGAGAACTTACACAAGACTAAGCTCTGATTGATACGGACCAAATCTAATATTAACATTTATAAGATTTAAGAAAAAAAAAAACAAAGCATTTCAAATTAGTACGAAGAAAGACGATTTTGAAAAATTTTTTGAACAGGCCGGCAGTGGACAATAGTCAGGTAGAATTGATTTGAAAACTAAAGTAAAGCAGCGCCTCTTTTCCAAGTTTCGGCATAAGACGGCATAGCGCCCGAAAACAAGAGTCTGAAACCTGAAGTTTCGAAAATTTAAGACTTAGACTAGACATGGACTTCCTCGCACTCTTTAACAATTGTTTCGATGTATAGAGGCGACCGTGTCTGCAATATTATCGGAACGCAGAGCGATATTAAGGTCTAGTAAATGAATAATGACTGTACTTTAAATATTTGTGATTTGTATGGAAGATAAAATATTATAGATAAACAATGTGTTGTAAGATTTTGTAAACCTTACAAGTTTTCGTTAAGAGCTAGAATTATTAGATTAAACCGGATTTATCAAGACTGCTTATTAGAAGAATTTTATGAGGCATCTAAGTAGTGACCTTGTTGTTACAAACGCCTGCTGTATCAACAATTACGATATCGTCGATACCGATATATCGTTAAACCCCTCCCTCCGAAGATAGCAGGATCCCGAAACTGGAACATAAGAACCTTAGAGGTCTACCCAGTGCTAACAGAACTGGTAGCAAGGGAATCGAAAGCCTCACATGGATTTTCCTAAACCTCTTGGTAGCTGTGGTTTGGACTATAATCGCTGCAAGCGTGCTATTGCACTACTCAATAGAGGCACTAATAGCGTGTCCTAAACCAGGGTTATGAGTATTGCCCCTGTCAGCCATGTTCTGAAATTGCTACTTGATGTGTCGCTATCCGCAACAAGAGCGTAGGTATTTCCTTTGATTTCACACAGTGGTAAGACCATCGTGTAACATCGTGCACTGTATCACAGAATATCGGCAAACCTGTAGTATTGGTATGGAATGCATTCCTAAATATTCCAGTTAAATTTCCTTCCTTCTTTGTGCCAACATTTTTCTAATATGTGGGATTACATTTCTTTCAGTGCCTTTTTGTATTTTTCTATGTAATTCAATGTTTATATATCAAATAAACACATATAATATTCCTAGAAATGTCATTTATTAGTTCGTTCGTGAACCCTTTACTCATAACAAAGAACAGTAGTCAGATTTTGTTTAAATTTTTAAGTAGTTTAAAAATACTATTAAAGAATTTTATTGTTATTTGTTTAAAGATCACAAGCACTATCTAACAATAACAACAACCACAATCAGTTTTTTTAACGTCAATCGGCGGTGTTGCGTTCGTTCAAATAGTTTCTTGTTGTTCGAGAATTTTTAGTAGATTAATTAATAATAAATTATCAAGAGAAGAAACAAAATCATTGTGGTGTGGTGGGAATTGATATTTTCGGTATTTATTTAACGTCGACATAAATTCATTTTGAAATTGTTATTGATGAGATCACTTTACACCTATGAATACTTTTGAATTCAATTCAATTTCAATGAAATATTTTTGCAATGCAGATAAGTTCTATAAATCTGTGAGATAATGAGCATAATTTAGTTGAAGGGTAAGAAAAAAAAAAAAAAAATAATCATGAATTCGCACGGTTCTAATTTAAATTCTTTAATGAAAAAACTAAAGAATTTAAGACAAATATTATTAAATTTATCTTTTAAATAAGAAAATCTTTTATTATTTAAAATGATTTAATCAAGAAATTAAAATTTTATAACATTAAAGATTCGAAAGGATAGGAAATGTTAACCAATCTGCTAATGAAAAGGTGTATGCAGAGCTGAACTGAACTGAACATCCCGTGTAGTCTGTGTTTAGGGGAGTAAGTCTACGTTTACCTGGCAGATTTGCTTCGGTTGCTGCATGCGTTGAATCACCAGCTAGAAAATAGGGTTCATGGAAGAAAGTTTCTCATTGCACTTGATAATCAGTCGGTTATAAAACGCATGAGAGAGGTGAAAGTGAACTCCAATCTAGTGCTGAAATGTGTCAATAATTATTAACCGACTTCAAAAAAGAAGGAGGTTATCAATTCGTCTGAATGTTGCTTTTTAATGTATGTAACCGCAGAACTCAGCCATTTCTGAACTGATTTTAATTTTTTTTCTTTATTTGAAAGGTTATGCTTTCAGGTTGGTCCCATTTTAAAAACAGTTCATTATATTAAAAATTAAAGGGTGTTCCCATACAACATACATGTTTTTTACGTGTATTAAGAACCGTAAAGGGCAGCAAATTAAAATTTAAAAAAATGTGTGTCGCTATAGCTCCCAACAGCAGAAATGAATAAAAAAATAAATTTAAAATTTAAAGGGTGTCCCCATAGGTGACGTAATATGACCTATGTGGGTCTATCTTTTGAACTGTTATAGACAAAACCTTGAAAATTTGACAGAATGTCGATTCTTATGACCGGTTTAAAAAAATGTATAAATATTCAACATTTTAAAGGGTGCTCCAATAGTTAATTTAATTTGATGTATATGGCCATACTTTTGAACAGTTGTACACAGACCGCTGAAATTTACAAAAACTTGTATCGCTAGTCAGCTATAACAAAAAGTATAAAATTTGAATTTGGAAATAAAAGGGTGTCCCAAAAGTTAATGTAATTCTATGTATGTGGCCAAACTTTTGAACTGTTATAGACAGACAGCTGAAATTTACAAGGATTGCAAAGTCCACTATAGCAAGTATACAATTTGAATTTAGAAACTAAAGGGTGTCCCCATAAATTATGTAATTTGATCTATATGGCCCTATCTTTTAAACCTTTAAACAGAAGCACTTGAAAATTAGGCAGAATATCCACTACTTGCTCTGGTATGATAACAAGTATAAATATTTAGAATTATAATGTAAAGGGTGTCGCAATAGTGCATGGTTGATATATATGGTTAAACTTTTTAACCGTTATAGACAAATAGTTGAAATTTACAAAGAATCTTTGTGGCCAAGTCCTCTATAACAACAGGTCTTTAATTTAAAATTGGAAATTAAAAGGTGTCCGAATAGGTGATATTATTTGATCTATGTGACCCTATCTTTAAAACCGTTATAGACAGAGGCTTGAGTGGTGTCCCCATAAGAGACGGATGCTGGTGAAAATAGCTTAAACTTTTGAACAGTAATAGGGAGAGGCTTGACATTTAAATAGTCTTTATTTTTTTCCCTCTAACTTTGGCGCATCTTTTATTTGGTTTAAATCTATTTCTTACAGATTACTTCTTGCATTTTTATTTTAGAATTGGTGCACTTCTATCTGTTTTAAAGTCGGTTTTTTTTTACAAGAATTATTTAACTTTCAAATCTTAAAATATTTATATTTTGCGCTATTGTTTACCAAACACCAAAAATATTGCCATGTCGATAGAAAAGTTAAGAAAAAAAAAAACTTTACACGAAACAACACAGTGTAAATTAAGGCTACTACATTTTGACCCCAGACACAAGATTGTCTGCGCAATAGATTTAATTTGAAATTTTCAAGTTTTTCTTTGAAAAATGTGTCTGTTAAAATGTTAAACATTAAAAACATTTTGTTTGCAATGCGGTTACACTCAGAAAAAAACTTGCACTAAAAGTGACCAGGCAGCCATATCTTTCATTTAACACAAGAGGGAAGGTACCATGAAATTCAACACTTATCAGGAAAGAAAAAAATGCAAAAGTGTTTAAAACATGTGCAAAAAAATTTTGTCTGTAATTTTTACCAAGAAAATTTGTATATTTTTGGATGATTTATAGTAGCGAGCAGAAAAAATGCAAAGCTGTATCATATGATATTTGAATGCTTCTTAAATTTTTCTTTTAATTGAGTATATAATATCCATATACACATAATAAAGCAGTAACAGGAGCATTTCTGTATATGAAATATTTTTTGAAAAATTTGTTGCTGGTGCAGTTAGTTATCGAAATGGAATAAAAAACAAAAATTTTTAGAATTTTTGTCTGTCCGTCCGTCTGTCTGTGTTCGCATCACGTCAAAACTGCTGGATGAATTTTAATAAAACTTTGTCAGGAGGTACCTTAGTTTTTAGAATTTTATCTAGCGATGGGTACCTCTATATAAAGAAAATATATAAACCATAACTTAAGCACCCTAAAAGTATAAAAGTAAGAGTCTTAAATTTGGTGTGGATTTCTTTCAAAGCAAAATCGAACAAAATATTGTTAGGATGACTACGACGTGGCGGTCATAGCTAGTATGTACATATATAAAGCACAATCTCTGTTTGTTTTTTTTCGAAAAGCTATAGCTGCCCATACCAGTGGACCGATCTTTCTAAACTTTTAACATTTTGTTGCCAGATATGCGGTTGGCAAAATAGGATATACATTTTTGAATATTTTAAGTGGGCGTGGCACTTCCCATACAAAGTAAATATTTATAGTCGTGTTACTTGGGATCTGTAATAGGTATGCATAATATAGAATGAAAATCTAGCTAGAAGGGAATAGTGGGCATGCTATCTCCCAAATAAAGGTAAGCATATTACCGTGTACCTAGAAAACTATAATAGCTACAGCCTCGAAATTTTACATAAGTAACCGCCATATCAATATGCATAGTTCAGCAAGAATTAGATTGGTTACGAATAGTAGTCGTGGTACCTCCCATACAAGGTAAAAATTATTATTAGACTCAATTGGAGTAGTGGGCGTGGTACCTACCATAAAGGTAAAAATTAATATCGGGTACCTGGAGAACTGTAAAAAAAGAGAATTGAAACTTTGTAAAGCTAGGCCTCATACTAATGTCTAGAAAAACGCAGACTGGATATATACAAAGTGAAAAATTATCGTGCACCAGGAGAACTGTAACAGGTAGAATGTTGGAATTTTTCACGACTCACACACTCATTAATATGCATAGTGAATCCAAAAATTGGCTAGATTAAAATAGTGGGCGTGGTATTTAACTTACATACTCGTAAGATAAAAATTATTGTCGTGTAATTAGATAACTATAATAGGTACAGTGTTGACATTTTGTACACACGTTATCTTTGTGTTTTCGAACATACTTTTACAGCCAAGTGCATATTCTACTGAGGATGGATGTAGCGAGCAGAACAAATTAAAGGTAATAAACAGTAAAAAAGGACGTCGGTTACCAGGCATAAGAGAGTACTCTCACTAGTTCTAGTTATACCGCGGTGGCAGTCGGTAACCGATTCCTACTTAGATATTGCCTCTGTTACAGGCTGGCAAAGTTAACTCCATCGAACTCTGGATACCTATCGACTTCCAGTTTTTTATTTTTTTTCAAAATATAAACCTCAAAATGGGTGGTCATCTTTTCTCCATTTCTAGGAATTTTATATTTCTGAGGACTGTGAGTATCCGACATGGTCGCCGGTTGTTATTTATCGCCATAGATGGACAGGAATACCTCCTCAGAGGTAGACGGGTTAATCTCTAAAGTCAATAGCTTCTCGGCACAAACTCCAGAAAGTTTCTTGGCATATAATGAAGGTTCCTTGAGCCGGATAACTGTATTATTCAGTAACAGGCCATGGAAACTTCAGGTATTATCTCGCCTTTATGTAAATCAACCTACATTATCATCATTGATTGATGATAATACTTGCAGATTGTGCCTGTAAGATGCTGAGACGGTAGCATTGATATAGTGTGAATGTCCAGCATTGGCAGGTTTAAAGTTTAGAAGTATGGGCAGACATAAGTTAAATGTGAATGCTATAGGGGATTTAAGCCTTAGACAAAAGGTAGCATTTACAAGATGAGGAAAAGGTCGATAGCTACCAGTCCACAGCCTGTAATAAATACAGTCGAGAGTTTAGGCGAGTGTTAGCACGAGTCTCAACGAAAGTAATGTGAACGGTAGAGTAGAAGAATTACATTTGCGACGCTCCTTAAAAATATCGCGACGTATGTAATAGAAGAAAACTGAAAGTAGATTCTTTTTAGTCACGTTAAGTCCATCTTATCCCATTATTTTTAAGGGGAATTTTTTTTAAACCGAGTTCTTTGCCTAAATTCAGCCATCCCTATGCAGGAATTCATTCCTCAGGTGTATCTTTTCACTGGTCATTAATAAAATAAATATAAACTTAAATAAATTCAGTATATGTACATATAGTTTTGTTAGTTAAAATAGCCATGTAATAAAACAAAATTATTTAAATAATTTTTTTTTAGTGTAGGTGTTTTAAAACACAACAACTCAGAGAAGGAAAAAATAAACAAAAATAATTCAAAAAAGTTTAGCATTGGGCGTATTTTTGTACCCTTTTTTTGGGCTACAGCTAGCTACAAAAGCTGACTAACTGACTGACTAACTGACTGATTTAAACAGAAAAGTTTAAGCAGCTGTGTGGATACGAGTTTGAGGCCTGTTTTAATCGATCTATAGTTTAATGATTAAGCACGCGTATTGCTGTAATACACTTATTCGTACTAACTCTTAGTTTTCGAACAACAACTACTACTATAGTTTACAAGCAGTAATAAAATAAAAACCATTACTAGACAAGAAACAAACTTAAGTTGAAAAAATTAAATGCAAGGAAAACATGACGCAGTGGTGCCCAGGTGCACACCAAATACTCGTTACTATTTGTATTTAGAAAAAGAAAAATACAAAATTAAATGGAATAGATACAGATACCTAGATTATATGCATGTTTTATATTTTTGTAGTTGTTATTTAGTTTTTTTGTTGTTTATTGAGACTATAAGACTTTTACTCGTAGCCGTAGTCGTAGCAACAAAACTAAAGACAGACTTTACATTTTTCTGTTTGGTGGGGCTGCCTTTTTTTGTTGTGTTAAATAACAAATCAAGTTTATAAATTGCTACCAGGTATAATTTTAATCAAGTTTGTGCAGATGCAAATGCAAATAAATGTGGTCAATACAACACCACGTAGTATAAACTAACTTTTAGTTAGTGTAGGATAGATAAACCTTGAGTTGTGCCCCTATTTATAGTTGAAAAATTTTTGTTTAATATTTTTCAATAAAGTACAAAACTAAGCTGGCTACGCCTTTTTATTGTAAACTAATTAGGTTTCATATATGAGATAATAAGTTTTATTTTCAATATACAAACACTTTTATTACCCATTTGATAAATGAGTCTGGAGCACAGCGTTACAAATTACTTTTATTTATTTACTTCAAACAATTCTTTAGCAGCAATAGGCTTTAGTTAGACAAACTTCGTTCTAACTCAGCACATAATGATGCAATTTAATCAGGAAACATTTAAATGTTTAAATTTGTATTCAGTAACTTGGTTGGTAGGGATTGGTATCATTAGAAACATCAATTTCGGGTATTACCTTCAGAAAGCTGAGGTCAGATGGCGCAAAAGGAACAATTTTAAGGTCAGAAGAAAAAAGTGGCCGTATTATAATAACTATCGTTTGGGCTAATTGGTAAATAGTAATTAGAAGGATACCTGAAGGCTGCTGGAATTGAGTGATCGATACACATGCAAGTAGTCTACCTACCCTATAATAGTCACTTTTAGTGCTGGCAAAGTATTTAGCAGTGGATACCGTTTTTTGGGTACTCAATACTTCTAGCGATGTATTTTTAGAAACGAATTGAATAAAAAATGTAACGACATTCATTTTGATTATGTAAAACAAAGTATTGAGTACTATTGAGTGCCCAATTGATAAGTATTGAGTAGTATCGAGTAGTTAAAAGTAGTATAAATTGCCAGCACAAGACACTTTCGTAGCTGTCAGGTATGGGTTAAAGAGGACACAAGAAGCAAATATAATAGATGGACATCAGAGCTATCAAGGGTTAGTTTAGGTGACCTTGCTAGATATATCAATGCGACAGGATGGGTCTATCCACTAGCAACCACAGGTGTTAAAACGGAATAACTTTAACCTACTTGAATGATGTCGCGAACACCAACCAACCGTCCTAATTGGTGGATTAAATAGATGATGTTTCATTCATTCCGATAGAGACGTGTTATTCATAATATGTTATTAAATATATAGACTATGTGGTCGCTATAGCAGCAAATACTAAAACTTAGAGGGTGTGTCGAAAGTGACGTGTTATTTACGTTTATGTCATTATTTCTTGAGCTGTAGGACGCAACCACCTAAAACTTGCAGACAGTAATTTAAACTATGTTCGCTTTATAAACAACTATACAATATTAAACCTAAAAACTAGAGGGTGTTTCGATAGTGACGCGATTTGTATGCATATGGCCTAAGTTTGGAACGATTATAGGTAGACTCATGACGTTTTTACAGGAGGGGTATTACTATAATCACTTTAACAAATAGTTAAAATTAAAGGGTGTGCCGACAGTGGCGAGATTTGCATGCACATTGACTAATTTTTTAACTATAACAGATAGACTCTTGAAATTTTCACAAATGGTGTATTATTATGACCCCTATAAAAACAATAAAAATTTAAAGGGTTTTCCGACAGTGCCGTGTTTTGCATGTATAGCGACATATTTTTTTAACCGTAATAGGTAGACTTTTCCAACTTATATAGAAGATGTGTTGCCATGACCGCTATGACAATTACTAAACATTAAAGGGTGTTCTGACAGTGACATGTTTTTCACGCTATAACAAATAACAAAATTAAAGGGCGTTCCGACAGAGACAAAATTTCTACGTAAATAGCCTTATTTTTTGAACCGTAATAGGTAGAATATTTACAGTAGATGTTGTACTTCGGCCGCTGTTACAATTACTAATATCTAAAGGGTGTACCATCAGTGACATCTTTATCACGTATATTACCTTATTTTGTGAACCGGTATAGGTAGGCGTATGTATATTTATATAAAAATTTTATTACCATGGCCGCTATAACAACAATTAGTAAAATATAAAGGGTGTTCAAACAGTGATGCAATTTTCGTGATTATGACTTTAATTTTAAAATTAAAGGGTGACTCATAAGACATGAACAAATTAACAACTTGATTTTTTTAAGTTGTACTAAACATAGTATGGAACCCTACGTGTGTGAGTCTAACTCGCACTTAACTGATTTATTATTACGTAAATAAAAGTATTGAGAACTATTTAGTACTCAAGTAATAAGTATTAAGTAGTTGGAGTAGTTAAAAGTAGTAGAAATTTCCAGCAGAAGACACTTTCGTAGCTGTCAGGTATAGGTTGCAGAAGAAACGAGAAGCAAACATAATAGATGAGATATCAGAGCTATTAAGGGTTAGTTTAGGTAACGTTGCGAGATATATCATTGCGACAGGATGGGTCTATCCACTAGCAACCACAGGTATTAAAACGGAATAACTTTATCCCACTTAAAAGATGCCAACCGTCCTACTTGGTGAATTAAATAGATGATATTTCATTCTTCCTTACTTTATTAGCGTCCAGAACATCGATGTTACTTTTGAGCCGACATCACTTTGTGTTTACATCGTAATCAATTCAATTATAATTTGAACCGTTATAGGTAGACTCCTAACATGTTTACAGTATATGTTGTACTTGGGCCGCTGTAACAATTACTAATATCTAAAGGGTGTTCCATCAGTGACATATTTTTCGCGTATATTACCTTATTTTTTGAACCGCAATAGGTAGGTGCCTGATATTTTTATAGAAAGTGTATTACCATGTCCGCTATAACAACAATTACTAAAATTTAAAGGGTATTCTAACAGTGATCGATTTTCGCGAGTATGACTTTAACTTTAAAATTAGAGGGTGACTCATAAGACATGAACAAATTAACAACTTCAATTTTTAAAGTTGTACTAAACATAGTAAGGAACACTACGTGTGTGAGTCAACTTGCACTTGACTGATATTTTATTATAATTTCCTTTATGTTTCTTTAGCTGCATGATACTACATGAACTGTCGATATCGATAGCTATGGTTTGATAGCTACGAAGGTCACACTGTGTTGATATTTCTGTTCAGTAAGGTTTGGCAAGTCACCATAAATCGTTTAACGTCAGAATAACGCTGCAAAATTGTGGAAATTGACTTAAAAAAAAAATAAATCTGTTCGGGAAGTTTATAAAGCATATTTGACAATTAACATAATCGGCCTTGTCAGCAAGAAATTCGTGCAGTTATTGATCGTTTTCGCCCTAGTTCTAATATTCTCTATTCAAAACCATCAACAAAGAAATGTGCGTAAAGAAGAGAAAATTCGCTGATACGCGAATTCTTTTAGGATTCGTGGAAAATTTTACGTACCTATAAAATACAGCCCGTCCAAGAATTGAAGCCAAAAGACAATCGCCTGCGTCGCATTTTTCCCGATTGGGCTCATTGGAAACTAGCCGAAGATATGAATTTTTATCAAAGAATTGAAGGTTTTGAATTAACAAAGAGTTCCACTTTAAGGTGAAAATAGGAGCTAACACTTTCTCGCTGCACATACCCTTCAATTGCGTTTAGTGATCAAGCCGTTGACGAATGAATTCCAAACTTTTTTCCAACTATCTTGGAGGCCCACAGCTCATTAAAATTACTGGGAATAGATCCTCTTTTGAATCCCCTCGCCAGGAAAGGATTTTTATGCATTTCTTTCACTAATTTTCCAAATTGTCTCGAATTCGTTATTTGATTCTTTGCCGTTTTGAATTTTGTGGTACTTCAAATCGTTTTTAAAAACGAGTGAACAAAATTATTATCGACATAACAAAATAACGAAGTCACATTTTCTTACAAAATACCAAATCAACAGTTATCGATAAATGTTAATGTTACCAATTTAAAACCGTTGCAGACAAGGTGTCGTGTTGTGTTGCAATGAGGAGCATGTGCTTAAGTCGCTCAAGTTTCAATTATTTTGTACGCATTTTCAAGAAGAATCAAACAATTCCGTTTCGATAACTGCCAATCCAAGTTTAGGACCTGGTGAATGCTACCCCCTTCCCAATCTGAAATAGTTCCATGGAAGACATATAGAAGATACAATAAATAATATACGACAACATTTGAATTATGTGGCTTGTGTACAACAAATAATGCCCACTTCGACTTACATCAGCTTCAAAGTAATTTTTGTGATTTCACCAACTTTTTAAAATATCAGAGCAAATTGCATTCATTGTTGTCATTAGTAAACTTTTCAAAAAAATACTTACAATACAAAACTTATTTGTAGAGTTAACACGTAATCAACATTAATACCCCACAGTTTGAAAAAAGTTATTCTTTTTTTGCAAAATGACTAGCCTGGCTTTATTAAACATTCATATTTGCTAAATTTGTATTTGTTTTTTATAAGACTCTGACACACCCAATCACTAAACTGACTTCTATTGTAAAAACAGCCATCAGATACTGGTGACTATGTTGGGGCGCTGCACAATGGTGTGTATTTGAACAAAATTAGCCACTAATAGTAGTTGACGTATGTATGTTTTAAAAATAATTCGAGTTTTATGAAAAAAATCAATGCAAGGGTACATTTTATGATTTATGATAATTTACTTCATTATGAATTTAAGTACTTCATTATGAAGAACAACATAAGGGATGATAATAAACCTAACAAATGAACAAAAAATAAAAACTAATAAAAGATCTATAAAATAACCTAAACAAGAACAAAACCAAAATATTTTGCACAGACATAAAAAAGATGGCAACACATTCTTTACTTCTAGATTCATCTGGTATAAACGATTGCTCAGGAAATAGAGGGGTTATTTACTATTGACATTTTAAATTGGTCAAATTGATTGACGTAATTTTTTGACGAAATCTTTATTCGCACTTTTAAATTATTGATAGTTTTTAGTTTTACTTCAGGAATTTTCAGATTTTAATAAAATTTAGATTTTTGATCGGAATAAAAGTTTAGGTGAAATTTTGATGTAAATGTGATACTCCGGTGAAATTTCGATTATTTGGTGAAATTCTGATTCTTTGGCAATTTAGAGTTTTGTTTCAAAATTTTTGGTTTTAAATACAGCAAAGTAAAAATAATAATAACATCCAGAAAAACAAGCACAATATGCAAAAACGAAAGGAAAATAGAAACTAACATTTTTTTTAATTGTATTTTTAAGTGAATTTTTTCTAAAATTGTGATATTTTGTTTGCTTATTCTGACCATTATGGACAGATTTTACTGTATTTTTAACCGACTTAAAAACAGAAGGAGGTTATCTATTCGTCTGAATGTTGCTTTTTTATGTATGTAACCGCAGAACTCAGCCATTTCTGAACCGATTTTGAAATTTTTTTCTTTATTTAAAAGGTTATGCTTTCAGGTTGGTCCCCTTTTAAAAACAGTTTATTATATTAAAAATTAAAGGGTGTCCCCATACAACATACATGTTTTTTTATTAATACAACCGTAAAGGGCACCAAATTAAAATTTTAAAAAATGGCGTGTCGCTAAAATAAATTTAAAATTTAAAGGGTGTCCCCATAGGTGACGTAATTTGACCTATTTGAGCCTATCTCTTGAACCGTTATAGGCAAAACTTTATAATAAAATGTATAAATATTCAAAATTTTAAAGGGTGCTCCAATAGTTCATTTAATTTGATGTATATGGCCATACTTTTGAACAGTTGTACACAGACCGCTGAAATTTACAAGAACCTGTATTGCTAAGTCCACTATAACAAAAAGTATAAAATTTGAATTTGGAAATAAAAGGGTGTCCCAATAGTTAATGTAATTCTATGTATGTGGCCAAACTTTTGAACTGTTATAGACAGACAGACAGTTGTACACAGACCGCTGAAATTTACAAGGAACCTGTATTGCAAAGTCCACTATAGCAAGTATACAAATTGAATTTGAATTAACTAAAGGGTGTCCCCATAAATTATGTAATTTGACCTATATGATCCTATCTTTTGAACCGTTAAACACAAACACTTAAAAATTAGGCAGAATTTCCACTACTTTCTCTGGTATGATAACAAGTATAAATATTTAGAATTATAATGTAAAGGGTGTCCCAATAGTTCATGTAATTTGATATATATGGTTAAACTTTTTAACCGTTATAGACAGATAGTTAAAATTTAAACAGAATCTTTGTAGCCAAGTCCTCTATAACAGCAGGTCTTTAATTTAAAATTGTAAATAAAGGGTGTCCCAATAAGTGATGTTATTTGATCTATGTGACCCTATCTTTGAAACCGTTATAGACAGAGGCGTAAATGGTGTCCCCATAAAATACGGATGCTGGTAAAAATAGCCTAACTTTTGAACAGTAATAGGGAGAGGATTGACATTCACATAGTCTTCACTTTTTTCCGCTAATTTTGGCGCATCTATTATTTGGTTTAAACCTAATTCTTACAGATTACTTCTTACATTTTTAATTTATAACTTGTGCCCTTCTATCTGTTTTGAAGTCGGTTTTTTTTTAATTATAAAAGCATAATTTATATATATATATATATATATATATATAAATGAGATTTTGGCGAAATGTGTCTCCTTTACCATTTATGGACTATTTTGCAGGATTCCGACAGAAAATCTTTCGAAATTATGCCTAATAAATTGATAAATTTATTTCAACTCGATGGCGGACAGGCCGACAGATGAACATACCAACATTGCTAATCGACCCATTTATTTATAATGATCTATAACAAATACATACATACATACATATATACTTTACAGGTTCGAAACCATATGGAAGATATTAGAAACGGATTGAGAAACTTAGATTTCCCATTCCAACTGTAGTGTAATGTATAAAAACGATTCAAATTTTTTTTTCGTGAATTTTAGATTTTTTTTGAGAAATATAAATTTGAAATAATCAAAAATAATCGCCTTACTAAAACTGAAATCTCCATAGTAGATATGTAGCCCGATACTGGGACTAAAATAATAATTCCTTATTTAAGAAGTGTTTTGTTTGTAATGGAATTTTTTGGTAAATTTTTGGAGACGATGTCATTTTTTGGCTAAACTTTGATGTTTTAGTGAACTTTTGAATTAGTAATAGTTTTATTTTTTTTTTCATTTTTAATGAAATTTTAATTTTTTTAATCGAAATTACAATTTTTGCTAAAATTTCGATTATTTAGCATACAACATACAACAAACAAAAACAGCATTGGAAAAATGTAGGAGAAATAGAAGCACTTGCCTTTTTACAGCATGGGTTAGGTTAGGTGGCACGGGTCGCCGGAGCTGTAGAGAAAACCAATTCACTTGGGTCCATTTGGTCTCGTTGCGACGCTCGGAAAAGGGATGAACAGGAAGATTACTGCAGATCCACACTCTAGGTTAAGTACAAAAACCATCCCGGAAAGCAGATAAATGAGTTTATCCTTTTAATATCGCAACCCGATAGGTCTGGTACTGCATACATTAAGGCATCTTTTATTTTTGAAAGAGAGATTAAAATAATGACAAAATATGAATTGAAAGCGTGATATTTTAAACACGGTTGCGTAACAGATGGCGTTGTTTTAAAATAATGACAAAATATGAATTACTTACTGCCAAATAACCAATTGAATAAAATTTGTATTTGATTTGTATTTTTACTTTGTAGAATTACATTGTTATTAAAATATGCTAAACACCTTTACAATAATTTTTAGAATTTTAGAATTTGATATAAATTATAGAATTTTATCCAGAGATGGGTACCTTTATATAAAGTAAATACGTATATATGAAGCAAAATAAAAGTAATATATGTATATGAGTTCCTCTAACTCCCATTGGCGTATAGGGCGCTAATAACAGCCGCTTGCCAACGGACCCGATTTTGTGCAGTATGTCTTAGTTTGTTTCAGAATATTCCTAAGGAGCTCATTTCGAGTTCCGTGGAACGTCGCCATGTAGTGCGTGGTCTGTCAGCTTGCCGGCCTGACTGTTGAAAACGGTTCCATCTTAACGCTTCTTTTCTACGTAGAGCATGCCCAATCCACTTTCGCTTTCGATAGCAGATCTGGTGATGAGATAGTGCGGGGACAGAAAATGCGAAGTGTTATTCTGAGGCAGCGGTTGAAAAAGTGTGGAGTCGGTGGGTAATACGACTGACTTTCCAAGATGTACACCCATACAGAAGTACAGACTTTACGTTTACTTCGAAAATTCGTAGTTTTGTGTTAAAGCTGATTTAAAAAATATGAGTATTAAAATTTGGTATATATTGCTTTCAAAGCAATCGAAGCACACACAACTTGTGTGACCGCAGCTAGTCTTCACTATTTTTAGACCGCTTCTGCTGACTTTCTTGACTTTATGCGTTTGGAAATGAGTAACGTAGATAGTGGAAGGGGATTGTAAAATTTATATAAAACCTTTTTACCTGTGGTGAAAGAAATAATAAATGAAATTTGCTATTAATAAAAAAGATTTTGTAGCAATCGGAACAGGGATATGTGTACCTCTCAAATATATTTTAATAACAATTTTTAAAAAGGCCAGACAAAACTTTAAAAACTTAAAAAACACACTGTAAACAAATACTCTCTTATTCGAAATACTCTCTTATTCGATTCTCCAGTAAATTTCACCCCATTTAAAAAAAATCGGTCAATCTACCTTTAGATCCCTATCTCTGTATACGGTCACATGTTTTTATTTAACCAAGTAATTTGTTATTTTTTAATTTTTTAATTTTTTTTTAAATATTGGAATAAAATACTTTGTCTATGAAACAAAGCACTGTGCGCTAGTTGGTTGGTTGCTGTTATAAACTAAGTTAAATTGCATTTTTATATCTAATTGTTGCTAAGTTTTATTCCAGTTTCGTGTTATAAAAAACAATTGTTAAAAACTTAAAGTTGTTTTCAAAGTTTTATTGATTAAAAAAACAACAATCGCGCTATTTAATCATAATTCGTTTGATACCTAAAACACAATTTACTTTCCAATTCTACATTTTTTAAGATACTTACATTGGTACATGTTTCGTTCTAAATTATTATTATAAATTATTTTTGTTCAAATTGTTTATGTTTTGGCATTAGGGTTAATTAAAGGCCCCATTGGAGACTTCTAAAAAATAAAATAAACAATAGTTTCTTCAAATGCAGAGCCAGCTAATTAATAAATGTGAACTGCCGACGAAAATATTTTCTTTTTTTACTATAATTGCCAGATGTAATTGTATTAAATCTGTTAAATTTGGATGAAATATCCTTGAAACAAGTCTTTCAAATCGCCATTGTAAAGTAATTTATGGTAAAAAAGAGCTTACTGTGCTGAGTATGCTTACTCTGTGATGTATGCTTGCTTTGCTGTGGAGTATAATTACTCTTCTGTGGAGTATGCTTACTCTTCTTTACGATAAGCTTACTCTGCTGTGAAGTATGCTTATTCTACTGTGGAATATGCTTACTCTACTGTGGGGTATACTTATTCTGCTGTGGAGTATTCTTACTCTACTGAGGAGTATGCTTACTCTGCTGTGAAGTATGCTTATTCTGCTGTGGAGTATGCTTACTCTGCTGTGGAGTATGCTTACTCTGCTGTGGAGTATGCTTACTCTGCTGTGGAGTATGCTTACTCTGCTGTGGAGTATGCTTACTCTGCTGTGGAGTATGCTGTAGGTTATGTTTACTTCGCTGAGGAGTATGCTTATTCTGCTGTGGAGTATGCTTACTCTGCTGTACGATAATCTTACTCTGCTGTGGAGTATGCTTAATCTGCTATAGAGTATGCTTACTCTACTATGAGGTATACTTTCTCTGCGGTGCAGTATGCTTACTCTGCTGTAGGGCATGCTTACTTCGCTGAGGAGTATGCTTCCTCTGGTGTACAGTGTGCTTACTCTGTTATCGAGTATGCTTACTCTGCTGTGGAAATGTGTTTAGTGATGAAGCTTATTTCTCATTGGTTAAATGGTTACGTGAATAAGTTTAATTGCCGTAATTGAAGCGAAGCCAAGCTTTTAACGAGATGTTTTTCGAATTTTATTTTATTGCAGAAGTTAAACCATTACACAGCTCATTAAATTACTGAGAGTAGATCCTAGTTGGAAGCCTCTTGCCAGATAAGAAGTTTTTAGTGGAAAAATTTTCACTAATTTTAATTTTGCTTACCTGCTGTGGGGTATGTTTACTTTGCTGTGGAGTCTGCTTGCTCTAAAGTAAACTTGCTTCCTTTTCGACGACTGGGTGAGGGAAAATAAAGAAAATGAATTTCTCGGCCTTGAACTTGGACGTAGTCTCCAGTAAAGTAAGCGGCCAGGTTAAGTAGCCTCGTGAGGCAATGCTGCAGGTGTGGACTTTGCAAATATGGAAAGGTTACAGAGGAACGCTTAGCAGCATGCGCTGAAAGAGTTATTTGACAGAAAGGAACAAAATAGTTTGAGTCTTATATGGTGCTGACCATTAATTTTTATCTTTATATGTGCCTTTTTAGCAGCCTAGCAGCCTGTAATATATTATAACAATTTTTAACATAATTCTGTAATGTACGCTTTAAACAGTACCGTGAGCATTTAAGTACTCATACGATAATAAGCTTCATTAAATTAATATTCAGTATTAAGCCTACATTAACAATTAGATATATAAAATGTAATAAGCTTCATTAAATTAATATTCAGTATTAAGCCTACATTAACAATTAGATATATAAAATGTAATAAGCTTCATTAAATTAATATTCAGTATTAAGCCTACATTAACAATTAGATATGTAAAATGTACTTCATATAAGAGGTTTAGTTACCTTCTTTTAAGATGTATTAAATCAATTAAAATGGCTCAACTTCTTTTTATTTATTTAAAATCAAGAGACATAACACAGCTCTAGTAATGAATTATACCATCTGTAAAATTCTGATATCTATTTATTACGGTTCAAATGATACAGCCGTATGGCATTCAGACGGAGATCGATAGAGACAGGCAGATATACAGACATACATACATCGGAACGATAATAATTGGCACACTTTACATATGGAACCTTGAAAACTCAAGTTTATTTGTGACGATACATAAACTAATAGTAATATTTAATAATTCTGGCAAAAATAACCGACTTCAAAACAGATAGAATATAATTCATGCAAAAAAAAACCGACTTCAAAACAGACAAACTTAAAATCATGTTTCTTTAAGACGGTAACTATTGCGACACCCTATAATTTCCGAATTCAAATTTTATACTAGTTATAGCAGGTTCATTGTAAATTTCAACCTTCTGTCTGTAACGGTTTAAAAGTTTTGTCATATACATCTAATTACATAAACTATTGCGACACCCTGTAATTTATAATTTTAAATATTTATACTTATTATAACAGATATAGTAATGGACATTCTGTCTAATTGTTAAGTGTTTATCAATAACTGTTTAAAAGATATGGTCATATATATCAAATGACGTCACCTATTGGGACACCCTTTAAATTCAAATTTTAATATAAATACTTTTTAAGGAGGACTTTGTCATACAGATTCTTTTTAAATTTTAACTTTGTGTCCATATACATCAAATTACATCAACTATTGGGACACCCACAGACGAATTGATAACCTCCTTCTTTTTTTGAAGTCGGTTAAAAAGAAGGAGGTTATCAATTCGTCTGTGTGTTGCTTTTTTTTTTTTTTTTTTTTTTTTTGTATGTTTGTGCCTTCATAACTCGATCATTTCTGAACCGATTTTCAAAATTTTTGCACTATTAGAAAGGTTATGGCTACAGATTGGTCCCATTTTAAAAGAAGTTCAAAAGTTTAAGAATTAAAGGGTGTCCCCATACAACATACATGTTTTTTACGTGTATTATGAACTTTATAGGTCACCAATTTAAAATTAAAAAAAAGTGCGTATCACTGTAGCTCCCAATAATAAAAAGTAATTAAAAAATAAAATTAAAAATTAAAGGGTGACCCCATAGGTGACTTAATTTCACCTTTATTCTCCTATCTTTTGAACCGTTATAGACAAACACTTGAAAGTTGCACAGAATGTTCGTTACTATGTCTGTAATAATAAGTATAAATATTTAAAATTATAAATTACAGGGTGTCGCAATAGTTTATGTAATTAGATGTATATGACAAAACTTTTAAACCGTTACAGACAGAAGGTTGAAATTTACAATGAACCTGTATTGCTACGACCGCTATAACTAGTATAAAATTTGAATTCGGAAATTATAGGGTGTCGCAATAGTTACCGTCTTAAAGAAACATGATTTTAAGTTTGTCTGTTTTGAAGTCGGTTTTTTTTTGCATGAATTATTTTGAAGTCGGTTAAAAATAAAAGATGCGCCAAAATTAGAGGGAAAAAATAAAGACTATTTAAATGTCAAGCCTCTCCCTATTACTGTTCAAAAGTTTAAGCTATTCTCACCAGCTTCCATCTCTTATGGGGACACCATTTAAGCCTCTGTCTATAACGGTTTTAAAGATAGGGTCACATAGATCAAATAATATCACCTATTCGGACACCTTTTAATTTACAATTTTAAATTAAAGAACTGTTGTTATAGAGGACTTGGCCACAAAGATTCTTTGAAATTTCAATTATCTGTCTATAATGGTTAAAAAGTTTAACCATATATATCAAATAACATGCACTATTGGGACACCCTTTACATTAAAATTCCAAATATTTATACTTGTTATCTTATCAGAGAAAGTAGTGGATATTCTGCCTAATTTTCAAGTGTTTGTGTTTAACGGTTCAAAAGATAGGGCCATATAGATCAAATTACATAATTTATGGGGACACCCTTTAGTTTCGAAATTCAAATTCTATACTTGCTATAGTGGACTTTGCAATACAGGTTCCTTGTAAATTTCAGCTGTCTGTCTGTAACAGTTCAAAAGTTTGGCCACATACATAGAATTACATTAACTATTGGGACACCCTTTTATTTCCAAATTCAAATTTTATACTTTTTGTTATAGCTTACTAGCAATACAGGTTTTTGTAAATTTCAGCGGTCTGTGTACAACTGTTCTTTAAAATGTTGAATATTTATACATTTTTTGAACCGGTCATAGTAATCGTCATTCTGTCAAATTTTCAAGGTTTTGTCTATAACTTTTCAAAAGGTAGACCCAAATAGGTCACGTTACGTCACCTATGGGGTCACCCTTTAAATTTTAAATTTATTTTTTTATTAATTTCTGCTGTTGGGAGCTATAGCCCTTTACGGTTATTAATACACGTAAAAAACATGTGTGTTGTATGGAGACACCCTTTTAATTTTTAATATAATGAACTGTTTTTAAAATGGGACCAACCTGAAAGCATAACCTTTCAAATAAAGAAAAATTTTGAAATCGGTTCAGAAATGGTTGAGTTCTGCGGTTACATACATTAAAAAGCAACATTCAGACGAATTGATAACCTCCTTCTTTTTTGAAGTCGGTTAAAAATATATATTTAATTCGTGTTAAAAAATTTAAATTTGACTTAAAATGTATCAGTAGACCTTTTTGGACCTATAAATCGTCCAAATGACGAAAAACTCTCAAATCTGGCAACCAGGGTTTTAACAATTTTTTTAACTGTCTCTCCTCTTGCTCTGTCTTACATCTGCTATCGCTTTCATTTAACAGCTTATTAATTGCATGACTTTGATAACCGACCAAATCGGTTTCAAAGTTGATGGACATTCTTTCAGGTATTTTTTAATTTGCCTTTGAGAAAAAGATGTGTTGAAATTATGATGATGAGGCAGAAAATAATGTTTATCTACAAAAATTTATTTCAAGTAAAAAATAAGATTTTTTAATTTTTAATTTTCTATTTAAAACGGCATGAAATATCATAATGAATTTTTGTAACATCACCACGAATTGTACACAAATAGATAATGGTTTGTTGAACTTGTTGTACTTTAAAAAATTAGTTAATTTATTTGTTTGACGTTTGTTGTTGTTAACAATTTATTGATTGATCATTGTTTGTCAGTTGTTCACAGCTGGTTTTCAACAATAATAAGTTTCTTGTGTTTTTTCTTATTTTTCTAGTTAATAAAATTTTTCATTGATGGGATTTGATGTTGTGCATATTAATGCTCTTAGGAGGACCAGTGAAAAATGGCGACACAAATCGTGCAAGAAATAGGGCTTTTACTGAATTATTACCATTACTATTTGTGCCAGGCCACTTTAAACACTTTTCACGGTTTGTTTTTGATTTACATATATTCAGTACTTACTGGTCAAAACTGAGGATCAAACCCACGACCGATCTTGTTTTGATTGAAAAAGTTTTTAAATGATTCACAATGTTCCGGAATATTCTACAACTTTACAGATTTTAAGGAATGTCGCAAAAAGAACTGGGATATTTTGGGACGTTCCCATACGTTTCAGTCTATTCCCGAAAATTTTAGCATGTTCTCGAGTCTTAGTGGCACGCAAATTGTACAGTAACTTTTGTGATGAAGATAAAACCAAAATTTTGGGCTTCTTCTTTATATTAATACATTCCTTCACTAGCGGCTAGTGTCATAAATATGCGCTCTTGGTAATACATATGAATAAATCGTTTCTATCTTTCGAACTTCCCATGCTCCAAAAAAAAAAATGTTTATCAAAAGAATTAATGAGATGGTAACACTAGTCCCTTTTTTGAGTGTAACAATTTATAAACCTAGAATTGATGTATTATTGTAGATGTGTGTCTTATACGTTGTAACGGTCAAAATCAGGCTCCTAGTAGCAATTGAAACAAATTATCCTAATCCAGGACTAAGCATTATATGTCAAAACATGTAAGGAACTTTATTTATTTATTTATTTATTTTGTCAATTCCTATACAACAAGATTTAATCTTATATTTAAAGTATAGGAAAGTGGAGTTTATAAATTATATTTTGGGATTACACATTAATACAAGTACATACTCTTAAGCTATATTAACTATAAAAAGTTTATACTATAACAAATACATTACAATTAAAAGAATTACCATTCACTGTTGTGCAAATAAAACAAACAAAAAATGTTTAAAGCTATTTGCGTTGCTATTGAGTTGTTGAGTTTGGGGAAGAATATTCCAAAGAGTGGATAGTTTACTCTCCGAGTTAATTCAGAGATGTGGAAATAATGGACAGAATAAGTGAAATGGACGAATCGAACCTAGAAGATACAGATACATCAATTTCCATAAAGGAAACCCAAACTAGCGTCAGATGAGCAGATAATCTGAAAGGGATAAGGAAAGAGCAAAAAGGAAACTTAAATAAATGCAAATCACGGAAGTGTGGAGTGGTGAAGTGATAGATGATATGTTGTGGTATATATTAGTTTGAATTCAAACTTTTACTGGAGAAAAGCTGCGATCTTACAATGGTTGGACTCTATAAGGCTATAAAAAGCTATTCCTTAGACAAAATATCCAAAATTATACTTATACAGGGCAAGATTTCTCAGCATCTTTTTGGCAGTGTCTAAAAGATGCTGAGAAAGATCTTTCCATTTCCTTATTAACACAGAAATGTTTATAATTGCCTATCACTGCTAAAGTCGCTCATCATTTTACACTTTTCGAATTTATTGGATTTACCATTTCTCTTTCGGTACTCAAATAGTCACTTTGAGGTGACTGTTTCGGTTTTATTTAATATTAGGAGTCAGAGGCGACGCCGCGGTTACTCGCAGTACCCGCGCTGTCACCAGTGTGCTTATAATATTTCGTTCGAATTTGACTTTTGGTTTTATAGACCTCCATATATATTTACTCTGTATAGAGGTACCCATCTCTGGGTAATTAATTACTATTATATTGCAAAAAAGTTTTTATAAAAAATTTACCGTTTACAAAAATAAAAAGCTTACAAATAAAGTCATTTCAAAATCTGTACATTCGGGGTTTTATCTCTATTTTCTTTTGGAAATATCTACGGAAAAAGATATCCTATATTTGGGCCGAGGTACTAAGGTACCTTCCTATAAAACTAGCTTTATAGAAAGGTTCATAATGCGGACATAGACAGACAAAAATTTTAAAATGATAATCCGAGTTTTTGTTTCTTTCCGCTATATTTAAAATACTTTTCTTGCTTATGTTTCTTTAAGGCTGCTTTACATTGTCCCACGTGTAAATAGATCTGTTAAAAAGTTTTTGTCGAATGAGGAAAATAAAATATTGCAAAAGCAAATTGTTCTGAGTAGAAAGAAAACACGAAGTGAAATTTGATATGCGGATGGTAACTTTTATTTTTTAAACCTTTAGAAAAATTTAAGGTTTTTCATTAGACCAGTGCACAGTGGGGCAGATATATTTTTAATATATTTTGGATATAACTCAGTCATTTGTAAACGGCTAGGGCGATTGATCCAAAATTAGACATGATAATAGGAGATTAGTATCTGACGCTGGGTACCATTCACATTCCAGGGGTGTCGCTATGTAGTCTGAAATTTGGGTACCTAGCACCGGCAAACTCTTTTAGAGCTTGGTATTTTCATTCAAATGAATTTTCGACGATAACCAAATAGTAAACATTAGGGTAAAGGAAATCTAAGAATTATCAAAATAAAGATCAAAAATCACAAAATTGGAATGTTTAGTATTTTGCCCATAAAATCCACATGTGGACTAGGGCTCATAAAATACTTTCAGCAATACTTGCGAGTATATATTGCTTTATTACAGCAATCTTATTTTTCCGATCCCAGATTTGGGATTTTAGAACATATAGGCTAAAGACAAAATTTAGATGTAAAATAGGTCAAAATGAAGGACCTCCATCTTCTACAAGGATAATCAATTTTACTCGAAATTTGCCAATAAAAAGGCACAAAAATATAACATTTTTATATACTCCCTAAGAAAATGTTTTACTTTTCAAAAAAACAAGATTGATGGCCTTTTTTAGGCTGAAATACACAAAAATGCAATAATTTTGGAATTTTTAAATTGAAAAACGTCTAGCTTTTAACTCAGAAAATGTAAAATCTTGAAATTTTTCCACAATATTTTAAATTTTGCTCGCTAACTACGAGAATAAATTAAAAAAATCTGCTAAAAATTTCACTCCACATTTTGAAAAACTCGTCCAGGGTACCAAAGAATTAAAAATGTAAATGTTAAACTGTTTGCACTTGGCTCATTTTGAAACATAATTTATAGATTAAAACATAATTTTTTTGATGTTAACTAGACCATGTGTAATATTTAAAAATTAAACAAAAATTGAGGAAATGCCTAGCTCTAAAATAATATACAGGTGCTAGGTACCCAACTTTGAGACCACTTAGCGCCACCCCTGGCAAGTGGATGGTATCGAGCGATAAAACTTAAGCGAGAAAAAATTAAAAATAATTGCTAAAAATTTTACTTAATATTTTGAAAAAACTGGACCAGGGTACCGAAAAATCAAACATTTAAATATTAAATGCTTGCATCGCGCTCATTTTAAAACATAATTTCTAGATTGAAACATCATTTTTCAGGAATTAACTAGACCTTTAAAAGTATGTATAATTTTTAAGAATTATGTATTTAATAAAATGAAGAAATGTCAAGCTCGATTAATATGCAGGTACGATGTACACAATTTTGAGACCACATAGCGCCATCCCTGGCCATCCTGGAAGGTATTCAGAAAATATTAAAAAAAAATTATGAAAATTTTACTTAATATTTTGAAAAAACTGAACCAGGGTACTGAAAAATCAAAATTTTAAATAGTAATTTGTTTGTACCTCTCTCATTTTAAAACATAGATTTATATTTTATAGATTAAAGCATAATTTTGTAGGTATTAACTAGACCTTTCAGACCAGGAATAATTTTTAAAATTATATATTTCAAAATTAAGAAATGCCAAGCTCTAAAATAATTTGCAGGTCCTAGGTAGCCAACTTTGAAACCACATAGCGGCACCCCTGGCAATTGAATGGTATCCAGCTCCTTCTTAAGATACTCCTCTGCTATGCTCATGTCAAATTTTGGATCAATCGGCCTAGCCCTTTACAAATGGCTAAGTTATTTTCAAAATATTTTCATTCTGACCCACTGTGCAGTGTGTATTTTAATGTAAACAGTGTTAACGAGTGTAAAGATTTATCATATATTTGTATTTTTTTGAATAAATATTATTCTAACCAGGAGCAATCTGAGTCCTATTTAATATAAATAAATAAAATAAATAACACGTCTGTTATGTTTTTAGTTGTGGTAACACCGTTTCATTTCTTTCTACTTTTTATCTACTGCACACTAATAGTGTAAAAGTAAAAAAGATTTACTGCCTATTTCAGAGCGTCACACGAAGTCGTTCTTTCGCACAATTACATTTAAAACAAAATGTAATTGTAAGAAAGAATGAATTCGTGTGACGTTGTGAAATAGGCAGTTACATCCGATTTTTGTTACCATTTTATTAGTTACGGACGGAGTGTATTTCATTCTACTTTTGCTTCTACATACTCAAACCAAAAGTATTATAGTCTAAACATTTATTAAATGTGTTAGAAAGAAATAGTTTAATGTCTAAATCATATGATTAGCAACACAATCATATGAATCATATGAACAAGTTTTTATGAGAACCTTTAAAATACTATTACGTTAAACTTAAATATTGTTCTTGTTTTTTGTAATTTTAAGATATAAGTAACATTTTAGCTGCCGACAAAAATTTTAGAAAGATATGGCCTAATTAATAAAAACAGAAATTTGAGTGGTTCTATTCATCTGATGGCGAGTGTATTATTAGTTATGATTTTTCTTCTCATTATTCCGTTTTTTAAATGAATTGTTTTATTTAAAGATTTTTTCTTTTCAAATTTATGATAAAATAAATCATTTTATCTACATATGTATGTATGTCTCTTTTTTTAGTAATACATGTGCAATTGATATTTCTTGAATTACGAAAATTTATATTTAATTTTGAATGATACCCAAACGAACATAAGTACTACAATGAATACTAATCAATCTATTCTTAAAATATTCTGGTCAGAAAAAAATTACATTTAAATGGGCAGAAATATTTATAACAACACGCGACAAACACAAACTTTTGTAAAAATATTAAAAAATATTTAATTAATAAAAAGTAATAAAATTAGCTTTCGCTCCTAGTTTTTTGTTTTGTTTTGTTTTTATTTTTTCTTAAGTTTGACCTAAAAGCATTTTTTATTGGCAACATATTTCTTTCTTAATTTTCTAAATCAAAGCAACGAAATGTATCTCCACAATCAATAGTTTTCGTAGTGTAGTGGTTATCACGTGTGCTTCACACGCACAAGGTCCCCGGTTCGAACCCGGGCGGAAACAATTTTATTTTAAAATTATATAAAATTAAATATAGAAAAAAATAACTTTTAATTAAAAAGGCTTTCGTAGAGAAATTTGGTAAATAAATCTTTTTTGAAAAATAATTTTTTTTATGATGATGGACAACAGTTTATGACAAAAATTATTAAATTTAAAATAAAAATTTTATATTTTTAAAACACGTTGGATTTTATTTAAGAGAGAAAAATGGGATTTCTTCACAAAATTTAAACAAATAAAAGCATTTTAATCAGCTATACCTACGGTGATCATTATTTTCATGAAATCACTTAAAGAAATATTTTTATATTCAAAAATGTAAACCCTGTCTACTCATTTTTTAATGTAGGGGGAATATCGAAGCAGACCTCTTCCATAACGGGTCCCTTTTCGACCCCCTTCCGTCCTCTATGATTACAGGCAACCGAAATGTAATTTACGCCAACCTACTTACATTGAGTCACGTGCTACAACCAGCCTTTAATCTTGACTTTAGTGATTTCAGACTGTCTGTAGTGACTGGTAACTGTCGGCCTTCTTTCTCATCAAGTAGTCTCTAGTAATTGCTAGAATTTATTCTAGCTCAGGTCCCCCATGACATCCACATTTAACAGGCTTCTGCCAGCCAGTGGTCCTGAGTCTTATGCTAGGGAGTACTGGAAATTCACACACAATGCGCGCTCTCGTCTCAGCCTCTTTCCTTTCCCAATCTCCTCTGCCACTCACTTTAAGGCATGAGCTGTAGAGACTTCGACTCTACGTTGAAAGAACGTTTTGAGGTGGGTGCTTCCGAAAAGGATTTGCCTAAAAGTCCACAGGGCCAGGTGCGTTCAATTCACCCACATTTAGCTCCATAGCCGCAGGAGTATCTTCATAGACTGACCAGTCCATCCCATGCGAAGTTTCTTTGTCATTCTCTTTCGATGTCCTCCCTTAGCCAGTGGCAACCGGAGTTCCTAAAGGGATTAACATCTCCACCTCTAACGAGGCTTCCTTGTCCATCCCTATCGAAATACATCGGTTTAACGCCATAGGAGAACGTTTATAGATTAACCTGTTCACCCCTTGCGAGGCGCTCCTGTCCATCCTTTCTGAATTCTGGCCTAGGCCATTATTGGAGAACACTATTTCTACCCACACAGAGCTCCTTATGCGTGGGTAAGTTTATATTGAAACTGGAGGTCGACAGCTATCCAGTCTTCGCATACTAAAGGCCTAGCACCCTTTTGACCACGCATCTCTGGCGTATGCTTTTCCACTGTGGATTAGGGAAGCTGTTAACGACTAGTCCTCTTTAACTATTAACAAGCCATTCAGGTTCTTACCAACCACCTTAACCTTACAAGTGGGGTGTCTACTCGTATACTGGTGACAGCAGTATTTAGGTTCGTATTCATTCAACAAACGATCGAGCCTTTTAGATGTTGGTGATGAATTATACGCTCAATTACGTTCACGTAGCAATATCTTATTGGGGCCAGGCGAATAGATTTTATTGCACTTAAAACTCAATGTTGTAAGCTTACGGACATATGTTCAACCGAAAATTATGTTCAAGTGCTTATAGGCTAGGTACCTTTTTCAGTTTTCGGCCTATAAATAGAAAGCATTTTCTGAGGCAAACCTATACTATACAAGATTAAATTAGACACAATTGTCTATATTTCTTACGTTTTTATAATGAGAGATTTTCTAAAAATTTGCTCTTTTTTAAAAATTTATATTTTTCAGAAACCTCCTTTTGTTCTAAATTCTTGATGATCCTGGTATGATTTTGTAAAAAAATATAGCCTTTCCCTCGTAGTTAAGTGGTAGTCGTTACTGCTGGAGGGCATATTTCAACTATATTCCGTAGTTACAGTAACTGGTCTAAATTTGAATCACTTCTAATAAATTTGCTAAAATTAAAGAGTTGCTCCCATTTAAGACAATATTAATCAATATTTCTTTTATATTTTATGAGCAACCTTACAATTTATGATGCCTACCGGCAAAAGCCTATTTGTGAAAAATAGTTTAGTATTTGTTATTTTAAACATCAGTGCAAATTTAAATTCTATGGCTGCCTTTGCTAATCGATGGCTCGAACTCAAACTCAGTTCGAGTGTTCAACACACAATAACGAAATGTAGGCGACAGCTTCAGCAGCACATGCCTCACACTCGTAGCACACTTATACTTCCCTTTATGTGAATTTTTTTCTCTGGAATATTAGTATTATTATTGTTGTTACTGTTATTGTTACTTGCATTGTTTTGTTGTGCCATCAAGTAAAACATAACATGTGAATGCATCACTGAACATTATAAAAATCACATACATTTTCATACTTGCAACTATGCGATGTGACAAACAAACATTAAATATTGAAAATACAAAGAAGTTAAAAAAAGGCAAAAAATGCAAGTGTTGTAAAACGGAAAACAAACGATTTATGAAATTTTATCGATATCGTCAATAAACAAAATGTAAAGGCACAAAGAAATATAGGAACACATACAAAGAGCCTTCCTGTTTGCATACAAGGTACATTTAAGTCACCACCAAAGAACCACAATCGACTGGGTGTCGACTGCAGTACATTCGATCTGAAAACCAGGAAAAATAAGAAACAAAATAATTTTATACCAGAGGCCTTTAAAAGAGCCAAAGCACATTATTCTACATACGAGTAAGTGTGTTCGTCACTCTTCAGTACAAAGCTTCTTTTAAACAATATTCATATACACAGGTTTTACATATAGAAGTCCTTAGTTAGTTGCTGCTTTCCATGCTTGTTTAAACCGTCTTTCTTTCTACGACTACGACTACACAATACAATACAATTTCCATATTTACCTTTAATGTAGAAGGATGGTAGGGAGAGCTTTAAAGGAATGAAAACATATTACACAGTTTTTCTTCACGTTTTCTTTATTATATCTTCAATATATTTGAACTAACAATAATTACTCATATCTTAAGTTAAAACAAAATAAATTGGTGAAGTGCGAGTTAGACTTACACACTTAGGATTCCGTACTTTGTTTAGTACAACTTTAAAAATTCAAGTTGTTAATTTTTTCATGTCTTATGAGTCACCCTTTAATTTTAAAATTAAAGTCATAATTGCATCACTGTTGAAACACCCTTTAAATTTTTGCAATTTTTGTTAAATCGGCCATGTTAATACACTATCTATAGAAATATACATGAGCCTACCTATTTCTTTTCAAAAAATAAGGTAATATACGTGAAAAACATGACACTGATGGAACACCCTTTAGATATTAGTAATTGTTACAGCGGCCGAAGTACAACATCTACTGTAAACATTACGGTTCAAAAAATAAGGCTATTTACGTACAAATCATGTCTCTGTCGGAACACCCTTTAATTTTGTTATTTGCTGTGGCGGCCATGGCAATTCTCTTTCTACGAATATAGCAAGAGTCTACCTATTACTATTTAAAAAATAAGTTACTATATGTGAAAAACATGTCACTGTTAGAACACCCTTTAATTTTTAATAATTGTCATAACGGTCATGGCATCACATCTTCTATACTAACTGGAAGAGTCGACTTATTACGGTTCAAAAAATATGTCATTATACATGCAAAACACGTCACTGTCGAAAAACCCTTTAAATTTTTATTGTTTTTATAGGAGTCATAGTAATACACCATTTGTGAAAATTTCAAGAGTCTATCTATTATGGTTAAAAAATTAGTCAATGTGCGTGTAAATGACGTCACTGTCGGCACACCCTTTAATTTTTACTATTTGTTATAGTGGTCATAGTAATACTCATCCTGTAAAAACTTCAAGAGTCTATTATCGTTCAAAACCTATGCCATATACACATATAAATCAAGTCACTAACGGAACACCCGTTAATTGTTAGGTTTAATATTGTATACTTGCTTATAACGCGAACATAGTTTAAATCACTGCAAATTTTAAGTGGTTGCTTTCTATAGCTCAAGAAATAAATATATAAAGGCAAATAACACGTCACTTTCGGAACACCCTATAAGTTTTAGTATTTGTTGCTATAGTGGCTACAGTTATACGCCTTCCGTGAGAATTTCAAGCATCTACCTATTATGGTTCAAAACTTAGGCCTTATACATGCAAATCACACCACTATCGGAACACCCTTTAATTTTTATTTTTATTTTTTTATAGTTGTTTATATAGTGAACTAAGTTTTAATTACTGTTTGTAAATTTCAGGTGTATCCCACCTACAGTTCACGAAATATGCACATATTCGTGAATAACACCTCTCTATCGGAACACCCTATAAGTTTTAGTATTTCTTGCTATAGCGGCAACAGCTATACATTATCTGTGAAAATTTCAAGAGTCTACCTATTACGGTTCCAGTGATAAAAGGCGCTGACAGACGGACAGACATTGTAGCGAAAACAATAGGGTTACGTTTTTACACTTTGTGTACGGAACCCTAAAAAATAAATATACTTAATATGTCCAGCCAGTTCTAGGCAAAAAATAATGTATGTTTCACGATTGTTGAAATCATTTACGGGTCAGCCCTCTAATGTACGGCCAAGAAAAGTAGTATCTCTTTTTTTAGTCGAACGTAGCATTAAGAATGTTACGCGCCAAAGGATTTGGATGAGTCTCAAGCTTCCTCAAATATGTTACCGCATGTTTCGCTATTTTTTATTCAACTGTTAGCACGTTTAGATATGCCTGCTTTGAATTTATCTTATCCCGATGTTAACGTTAATATTGTTAATATACAAAACTGAATAGCAGTGCAGCGAAGAACTTAAGAAATTGTTAATTGCAATTTTATATCGATCGTAGCATATTGTCTACATGATTTGCATTATTTACATAATGCAAAGTAATCGCAAATAAATCAGTTTAGCGCAAGTCAGTCTTACACAAGTAGGATGCCCGACCATGTTCAATATGTAACTTTAAAAGTACAAAATATACATTTTTCATGGGTTTTATTGGCCATAGTAATATACCTTCTGGGAAAATATGAAAATTCTACCTATTACAGTTCAAAAATCGGGACACACTTTAATTTCTAATTTTATATGTTTTCTAATATAGCAACCATAGTGCGCCTCGGTGGGGTAGTAGGTAGTGTGCTAGTCTATCAGTCCGGGGTTGTGGGTTCGCTTCCCACCAAAGTTTCTGAAATTTGTTCACTAAAAGTTGACAGGAAGAGCAAGAAAGAGCTTAGATATAAGCTGGGTGCCTACAAATGGTTAACTGCGTTAGTGACAGGTCGTTGACTCTGAAGTATTATCTAGCTAAGTTAAAAATCGAGGTAAGAGTTACTGTGGATACCTTAGCCTTAAGCAAATGTTAGCAATTACCATAGACTCTGTAATGAGGAAGAATATGCACATATATCAGTCGCCAGTTTGAATCTACAGTCAAGAGTAAAGGCTAGTGACAGCAGGAGAATCACTAAAAGTTGGGCATTCGTTAATTTCCAGTTGGATACCACAAATCATTGAGTAACGAAAGAGTTCGAAAAGGGAACCATGAAGTTAGTGATCTGCTAACTTCATAAAATAAACAAAAACAAAAAAAAAAAAACATAGTTTTAATTACTGTACTGGAGCAGATGAATTACTTTACGGCACCATATTCTTGATGATTTCTGGTATTCGTCTGCGAATTTGCCTAGAGTCTCGTGGTATCATTAACCTCTGCCCTTAAGTGTTGTGATTTCCGATTTCATTAGTAACCGTAGACCTTTTTCTTCAGCACAAAGTCTCTCGTAATTGATATCATTTGTTTAAGGCTAAGTATCCACATTTAAAATGTTTTCGCTCGTAGTCCTAAACCTAATGCTATTTGGCAGTGCTGGACATTCACACACAATGTGCGCTACTGACTCAGCCTGTTCCAGGCACAGTCTACAAGAATCGTCTTTTTTGAATTCATATCTTGGTGATATGATACTTGAAGTTTTCATGACCTGCTACTAACGCACTTTTTTAACTGGAGATATCTCGATTATATTCAACCAACCTTCTGGACTTTTTGCCGAGGGGTTATAGTCTCTGCAGTGCCTTTGCATATTTACTCGTCCGGCTTTTGCTACTTTGCTTCTTGTTCATTTCAATTGGCCAATTAAAACCGGATTTTCTTCAGAGTCTAACCTTTTCATCTCTTGCAAAGCTTCCTGTCGGTTTCTCACATCCCGTTTAATTTAATCAAGATTAAATTTGATCAAATTACCTGATCGGAGGTCGACGTATCCAAAGTTCGCCAGCCTCCTAGGAAATACCTAAGACATCTAAGCAGAAGTCTGTCATTGGCCGCCACCGCAAGAAGGTATAAACCTAACTACTAACAGTACTGTCATACTCATATCTTAAGTCATATCTTAACATGTTACTTCTTTCGGTTCATTTGCAAAATGCTGCGTTCCTCAGTGATTGATAAGGAGAAAGAACTGTTATTAGTTCCGGTCAAACATTACATTTACTTTTGACGTTGATAATTTCTGGCTGTTGAAAGATTAGTTATAGACCGCCTTTCTCATAACTAAGAACGTATAAACATTGCTTTTTGGCTAAGGTATACCACGACATTCCAATGCAGTATGAAGTGTACCCGTGGTCTTCATTGCGACGCCAGCCATCTAATCGCTCCTTGCGTAAAAGAAGTTATCCAATACCATGTTTTAAAGCTTGCAGATTCTACAAATTGGAAGAACTTATATCTTATTATTTCCTTATGAAGAAGTAACCAGTCTTATTTGGCTGGTAATCACCTCAAAGACTAACCTCTATATTGTTTGTTGCGTTCGGTTTTCGTTGGAAGACGGGTTATTTTTCATTTCATCTATGAACGAATAAAATTTATGATATATTCTCTTTTATTTTCCAAACCGCAATATCTGCGATGTCTGACACTGCTAGGCTATTTTCGATGGGGCGGATATTTTCAAGTGAATTCACTAAATACATTAATAGTAAAGCAGATACAACGTTATTCGTTGTAACAGGGAGTTATCAGTTAACATCGAATATCACACACTGAAATTATGCGGGTACAAAGTCAAAATAATATACTCCGGTCTTAACTCTGTGATATAAGGAATAGGTTCTAGGTCCATTCTGGTGCAATGTTGACTAACTCATCAGATGCACACAGAAGAAATCCTTGCTGCAGGAGAAAGGTAAAAGGGACCTGATCAATCTGTTAGATATTAGCGGGCTTAAAAACGGTGTTTTCAATCAGAACATACAAGATTGATTAATGCGTCAACAGTAATAATTTTGTGAAATTTCACAACATATATATGTCATCTTTATTTAAACTAACGCGTCAAACGAGCCAGAAAGTGACCACAAGAATCCAAGTTCAAAGCTGATTGAACTACAAAATCGGTATTTAAAGAGAGTTTTTCGATTTTAGTTGTCTCAACTAATCGACTGTAAAAAATATAAATCGAACGTTTTTTATTCATAGTGTTTCTTATCGGATTTTGTAAGGATTTATTGACTTCTTTCAGTATTTAAACGCTTGCTATGCCAAATCGATTAATTTCAAATTTGTTTTTTTGAAGTGGAGTTAATCGATTTGGCAATTGATCTTTAACTGCAGTTATTTCACACATTTGAATAAAAGCTTGCTTATGATTGAATAAAACAACTTAGTTGACGTTTGCTCCAGACCTTTAAATACCATTTCATATAGAATTTACTCTTTTCTCGATCTGTTCTTAATTTTTAATTTTACTTCACATTCAAATTTATTTACAAAAACTATATGTTGGCGTAGTAAAATTATTTTTATTGTTGTTTGGTGTTCGACAACAGCAACAAACTCTAGATAAAAAAAAGCAAAACAGCCTCTGTAGGCTGATTGCGTAGATGGTATCCATCCGGAAAAACATGAAATATGACAGTAAAGAGAGCACAAATATAAAAGGAATCCAAAATGTAACACATTCATCCATCTGCACAAATTATACTTTCGAACAAACAAACAAACAACAACAACAAAAACAATTTTAAACAGAAAAGCAGAGAACAAAAGGATGATGACGATTATTCCACACACATACTCGTACAGTGTAAAAAAGTTGGTTGCCCAAGATACGAACGAGTAAAAGCATAAAAATGTTGGTACATTGAATTTGGCATTCTGTAAAAGCCAGTATTTAAAATAACCACCAACATGTAACAAATATAGGGAGACAATGCATAAATTCACGTAAGTTTCTGTTGCTGTTCCTGCCGCAATATGATTTTTATGTTGAACGACGACAATGGCGACAATAACAATATGATTGCGCATGAGGCAAACAACAACAGATAAGCTGATGCGCAGCAGCCCTTTATTTCTACTTTATTTTAGAACATAAAATAAAAATAATAATATAAAAAATCTCCTGTTGCATTGTCAACGACATTTGGCAAGACAGACAGACAGATAGATGGTTTCTTTATACCAAAAGAACGAGTATGAAGATCAACTCAGGGTTTGGGTTGTGCACATATTTATTCCATCAAAATTATGAGCATTAAAAATTCAAACCTTGGTAATCGCTTTATTTTGGAAATGTCTAATGACACTAAATAAATTTGTAGTCATTTTTAGATTTCCTATACTCGCGAGTGTAGGCCAAACAATGTTTTGCTGTGCTGATGATGTCTTGAATTTTTACATATAAAGAGAAAATCGTTTGAACTTGAAAAAACTACTTACCTTACTGATTCTTCATATAAAATGCAGGAAGTTTAGGTTTTTGAAGGTAAAATGTCAGGAACATTTACTGCTTTAGTCATAGGCTGTGCAATATGTATGCTATGTACTTCTCGATGGTGCGCTTCCAAAAACAGGCAAATTGATTGTTGATTAGGAAAGGGGTCGCCAATTAAAAATGAATACATTTATATTAATTCAAAATTAAAAAGTTTATATATTTATTTTTAAAAGGAGATTTTATGTGTATTAGTATACCAATATTCCCTTCAGCAGTCGCTGATCTGTATTTTGTCAACTTTAAAAACCTTTGGGTTCGTCAGTGCAAAACTAACTCAGTAATAATTTTGCAGAAGTTCGATTTTTTTTCTCCGCATATTATAACTTTTCTCAAAACTGTCAGGTGTTACTTAAAATTCTAAAGTTTCATGCCGAATAAAGAACTTTTTTTACTCAAATGAAGAGATATTTAACGAGAGTTTAGGTTTGCTCAAGTTAAAGTATTTTTAAAGCGGAGACGGTAGCTTCTAAGGTTAGATTTAGTTTGGGGAGCTGAAAAATATATTTCTAATTCACACCTGTCTAAACAGAGCCCTCACTGTAAAACCAACCGGAGGTCATTCTCAAATACGCCATATTCCGTATCAGCGACTCACAGTCGGGGATTTGGCAAAAACCTGAAGTACAAATAAATCTGGAGTTTTTAAACGAGTAGTCTGATTGCATTGAATATTCACCAGGCTTTTTTTGAGAAGTTTAAGTACAGAATTTTAATCTTTTCAAATTGCCTCAAAATAAGGCATCTCGATTTTACGATTACTCAACAAAAAATGGTACAAATATGAGTTAGAGATATTTGATTTCGAAAACTAAAACTTATAATTTTTTTAAATTAAACTATATTTTCTTAATTCGTAAAGCTGGAATCAAAAAACAAATAAACGTTTTGAGTGCTTATTTATGTATATATATATGGGGGATGCCGAAACAGGCCACTTACTTCCGTGGTCCCTTTTCGAATCCCTTTACCCCTTAATGATTTTTAGTACGTGATTGGTAATTTACGATTAACTGTTATTCAGTCTCGTTCCGTCACTAGCCTTGACTCTAGACTATCGACTGGTAACTGTCACCTTTCTTCCCTATTACAGAGTGTCTCGTAATTGCTAGCATATATATGTATATGAAAGTGACCAGCATACCAAATGCAGGTCATTTTCGCCCATTGCGTGCTACCATCTTATCCTATTCTAGGGGTAGTCTGCAAGTATCGTATTCTTCGATTTTTATCTTCGCTAAATAATACTCAAAATTTGCATTAAATGGCCTTCCTGATATCCTGGCCTTCCTGTTGAAGTATTGCTATTTCAGGCGTCCTTTTAAAGATTTCCCGCCTACCTGTTGCAAGGTATTCTTGTCCTTCCCTTCCGTATTCATCCACTGGGAAATAGTACTTTCAGGGGCTTTCTTGTCCATTCGTGTCGTAATCTCGTAGTCCTACTTGTTTTTAACAAAATAAGAATTCATAAAATTCACATAAGCAATGGAGTATAGATGTCCACCCACACAGAGCACCATTTGTGCAGGCAGGTAAGTATATATTCAAACTGGAGGTGTGCAGCTATACGGATCTCACATACCAGCAACAAGTTTCAGCGTGGCCACGTATCGCTGTTGTAGTATAGCTTCTCTTATTTCTTTATAATTTAGCTTTTTAGAGGAAACTTAGTAAGAGATGCCAACGCGAGCCTTGACCTTCTACTGGGCAGCCAATGATACAATATGCGCGAAATTTTCCTGTAGCCATTCGTACAGCTAATACAGAAAAATAAATTATAATCCCATTATTGGGAATTGTTTTTTATTGCATAAAATTTTATAGAATTGCAGTTTTTTATTAGAAACCATAGCTACAAAAATTTTAATAAAATCTTAATTCAACACACATTTCTCCTATTTAAAAAACCCTGATACCATTAGTTGCCACTGCGAGCCATACCCTTGTGACTCCCAGACGACGGCCCAATATATTTTAAGTATCATGCTTTGGAAAGTTGATATTAGCTTTACGTCTACAAAATTACGCACATGTTAAAGAACTACATATCTATTTCCGATTTGGCCAATTCTCCCACTGTGCAGTGCTTGGAGCGAACTCATAGTTCATTTCGTGTATTAGAGTTTTTAAATTTAACTTATTTAATTTTAGACCCATATTTGTCTTTATTTTTTTTTTGTATTAAAGACTTCGTCTTAAAAATAAGACAACACAAAAAACATAATCCGAACCCTGACTTTTCATTTTTTAAATGCCCCCGCATATTTAAACGACAAAGACTTTTAAAAATGGAATTGTTATACTAAAGTGACAACATAAAAGAAAAACTAAAACAAAAACCATAAAATACTTGCATGTGAAATAAATAAAAAAAATATTGTAAATTTTATTATTTATTAAAACAGATCAAGTTACCGATTGAAGAAAACTTCAGTTTAATGTTCGAAAGAACACAAACTAAAAAGATTTTTGACAAGATAAAAAACCAAGCTTTAAAAAACAGAAACACTTCAATTATTTGCAGAAAATCTGCAATACGAGCATCTTTAAATATTTGCTTGCGAAATTTAATTGAAATAATTCTTGTCAAGAAAAAAAAATGAAATAAAAAAATCAATTACAAAAGCCCCGAGATACACAACGTGAAAGAAAGCCTGCTTTTAAATTTAATTTAAGAACAAAAATAAACAATTCAAAAGATTGTTTTGCATTAAATTTTACAGATAAATGCCATAAAAAAATAATAATTTCAAAGTTGTGAAAGAGGAAAGGCAACCATAATTATATAAAACAATTGCTAAATCAAAAACAAAAACAATGCAACCAAAACAAAAATATGTTTAAAGGGCTCTCATGATTATTTTGGAAATTGTAGATGAAAATCTCTTATTGGGAGCATATTTGACCGAAGCCTCAGCATACAGACTTTAAGAATAAAAGAAATAAACTAAATAAAATTCAACAGGTAGGTAGACAGGACTGGCTGCATTGCTGGTGCTCTTTTATGAAAGGTTCATGTACCCAAACAATGCATATTGATTAACAGTGTTTTAGGAGCAGCAAACAATTGCTGAAATTTTCAGTGTAGAGAAACAAACAAATCCTATATTAGTTTCTGAAACATAAAATGGAATATAAAATTAATTATTACTAACAATTTTAAAGAGCAAAAAGAAAAAAATATTGCTTTTTAAATAAAAGTTACAAAAAATGTACCGGCGAGCAAGTTCCCAAATGAATGCAATGTGTTACAGGTAGAGTTATTTGCAGTCCTGGAAGACAACGAATTGGTGTCTGGCTGGGCACATCTGAGAAGGGGAGGATCGTACTCTGTATGCCGACACCCAAGCGGCGCTTAAAGTTTTGAAAGCACATATCATCAAATCAAGGCTGGTGAGCTACGGACAAGTATTGAATTACATTGTGCTCGGTAGTAATGACTATAGTCATTACTATAGTCTTCTATCTAACTGGGTAGTAGGAAAAACTAATCAGTCTTAGGAGGCTAGGGAAGATTGCAGAGTCTCACTGGTCATTTGTTCCGGACTTTGTATAGTTTAAAATGCTTCTGGGTTTGGACAGGAAAGTTCTCAAAATAGCAATGCATCGATCAAAAGTTCAATGAGACAGCAATATATTGTCGTTTTTTGCACTAGCCAAAATGCCAGATGAACCATAAAAATGTCGAGTCAAGGCCAAGAACGGACCGAATATAGTCAAATAACGGCTTTATTCTCAGTAATTTTTATGGTCGAAGTTTTTGAGTAGGAATTTGTTCTTTTTTTACATTTTTGTTATTGAGCGGTTTCGACTCCCATATGTTTTTTAGACACGTCTTTCAAGTTATAGCTTACGGTCGATTAGGTTTATGTAATATGATAATGGCTGTTCGCCGTAGGATGGAATTTCTTTGTTTGCTTAGGTGGTTTCGAATGTTGTTAGTCTGTGGTGTTATAGGAATTTTGTTCTTGTAATTATAAAACATTTTTTTCTCATTATTTTTTCTTTTTCTTACTATAAACTAGGGAGGATAAATCTAAGGGAAAAAGTTATACCAATAATAGCACTTCCTAGTGACTTTAAAATGTCAACATGTAACTTTTAAAATACGAACCTATGTCCAGAAGAACATTACATAAACTTTGACTTTTATGTTTTGCTTTAGAGTAAGTTTTTTTTTCAGTTTTTTCTAATTACTTACCGAAACCTACCTACCAAATTTCAGATTTCTAGCTATACTGAAAGAACCGCCGTTAAAATTATCACCCGGTACGCTACCCTAGATACAATTTTCAGCTCTCTGGCATTATTGGAGGTGCTTCATAATATCGATGAGTGATTATATACTAAAACATAAATACTTTACACTTTCATTTTTCTGGTAAAACTTCAAATTTCTCTTATAGGGTTACCCGCATGTGGTCCTTTGTGTTTTAGGTTTCATCAGTTTGCCACTAAGGGGAAGCAATTTATGAAGGAGTAAAAATAGGGAAAATGGCTGTTTGCACAGGCCGACAGGGTTCCCAGATATTTTTTATGTTCCATCCCCAATTTTAAAATTTTAATCCCCAAAAATTCCCCAAAAAATTAATTAAATTTCCCAAATAAAAATTACCGCATAAATATATTAAGCTGTATATTTTTATTGTAATAAAATTATACAAGTTGATTGAGTTTTTACCTCACAATTTCTGAGGATGGATTAAAAGGGTTACAACAAATTTCAATAGACTGATTGGTAGAGCGCCTTATATATCTGCATGGGGATTGCGGGTTCGATTCCCACAAAAGACTCTGGGTGTTTCCAGCAGACAAGTGAAAAGCTTCGCAAATAGTGTTGTCTTACGAAAAAATATGTTTAATATGTATGTGTATTATTTTTCAACAAAGATTCGAGCAACTAATTTTGCAATTTATTTAATATTTTATTAGTTTCTTTGCCGAAATAATTGAGGTTTAACAACAAGGCAGATTTCAGTTATTTCTTAAAATCGTAGGAAGTTCCACTTTATCTAGAGTAAATTTAATGAATTAACTTTTGTTGCTTAAATAATTTACTTTACTACTTTTTCATCTTCTGTATAACTGATACTTTAAATTTTAAATAACGAACAATTAAAATAATAATAAAATTACATTAGTCCAAAAAGCATATGAAATCAAAATAAGAATTCCCAAAAATTCCTCAAAGTATTGAAATTATCCTCCACGAATTCCCCAATCCCCAAACAAAATTTTTAATCCTCATTTGCAAATAAAAATAATCGATTTGGGGATAAATCCCCTAATCTGACAACATTGCAAGCCAAAACTTGGCCAGGCACATTACCGTGGGCGCAGATAAAATAATCAATTGTTTATTTCAAATTATTTTTTGCAATCGATGCATACAAATTGAATTGGATAGATGCTCCAGGCCAGTAATGAGGAAAAGCTTTGTTAATGGGAAAGCGTTTATCAGTCACACTTTTATGTTTATTTTTTTACACATAATAAACATGATGATCTTAAAATTATAATTACAAATGAAATTATTTTTAAACACTTAAAAAACGCAACATCTCATTTTAGCTAACGTAGGGTATGATCTTTCAACTTCTAGATAAACCTTCAATGATATTAACCTTTAATCTAACTCCTAGAAACGGAAAACAGGCACATGCTAAACCGGATTTTCAGCGACGGTGAAAAGTAACAAAATTAAAGTAAGAAAATACAAAAAAGAAGAGTTAAGAAAAATAAAAGAAGAACAAAAAATTAAGTCGTGCCATAAAAGAATATTGAGAGAAATTAGTGCAAAATATACACGAAGTTGCACAGCCTGACATGATTTAAGCAGCCAAGATTGTGGCAAAAAAATGTAATCGAAAAAAAGCACTCCAAAAAAATGAGAATTTAAGATATGACTGAAGGTAGAGTGAAATAGAGAGAGAGAGAGAGAGAGAGATAGTTTAACACAATGATCTAATTGGAAATTTGCTGTTGGTTTTTAAAGATACATTTTGAGATACTTTTGTTTTGTTATTAGCCGGGAAAAAAGAGCGTTGGTTCAGTGGAATAAAGAGAGTGCAAGAGACTGGAAGTAAGATAATATTCCAGTGAGTGTTAAAGAGCGTAAAGAGATGAAAAATTAATTTGTTTTACACATATTGCAGGTATCTAGAAGATACAAAATTTCAACAAGCAATAGTATCTATTAAGCCGTGCTTTAATTAAAAGGCCTGGTTTATTGAGTGGTGTTTTATGATTTACTTGTATTCTTATTATTTCGCACATATTATTTATTTCTTATTTTATTAAAATATATTTTTTTGATAAATGTTTTCCTTGTTTCAAAATGCCACAATTTAATCGCTTAAATGTTGTGCTTTTCCTATTTAAATGAAAAGTGAATTATCACTTTGTTATCAAAGTGAAATAAATATCATTGTCGTTGTTGTCGCAATAAAAAGAAGAAAATTAACAAATAAAAGTGTGCTCTTATAGCACTTACATGCATGTTTCCCTTTGTACACACAAACAGACATCTATCCGAACATTTGTGCATTAATAAAATACTCAAATACTTAACACACGGCCACAAACGTGAATCAATACAATTGCATGCGACTCGAACACATTAAATAAAGGTGTGTTGTGTAGGAGTGACAGTTTACAGATAAAGTGATATAATGGCTGTGTAGTTAAAACAAAAACAAATAAACACACCACCACAACAATATATATGTATATAGTCAACCAAACAGACAAAGTGCCTGCCTGCCAGCCAGCCAGCTTTGAAGGCAAGTAGTCAGCTTTGCAGCCAGTGGGTAGGACGGACACTTTTTATTTCTTTATGCTCTCTCAACAGAAACAAAGCCGATTTATATGTTTAATGCACATTTTGATGAAGTTCTTTTTGGGTTTTTATTTATTTAATTTTTTATGGATTTATGTTTTTACTTTTTAATTTTATTTGTAACTTAACTGACAAATCTTGGTAAGAATGGTTGCATAGAGGTGTTCGCACAAATAGCAACGAGTGTGGTACTGACGAAGAGCCCTTTTTATGGGTAAACAAACAAGCGATTTTTAAAATTCACAGTCTTGTTCATTATGGTGATTTGAATCCTATAAAAGCTTCCCCATTTCAGGATACGATTCCCTTAGCCGTGTGCTATAGAAAAATCACCAAATAATGTAGAATCCGCCAAATATCTTACAACTTTTTGTGACCGAGTACAAAAAGACAGCTTCTTTAGTAAGTAAGCGAAGCCGGTAATAGTGTTGTGATTTGACAATGTTTAAATTGTACCGCCACAATGATGAAATTGTACCGAAGCAGTATCAATTGTACCAAAATTTGGCATTAAGTAAAAAAACAAATAAAAAATACTTGTGGTAGCTCGACAGTAAAAAAGGAATAATCAGAACTTTTATGCTAACGTATTTTAAAGTAATGATAATTGACCTTGATTTTTTGAAATTCTTTTTTGTGTTGCTAATTTATTAACAAATATTTTGCCTAAATACTTACCTATTTCATGAGAAAAAAGCTTGCAATATTAGGAATTGGTTACTCTACAATTTCCAACATGTGCTTTAAACTCCACCGGATCATAAGCCGATAAAGTATGTCTACAGTTGTTTGGAGGCGATACAAAAAAGTTCAGACGCTGTTGTTCAGCAAAAAGGCCTTCTAACTAATTTAATTATTATTTAATAAAGGTTGTCAAAGTAAATAAGAAAATTTCAAACAAAAATCAAAAAATTTTGCACTTTGGTTACTTCTAGACAGAGTTGGAGAACTATGAAATTAGAAATGTTTAAATTTTATATAAAATTGTACCAAGCAAGCATGAATTGTACCACTGATGTGTCGATTGTACCAAATTTGGTACAATTGTACCACAAATCCCAACCCTGTCCGGTAATGGTCATACCATGGGGAGATAATCCTTCTGCTAGGTCAAATGCCGTTGTTGTTTTGTTTTGTAAAGCTCTTCGCTTGGTGACTTTTCGTTGCGTTTGGTTCGCAATTGTCGACATTTGCGTCCGGCAATTTCATTTGCACAAATAAAAAAAGATATAAACATATATAAAACATTACTAAAAAATATAAAGTTATGGGTGGTTTAATTTTAAGGGCCGATGTTGATTATCACATAAATTATCACATAAATTATTTAGGAAATTATTGTCATTTCTTTTTATTTTGATAATATTGGTATGGAACAAAATATCGGCGAAATGGCTGCCGCGACTTTGGCGGCACACTCTACATCCGATGCTCCAAATTTATAATGACGCTGAGGTATAATTGAGGTTTTATGCCGTTAATGTGCCGAATTATTAACTCCTTTAGCTCTTGAATTGTAGCTGGCTTATTGACGTACAGCTTTTGTTTCGAATAACCCCAAAGTAAGAAGTCCAACTGTGTCAAACCACATGATCTTGGCGACCAATTGACATCGCCACCACGTGAGATAACACGGCCATTGAATTGAGAAATGTCAAATTAAGTGAAGAAAAAACTTGACGTTCAGGTGTGATTAAAATTCAACATCGGCTCTTAAAATTAAACTACCCGATATATATAAAAACAAATTTTTTCTATTTTTCAAGATATTTTAATTTTATTGAAAAAATTCTGTTTTTGAAACTGTGAAAATAGTGTTTTTTTTAATAAAATATCAGTTTTGTATCGAATGTTTGATGTCCTGCTAATTTAGTTTTCTTTTGTGAGTTTTCGAATTTCATTTATACAATTAATATAGAAGTTACTCGGGCAAGTACGGGTCGGACACACCAACGTAAGGTGCCTTACCCGAGAACAATATTTAACTTTGCATTAAAATTACTAAAAGATAAAATGCGTAAATTGTCTCAATTTCCCTATTGTTTTTAGGTAGTGAACAACACTTATTTTCGCACCTACATCAAGTTAAAAAAAAATAACAAAAATTTTATGTTCACAAAAACTGGTAATACTTTAGTTCAATATGAAAAGAAAAATATAACATTGTGCACTTAAAAGTAAAAAATCCAACAAATCATTTACTTGAGAAGTTATTATCTTGTTTTTTTTTATAGAGGTATAGAAATTTAAGTCGGCATTACTTTTCAAGATGTCCACCGATTTAACAGCTGTCAAGTGATTTATTCACAGTTTGCTTTGGCAATTCATCATGAATGGACTCACGCCTGAACAACGCTTGCAAATAGTGCAATTTTATTTCGAAAATATTGGTTCTGTGCGGAAAACGTATCGCTCATACGTCCATTTTATCGTCGACAAAATCGTCCATCAGAGCAGTTAATTCGATTAACCATGGAACGTTTACGCACCACGTTTACTCTTATTGATAACTCTCATCCCCAGAGACGCCATACGTTGCGTACAGAAGAAGCTATTGCTACTGTAGAGCGTAGCATTGAGGAAGACCCGAATGAGTCCATCCGCCATCGAGCACAGGAACTAGATCTGTGTCCATCTACTTTATGGAAGATTTTGCGGAAGGAGCTTGGTTTGCGTGCTTAGAAAATCCAACTCGTGCAAGAATTAAAGCCAAACGATCATCAAGTAAGGCGTAGATTCGTCGAATGGGCCCAAAACGAGATTACCGTTGTTCCCGATTTTCATAAGCGAATTTTGCTTAGCGATAAAGCGCACTTCTGGTTGAATGGCTACGTCAACAAACAAAACTGCAGCATTTGGAGTGAAGGTAATCCTCAAGTGTGTGTCGAAACACCGTTACATCCAGAAAAACTAACGGGTTGGTGCGGTTTATAGGCTGGTGGAATCATTGGTCCGTACTTTTTCAAAAACGATGGTGGCCAGAACGTTACAGTCAATGGTGATCGGTATAAGGCCATGATTACTAACTTTTCATTCCTGAATTGAATAACCATGATGTCCAGGAGATGTGGTTTCAACAAGATGGCGCAACATGTCACACTGCTCGTGCAACAATAGATTTATTGAAAGACACGTTTTGGACCTGTGAATTGGCCTCCAAGATCTTGTGATTTAACACCGCTAGACTGTGGGGCTGTGTAAAGTCTTTTTGTGACGTAGTACAAAAACACAGCTTCTTTAGTAATTAAAGGAAGCCGGTAAGAGTGTTGTGACTGACAATGTTTAAATTGTACCGCCACCAATTGTACCAATATTTGACATTAAATAGAAAAAAAAAACAAACGACAATAAAAAAGGAATAATCAGAACTTTTATGCTAACGTATTTTAAAGTAATGATTACACTGTCTTTAATTAAGACTTTTTGAATGGAACAGAATAGCGTACCCATAATTCTGAAAGGGTATGTTGAGTAGATCATTTTTGTAGACCATAAGTTTTATGGTCCAGCAAGTCTGAGTTTTTTTACAGTGGGTCAAAGATTTCATTTTTTGGTCGAAGAGTGCATTATAATATATGAAAATTTCAGTTTTTATTTACAGCATTGGTGTCCTTGGTGATCCCCACTGAAATTTTCCGGCAAACATTTTCGTAGAATATTTTAATCCTTAAATGTCCTTTTTTAAAGGATATTTTTTGATTTTCTCGAAAAAAGGAGTCAAATTGACCCATAGAGAGACCAGTTAGAGTGTTAAGACCTTCCACAAAAATAATCCTCATACAATTCCACAATACAACTCTGACCATAAGAATTCTCTCAGATATTAACTTACAGCATTTTTTTTCATTTAGTATAATGCTCCCTTCGACCAAAAAATGAAAACTTTGACCCACTGTAAAAAAAAACTCAGACGTGCTGGACCATAAGTTTGTTCTACAAAAATGATCAACTCAACATACCCTTTCAGAATTATAGGGTCGCTATTCTGTTCCAAAAATGCTGTTGGACAGTGTAATTGACCTTGATTTTTTGAAATTCTTTTTTGTGTTGCTAATTTACTAACAAATATTTTACTAAATACTTACCTATTTCATGAGAAAAAAGCTTGCAATATTAGGAATTGGTTACTCTACAATTTCCAACATGTGCTTTAAACTCCACCAAAGCCGCCGGATCTTAAGCCGATAGAGTATGTCTAAAGTAATTTGAAAAAATAAGTAAAGAGATATTTAATTAAAAGAAGACCTTACGATTTCTCACTAGAAAGAATGTAAAAATATATCAGCTAAATACTGGCGGAAACTGATTGAGGCGATACAAAAATGTTCAGACGCTGTTGTTCAGCAAAAAGGCCTTGTAACTAATTCAATTATTATTTAATAAAGGTTATCAAAGTAAATAATAAAAATTTCGAACATAAATCAAAAATTTTGAACTTTGGTTACTTCTGGACAGAGTTGGAGAACTATGAAATTAGAAATGTTTAAATTTTATATAAAATTTTACAAAGCAAGCATGAATTGTACCACAGATGTGTCGATTGAACAAAATTTGGTACAATTGTACCACAAGTCCCAACCCTGTTTTATTGAAAAAATTCTGTTTTTGAAACTGTGAAAATAGTGCTTTTTTAATAAAATATCAGTTTTGTATCGAATGTTTGATGTCCTGCTAATTTAGTTTTCTTTTGTGAGTTTTCGAATTTCATTTATACAATTAAAATAGAAGTTACTCGGGCAAGTACAGGTCGGACACACTAACGTAAGGTGCCTTACCCGAGAACAATATTTAACTTTGCATTAAAATTACTAAAAGATAAAATGCGTAAATTGTCTTAATTTCCCTATTGTTTTTAGGTAGTGAACAACACTTATTTTCGTACCTACATCAAGTTAAAAAAAAAATAACTAAAATTTTATGTTCTCAAAAACTGGTAATACTTTAGTTCAATATGAAAAGAAAAATATAACATTGTGCACTTAAAAGTAAAAAATCCCACAAATCATTTACTTGATAAGTTATTATCTTGTTTTTTATAGAGGTATAGAACTTTAAGTCGGCATTACTTTTCAAGATGTCGACCGATTTAACAGCTGTCAAGTGATTTATTCACAGTTTGCTTTCGCAATTCATCATGAATGGACTCACGCCTGAACAACGCTTGCAAATAGTGCAATTTTATTTCGAAAATATTGGTTCTGTGCGGAAAACGTATCGCTCACTACGTCCATTTTATCGTCGACAAAATCGTCCATCAGAGCAGTTAATTCGATTAACCATGGAACGTTTACGCACCACGTTTACTCTTATTGATAACTCTCATCCCCAGAGACGCCATATGTTGCGTACAGAAGAAGCTATTGCTACTGTAGAGCGTAGCATTGAGGAAGACCCGAATGAGTCCATCCGCCATCGAGCACAGGAACTGGATCTGTGTCCATCCACTTTATGGAAGATTTTGCGGAAGGAGCTTGGTTTGCGTGCTTAGAAAATCCAACTCGTGCAAGAATTAAAGCCAAACGATCATCAAGTAAGGCGTAGATTCGTCGAATGGGCCCAAAACGAGATTACCGTTGTTCCCGATTTTCATAAGCGAATTTTGCTTAGCGATAAAGCGCACTTCTGGTTGAATGGCTACGTCAACAAACAAAACTGCCGCATTTGGAGTGAAGGTAATCCTCAAGTGTGTGTCGAAACACCGTTACATCCAGAAAAACTAACGGGTTGGTGCGGTTTATAGGCTGGTGGAATCATTGGTCCGTACTTTTTCAAAAACGATGGTGGCCAGAACGTTACAGTCAATGGTGATCGGTATAAGGCCATGATTACTAACTTTTCATTCCTGAATTGAATAACCATGATGTCCAGGAGATGTGGTTTCAACAAGATGGCGCAACATGTCACACTGCTCGTGCAACAATAGATTTATTGAAAGACACGTTTTGGACCTGTGAATTGGCCTCCAAGATCTTGTGATTTAACACCGCTAGACTGTGGGGCTGTGTAAAGTCATTGGTCTATGCGGATAAGCCACAAACGCTTGACCATTTGGAAGACAACATTCGCCGTGTTATTGCAGATTGGACTACATCCGCGCCAGCCGTGGCGGTCATATGCCAGAAATCATATTTAAAATGTAATGCCACAAGATTATCTTTCGGATAAATAAAATTCATGTCAATCGAATAATTCATCGTTGTTTTATTGCAACTTAAAGTTCTTTACCTCTATAAAAAACACCCTTTACTAGTTTATGTTTAGATTTTTACCTGTTGTCCAAATATGGCATAATTTTATTATTAATATGCAGGGAAAAATATATTGTTAAAGCTTGCCGATTGCATCATTTATTATAATTTTACAAATTCGTAAATTTTTCATCCTATAGGTTTGATTATTAAACCGTATTTTTTAATTTTTTTTCATTGTATTTTCTAAATTATTATTGTTGCCATACTAATAAACCTTTTCGAACAATATCAAGTGTTTGCCCATTGTTGTATAAGAGTTACATCCCTCTGACAGCTGGACAGATATCGGAGCAATATTAACAGTGTTACGTTTTTACTTTGATATGGAGCAATACGAAATGAAAGACGTTCGCATTTGAATTATTAAAGCTCCAAAAGTTGACCTTGTCATAATTTTTTTTGAGATGTCACCAAAAGTAAATTGTGGAACAAGATTAACGTAATTACCTGCCTACTCGGCCTAACCTCACGGTGGTCTTACCACCGAGTGAAACTTAGGCGTAGACTAGCGCCCCCATTGTGTAGTATAACAACACTTTACGATTGCCACCAATCGCTTTTTGTGTGTGATACAGTCACAATGAGTAGCAATTTATATAATACGGCAAGCCTTTCCAAGGCAAACCTAGATCCACATTATAACCTCTTGCTTAGGGGTTTGGAGACTGTCCAAACTCCGTCTGTTGAGAGTGCAACAGCACACTTGATCGACTTTGCACCTTACCTACATAAATCGATCTTAAACCACAACCACCACGTGTACCCCCGAAGGGGACCTCACCAATAACCGGTCACAGAGAGGATAGGCTCTCTGTGGGGCCACCGATTCCCGTGGTACCAGTCCTTTGGGCACTGGTCGGGCCTCGAAGAGGACCCGTATGTCTTAACACACAGACCTTTTCTTCCAGATTTAGGCTCTAGGAACCCTAGCGTCTGGTGCCCCTATTTTCCCCGAGTGAACCGCGTCAAAGCATTTGCCATATTCCTGCAGTGACAATTGGAACCCCCGGGGGACCAAAAGTGAAATTATATAGCCCTAGAAAATATCTACAAACATGTTTGGGTTATCTCCTTTAATTTGAAAGAAAAATTACCTTTTATGATTTTTTCGCCGACCTACCTTCGTGATAAACTTATTTATGATCGAATCGCCTTTTTAAAACATCGACTACAGTTTTCATTTAGAATAACATAGCATCAAGTTTTACCCTGAAAGCTCGTTTCGCCTCTGAATTGGAAAAATGAAAAAACTAATTCAAAAAGGTGGTATAGTCATTTTGGTTCTATAAATTTAAATTGAGTCTTAAATCGTAATCGTTCTCTATCGTGGTCTATCCATACAAAGCCAGTTTGAAACGAAATGATTTATTGAAAAATTCCTCGAAGTGGTTAACAAAAATGGAGCGCGAAAAAAAATTTATAAAACATTAATCTAGTAGTCATGCACATTTATCTGATACCAATTACTTACAAAAAAAGTAAATATTATAGGGTGAAACTTGGTATGCAAGCAGGTCTCCGTAAGTCAGCAACCTGAAAAACGGGAAATTTTTATCTAGTGCAGCACACCTGTTTTAGCTCTGGCACTTTCGGCAGTACTGGCGATTTATATAAAAACTAAGAAAAAATAGATCAGATCTGCACAAAAGTACTGAGATTGAAATGAAAATTAAGTTTTTGCTTAATCCAATACCTATCACTATAATTGTATTGTACCAAGCAAGATCTCAGTTCTCATTTTGATCTCATTACTGTCAACAGTGAAAAATTTAGAATAGAAAGTTGTCCTCATTTTTTGTAACCACAACGATAAATATGTATGTACGTTATCTTAAAAATCCACAATTTAAAATATATGTGCTTCTTTTGAGCGCACCACTGTAAATGTTTGCATAATAAACTCGTAAATACATTTTCAAGTATTTTGTCTGTCTGTCTGTCTGTTTTGTTGTAAGAATTTTTTGTCGGATCGTATGAGCCCCACATTCAGACGAATGCTATGTATTGCACTGCAGTCGAACATTGTTCTTTCTGTTCATGATTATTGTCTGGGCGAAAGAAAAATTTCCTTTTTATTTTAAAACGTATGAATTTATTCGCAATTTGGCTGGTTAGTTTGGTTCATAAATAGAAGGAAGTTTGTATGCATGACTGTGTATGAATGCTATTGTAAGGAATCGTGATTATTCTTTCTCTATAGGGTATTGTGGCATGATGACAACGATGATGATCATAATATATGTATAATGATATTTTTGGTAGTGCATAGCTTTGAGTTTTTATTTTATACATGTATGCATTCAGCCCCTTTTCTGCAGCTGTTTTCGCTTTTAATTTTTTATTTAACTGTTCCGTTTGTTGCTAATACTTACTGGCAGAGACACAAGACGATCGACTGAATGCCAACGGTGCGGCGCCGTCGATAGCCTTCGCCGCTGTTTTTAACCGACTCAGAAAAACGAGGAAGATTATCATTTCGCCTGTGTATGTTTTTCTGTTTACTTTTTTGGAACTTCGTTATTTCTGAACCGACTTTTAAATTTTTCAAAACACATTGATTTAATTTTTATTAAAACTAAGAGCTGTCCCCATACAACATTACGCATTATGTTTACGTATCGTAACTTTTAAAAATTTAATAAAGAAAGCTCTTAAAATCAAAAGTAATAAAAGGCAAAACTCAAAAATGAAAGACTGTTCTCATAGGTGACGTAACCCAACATATAGGGCCTTGGTTTGTAAACAATTATTGACAATAAAAACAAGTATAAAAGAATTAGAAGTTAAAGGGTGACCCATACAAGATGTGATCGGATGATTATGGACTTAAATTTTGACTTGTAAAAGGGAGACTCTTTAAATTTACACAGAGTGCTTTATCCGCTATAGCAACAAGTATAAGAATTTTCAAAATTACAGGGTATACCCATGGAAGAATTGATGTCGACATATAAGGTCTCTCCTTTAAGCCGTCATAGAGTAATACACAAATACTTCAAATTTAAACAGAGGTTGTATTAGTGTGACTGAAATTAAAAATTAAATGGTGTCTCCATAGAATACCTGATTTTGATTGCATAACCCTCGCCTTATCTTTTCAACTGCAAAAGATAAACACTTGAAATTTGCGCTAAGTGTGTACTAATATTTAAAAAAAAACAAAGTAAAAATTTAAAGGGTGTTCCCATAAAAGACATTTTTTTTAAATTTATTTAAAGTTCAATACCCGTTTATTTGCTTTAAAATTGGCAAGAACTATTGTGTGAATTAATGTCATCAATCAATGTATATCAAGCGAAAATAAATTTAGAAAAATCAATTTATTAAATATACATACACACTTCATCATTTACTTCGGGTATTAACGATAAAATCCACAAGACAGTTTTACCAGACTGACAAGTTAAAGTGCTTGAGGTCATAGGCATATCAGCAATTTAAATTTTTCATCGAAAATTAGTTACGAAAGAGCTATTGACAAGATTGGAGCCCCCTTGGCTCACAATAAAAAAATACGTGATCCTATGACTTTTGCATTACGATCCTAATGAATTCGAAATCGCAGAGACTTTAATGCTGATAAAAGCTTTACTCACACTATTCACTAGACATTAAAAAACAGTCAAGGGAAAGGCAGAGTTAGTAAAAGCTGCTAGTAAGATTATTGCTGTTGTTTTTTGGGTTGGATATCAAATTTATTTATTTTTTATTAAACGATACCATACAATTACAAATTATATTCTATGTTCAATTAACGAGCATAGTAACGAAGACCTTCACTCGTTGTAGTGAAACACACCGAGTGTTTGAAGTGAATTGAACTCACAACCCCGAGACGGATAGGCTAGAACACTACCCATTAACCTATTGGGAAACCCTCTGTATGAGACCAACATTATGAGAGTGTTATCATTATTGGGTCAATGAAGCAAAGAAGTCAACACTGCAAAACTGTGTGTGTGCGTTTGTTCTTGGGTCAGTAAAGTTATAGGCATTTAAAAAATAAAATTTTCTAAAATAGTTTTTTTAATTTTATCAAAATAAAAGGAAAATTCCACCACCCTGTTCTCTGTGATGGTGTTGAAATAGAGCAGGAATATTTTGGCTCCTGAGGAACTCTGGCATTTACTTTCAAATGAGTAACATAACTTTGAAATAGCAAACCATAAAAAAACTTATTAAAATGTATTAGTTATAAGTGTAACTGAATATTTAAGAACTAAAAAACCTTTTGTAGCAGGTTTTATCACTTTACTTTCATAATAAAATTCAAATAAAAAATTAAACCTCGATAACTTCCTTTCTTATCAGTCGATTTTTACATTTTATAGCAAAAATTAAAGACCAAAGTCTCACCCACAAAACAGAAAAAAACGGGTATAAAAATTCCAATCCAATCAAAAGTTATCGGTTTTTTACCGCCTTATCGAGAGATGGTCCACTGTGCAACGTTATTATCCAGATAAGACTCCAGATGAGTCGAATGAGAAGGTCATCGCTCCAACAAAGCCTTTCTTTTTTGGACATTCCCAATGATTTTTGAAGTTTATATTGTTATTTTATCTTTTTGGAATCAACCCAAAAATCTATTTCAATAAACTTATTCCCCTCGTAACTATTAAATTAAAGCCATTGAATGCTTAATAAAATTAAGTGACAAAACCTTTTCAACGCCGTTTACTTTTACTAAGAGCCACCAAGGCAAATCCGTTCATGGCGTATAAAAAATCTAGCCCGACTCTTGCTCATGCAAACAATTTAAAATGTACGAGCAAGATTAACTGTGTTTTATTGTTCACTCGTATTGTGTTCGTTGTTGTTTGCTGCGCCTGCGTGTCTTTTTTTTAAGTTTTATACTGTCAGCTTTTGTTTTATAGTTCTGCCGTCGGCTTGTCGCCAATGTCAAGTTTGACAAGTTTTGGCAATAATATTTTTTTGTTGTTGTTTGCTTTTAAAAATTCATGCTTTTTCGTTGCTGCTCAAACTCAAGGACTTCAATAATGCAATTTTGTTGTGGGTTTCATTTGTTTGCTTGTATGTTGGCGTAGTAAAATAATATGAAAAAAAACTTACTGTTTATTTACAAAATAATTTTGTGTAAAAATCTTCATATCAACGTCTAAACTGGCAGTTTGCTAATTTTATGTGTCAAAAGTTGTCAGAAATCTTCTTTTGAATGGGCTTTCATTTTTTACGACCATGAACTTCATAATGAACATGAATATGAACAGTTTCTGAACTGATATGGATTTGGATTTAGAATTGTATTTTTCGAAGGTGTAATAGAAGCTTGGCATAATCAAAAGATTTTTGAATTTTCATTCGATTATCGAAATTTATTTTTATGTTGCTACACATGTGTTACAGCTTAACCTAAATAAGTGCGTAAGGCGTAATGACGTCTAGCGCCTATCTTTGAACAAACCTAAATAAGAGCGCAACGCTCTGTAATAAAAAGTAGTATTAACATATTTTGCTTAGTAAAATCTAAAAACTTTAAACGCAAAATAGAGATCAAATCGTTAGATAAAGCAGAAAATGGCTAAAATAGCACCACTCTTACTTACAAACAATAACAGTTTGTTTGCACCTATCTTCACTATCTAATGCTCAGTCAAAATTGAATTTTCCGGCGTTGACGCTGCTATTTAGGTTTGCTTCATACATTTTGTACATGAAATGTAGATGAGAAATTTTGGCAGTTCTCAGCAAAAAAAAAAAATTGGGTTTTTGGAAGCAGTAAAATCTTTTCCTGCCGCACAAAATCTTTTAATAGTAAGCACATATATTTTGCCTAAATAAATGCAATTTTGTATGACATAAAATGTTAAGTTTTAAAAAACAACGAATTTTTCACATTTCACCTTACAGTAGTGCATACTAAAAAGCACGACTGTAAGACAGTAAGATTAACAAATTTCGAATTTACGAATAGTTACGAAGAATTTAATACCGTATGATTTTAGAACATCCAAACTGCGTAAGCAGGTTTGTAAGCAATAACAACTCGTCATTCCCATACGAAGCTGCATACGGCGAAGCACTTTTTTTGCTGGGGTATTTTACGCCTTACGCGCTTGTTTAAGATTAGCTCTTAGTCATATGTTGGCATTATCAGCCAATTTGGATTAGTAGTTTGTTGTTGACAACTGAATAGAGTATTCTTCGATTTTTGATTTCTAGCCACTTCCATTGGGATTATTGGGCCTTGGTTTCGACTTTATAATCATATACCCACATTTCGTCACCAGCTATGACCCGTTCGAGAAAAGTTGGATCGTCGTTGACGTCATTCAACAACTCCTGAGCGACACTAATGCCGTTGCTTTTGCTGCTTACTGTTTCATGTTCAAAACATTCGAGAAAGTTTGCATGGCAGCTTCCTTTATAGTGATTCGACGATTTACTAACACAATTTTTTTCACTGTTTCAATGTTTTCTTCACTTGTTAACGTGGTTGCTACTCCAGGACGCTCATCGTCATCAACAACTCGGCATTCTGTAAAGCGCTTGTACCACTTGTAAATACTTTTTTGAGACAAACTGGATTCGCCGAATGCCACAGTCAACATTTCAAGAGCCTTGGAGCACTTTATTCCATTTTTCAGTTGTCACCAACAAACTACTAATCCAAATTGGCTGATAATGCCAATGATTTTTTTTCTCTCTCCCCTAAAAGAAAATAAAAAAACCCATAAAATCAAGTTTTTTTTAAAAATCCCCTAAAATAATTTGCAGTTTATTATAAATATATAAGACATACATATATAATACATACATATAAATATATAATTACATACTTCAATGTAAAAACAATTTTAATTTCCAATTTTTCCCCTAACAAATGTTAACCCCCAAATTAAAAAAAAAAAAAATCCTCTAAATCTAGAGGAAAATCTGGCAACCGTGATATATATCAAAATCATAACAAAAAAAGTTTCGATAATCGAATGTACGCAGCCTGCGAAAATTCAAAATTTATCCTTTGCTTTTGAACAGACCCCGTACTACATTTATGTACATAAAATAATATATTATAAAGATAATAATCTAAAATTTTTAAGCTATTTCCGGTACGGTTTATATAGTGTGGTAACTCCCTGCTGGAAGTTTCAGCCTATACCAATTTTGAGAACAGTCCAGAACGTTTATATTTTTTATTTTCTTATTTGAGTCTATGGATTCAAGATCCTTACAGACATTAAAACACTAAATAATACTAGTTCATAAATATAGTTATTATATATATATATATAATATATATATATATATATATATATATATATATATATATATATATATATATATATATATATATATAATATATATATATATATATATATATATATATATATATATATATATATATAATAAAACAGTAACTCATTTCCGTCTGTCTGTCTGCTTTTCATATGAGTGCGCATCACGTAAAAGCCACTGGATGGATTTTAACAAAATTTTGTGAGGAGCTACCATAGCATTCTGTTTCCAATATAGAATACTTATTTCCGCAAAAATGTCTCATTTCCAAGAGAAAGAGGAAAAAAGCAGTAACAAACTCAATTTCCGATTTAAAGGTATGAAATTTTCGGTTTAAACCTGAGATATTTTCAACACACCTTTTTATTTTTAAAAGTGGGATATTTTTAAAAGCTATTGCTCAACATTAGGCGCCAATTGATTAAAATTTTATTAAAAGTTTAGTTAGTTAAAATAATTCTTATAATTTTTTATAAACTTTGGAATTTTTATCCATGGATGGGAACCTTTATACAACTGAAGCGCTATAAAAGTAAGAGTCTTACAATTAGTGTGGAAAGCAAAATCGAACAAATTTTTGTCGGGACGCCCACGTCGTGGCGGACACAGCTAGTTTAAATATAAAATTAGATAACATTTAACAACATTAACATTTAAAGAAAAACAATATCCTTATAAAATTAATTAAATTCAGTATAAATTCTTAAAAACGGGTTTGAGTTAGCATAATTTGTTCTGAAGACTGTAATTGCCAATGGATAAAGATAGCGCGCAGGACGACATTAAAATAAATATTGCTTATCAAAAAATCTGAACAGACATTTCATTTTATTAAATTTAAAACAAAGGTGACAATTAACATAATTCTTCGGCTTTTTAGAGTTGGCAGCTTTGTTAGAGCATGTTTACTACTGCAGGATAGTAGAATTAAGAAATTCCACTGCAAGCCTCGAACACAAAATAACAAGAACTGTTTTTGCACCGATTCAATGCTTACTACTATGAACTTTATACATTGCATCTCTAATTATGAAGCCCTATTCCAGAATAGGTCTGACAAGAGAAGTGTAAAGATGTTTTGTGATGTATGGGTCACTAGACTCCTTCGCCCAGAGTTTTATTAATCCAAGAACTCCTCCTGCTTTCTTAGTGGTTAACTAAATATGCCGTATAAAATTTTATTTAGCATCCAGTAAAATACCTAGATCTGAAACTACATTCAGTTTGTCAAGTTGGTGACCGTGTAAAATATATTGCACATCTTCGGAAGATGCCAAACATGTATTTGCACTTTTTGAGGTTCAAATCCATAAGGTTAATGTTACACCAGGAACTAAATGCATCCAAGTATATTCGCAGAAGAATATGATCAGCGTGACGATTGTATGTTTGAAATGTCTTTACGTCGTCTGCATATAATAAAACGTTTGAGTGTTTAATGGTTTTGAGTAGATGATTAATGATTAAGGAAAATAATAAAGGAACCAGATGGCTTCCCTGCGGCACACCGGATGAAACAGAAATTACTTTGGAAGTAAGCGTTCTAAAACGAACGTTTTGAGTTCTGTTTGGTAGATATGATTTAATTCGCATAAAGCAATTGTTCGTAAATCCTATAAGGTCAAGTTTGTGGTTGACCTTATCAAACGCTTTACTAAAGTCGGTGTAAAAAACATCAGTTTGTTTTTGTCGAACAAACCCAGTATTGAATAACGTTGTTAATTCTAAAAGATTGTTAATTCCAAAAGATGAGAGCGTGCCACAACATTTCGAAACATTCTGGGATTAATTGAAATATTCAAGAATAGTAGTGAAAGCTCAGGAACATCCCAGATCGTAATAACATAAGCGTCCTTTTTTTTAGAGGTGGAGGGCTTTGAATTGACAAAACTGTTTTCTGTGATAGTTTATTTGACAATTCTAGTTTGTTTTGAGGTTATTTTAGTTTGGTAATTTGCACATTGTAAAATTTTAGATTTATTTGGAATTTCATTTCGACAATTCAATTAGACAAACTCATCGGCCATTAATTGATTCTTAAACCAACATGGTGTTATGATATTCTGCTACGGGATACCTTCAAACTTAGAAAAATTCAAAGTCTCCAAAAGAAGATTTTTAAAGAAGATTTTAAAAACTCGAACATTCAAATTTGAAGTTTGAAACGTATCAAAATCTGCTGGCCCGTAATATCCTAAATTATTGTGGTTACGTTCGGCTAAGAACGAGGGATACAGCTTTTCTTGCAGAACATCGGAGACATGACCCATAAATGATATCAACAACCATGCATCATAAATCATTTGTCTATCAAATTAATTAAATATATTTTATTTATTTCAATTTTTTCTTTTAGATTTAAGATATACATACTTATATATTGAACGATTATTCCCCTCTTAATACTCTTGTAAGCATAGGGCTTCCCAAAGCCATCCATCTCCATCCTGTCCATTATTTTTCCTCGCTTCCGTTTTTTCAGCTAGGATGATGATAAGTCTACTTATGCCTGCCCCAGGATAAGGAGGCTGTTAACTGTCGTAACCTAGGAACAACGCCACCATATGATGGAATTCAATCCTTGCTATATAGTCTGGAGTCTTGTTGAGGATTTGTCATTTGTCATTAGTGACCTGGAATATCGGGGAATTGGAGTAAAAAGGACATTCTGGGAGGTCTAATGCCCCCTTCAGACTTACTGTTGCCACCCGGAATTTTTAAAAATTGAACTATATATTTATTTTTATAATATCATTTTCAAATAAAAATTGTTTCCGCACACTAGAAAATATATCCTCCTACACCAATGGACAGTTATAACATAAATTTACCATCTTCCATCTCTAATGATTTTATGCAACTGATTTGTAATTTAAGGCAATCTAACTTTCCTTTAGTCACTTGCTACCACCAGCCTTTATTCTCGACTTTAGTGATTTCAAACCGTCGACTGATAACTATAGGCCTTCTTTCTCATCATGGAGTCTCTAGTAATTGCTAGCATTTATCCAAGGCTTATTTCCCCTACGGCGTACACAATTAAAAAGTGTCTGCCCGTGTTCCTAAGTCTTATGCTAGCCAGAACTGGATATTCACACAAAATGTTCGCTACCGTCTCAGCCTCTTCCAGACACAGTCTGCAATGAGACTAGAAGTTTCCATGACCTGTCACTAACACAGTTATCCTGCTTAAGGATAAGCTTCTATTACATCTGAGCACCATACTGCCTTTCCTACCAAGTGGCTCTTTGATCGCCATTCGAGCCTGTCTACATTTAGCAGCCTTCCACCTTTTTAGGTTTAGTGAGTTCACCCTTTGTAGGACCTTCATTCGCATTTCGCTATTTCCCAGTACTACTCTAGGTTGTGATCCACAGAAATTCACAGCAGATTCCCATTTTGCTAATTGATCTGTTGCTATAGGTATTACTAAAGACAATTTTTATTACTTGAAAAAATATTTAACACTTCAACGAGAAAAAACAAACACTTTAATAAGAACAAAACCGCATTCATTCCGGTTACTTTATGACTCGCTTTTAAGCAGCTGCAGTTTCATTGCAAATCTTGGTGGCTAACACGAACATACACAATTATTACTGGCTGCTCATTGGAGCACTTTGTTCAATTTTTTTATGTCAGTGACTTAATTCCATTTCATAAACTCTGTCAACATACACAACACAACAAAAAGACTATAAAAGGGCAAAAAATTGCATGAAGGAGTAAAAAAAGTCTTAATTAACAATAAACGCAAATGTTTATAACGAACAAACGAACGAACGAATGTTTGCAAAAAAACAAAGAAAACAAAAATCGCCAAAATATAAACAATTACGCGAAAAATTCAAACAGTCAACAAACAACACGTTGACTTCTTCATCAGCTTTTTATTTTTTAGCTCTGGCTGTTGTAGTGGCAAACATTTACCAAGAATTAAAAATCCATTTAAGCCATAAAAGCTTAAATATGGATAAAGATCGAATCGCAAAAACAAACAGAATGAACAAAAAAAAAGAAATAATTTTTAAGTTGAATATATTGAACACTGAATGGTCAACTGTTAAACCATAAAATCAACAAGGATTTGTTGTTGACTTTCAGATGGAATTTAGCTGTAGAAGCAGCAACAATCGTTGCCTTTTGGTGGTTTAAAGCTGCCATAAAGTGCAAATATGAATATTACACGAAAGCTGCCAAAATGGCAAAAAATTAAATAACACTCTGAGTGGATTTAAATGAAAAAAGTTACTGTGTGATCACTTCAAAATTGAATGTCTGTGAAAATCTAAAATTAAATTATTTTCAAAAAATAAAATATTTTATGATGATTTTAAAAAAATAAACAACGTTTTCTTAAACTTTTTATTTAACGGGTCTTTCAACTTTTTGGTAGATTATGGTTCTATTTCACTTATAAGAAATCCACAGATAAAAGGACAAAAATCTGCGATCACTTTTAAAATTCATAAAACATCGACTTTTCATTTATAAACTCGATTTTTTATATGAAAACCTAAAACCAATTTTCTATGGAAGCTAAGCGTCCTACAAGCAAAAGGAGCAAAACCGAAAAACGAATGGCTAGAACGATATTAGCCTTAAGGATGTGGATCGTTTCTAGATTATTATCTTAACACTTAGAAATCTATAAGGGTCAAACCGCAGCTCCGAGGCGGCCAATTGACACCTCCACGACGGCTGATAACCCGATCATTGAACTTAGTGCTCGAAATTACGATTATTTGATAATCCCCTTTCTTCTATTTCAGGCAATAAAAAGTACATATGTAAGCAAAGCTCCGTAGCCCTCGCTATCAATTTTTAAAGTTAAGAGCCGATCGACATCTACAGAATAAGCTTGATTATATTTAGATTGTTGTTGCGTGTTGGGCGGCTACTTTGAAGTTTTAATCAAAATCTATAAGATGCAGTTCTACGCCTTCTGCTGGTTTTTACAGTGTATATTTGCCGAACAAATAGTACTAAATTATTTTCTATATTTTAAACAATTTATGCGAGTAGTTGGGGTTCGTGATACGGCTTTTTTTGAGTTCTATATAAAAACTGTAGTATGTGATTAAGGTACAACTTTGATTTTTTCACTTAACATTCCCTTAGTTACATAAAATCTATCATTTTATTGCCGATCTAAAGGTCAATATGTTAGTTGTCTACTCAAACTCATTTAAGAAACATTTTTGAAATTGCAACAAACAAAGAAAAAAATTTGTAGAGAGAATGGAGAATATGAATGGAAATCGCTGATATCTCATTTTCATTGGTAACTGTCGGGCTTCTTTCTCATCACGAGCCTCAAGTAATTGATAGCATTTTGCCAAGATTTAGAACCCCCATAACATCCACACTTAACAAGTTTCTGCCCGTGGTCCTAAGCCAGTGCTGGACATGAACACAATATGCGCTACTGTCTCAGCCTTTTCCAGGCACATTATAGTATCATATAGCCCATTCAGGCTGCCACGAAATTAAGTAATTTCGAGCTGAAATTACGAACGAAATCTAAGGTGTTCCTACTGGGCTTTTTGACATTTGAGTTAATTTCGCAAACACCTGTAGTGCAATTCACTAACCTGTTTTAACGAATATCGATTCGTTTAAAAAATTAAACAACAAAATTATCGATTTTGCTACGCAGCAACACTTTTTAACAATACACGTTATTGTTTGAAGTCAGCTGTTATTGTTGACAAGTCTATTGTCTTTAAATAAACGGACATCATTTTTGAGTTGTTTATTTTGTCGACAAGAACGTTTTTATTTGTCGTTGTAATGGCTTTTGAATATTTAGAAAATAAATTTTTGCAAAATAAGTAAACAAATGTATGTATATAATATGTACATATTTACTATAAATTAACGCAAATTAAATTGACATTTTATTTTATTGAAAGTTTTTTAAACTAAATTAATTCTTTCTATACAGCACGGAAATAGTTGTTTTATTTATTTATTTAAATATATCAAAATCTACATAATAACTTCACACATACTTTAGTAACACAATTTAATAATAATAATTTGTTTTCTTTTCTATTCCTCTTTGTGTTTTTCGCTTTTTTGAACCGAGATGCCACATGTTACTATTTGTGTAGGTAGAAAAATAGTGTTGTCTACTATCGTTAAAAAGTAGTTCGTAAATCCTGCAGTTGTTACTGCAAGCAACAAAAGCTGTTGACTATTATAGCGATTGTCGTATTGTTAAAAGTTAGTGAATTGTACTACTGATCACGTTTAGTTACATTTGTATAATTTAATTCTTTAAAAAAAGCTTTCGCACAACACTTTCGTATCAATTTAAAATATACACGAAAATTAAAAACAGCACTACAACAAAATTAATGTACAATTATGTTTATATTTCCATTATTTCATTTGGCTTTTAAATTTTTTCTGACAAAAGCACACTTTCAAGGTTGTAAATATGGTCATGGTTGCAAAAAGTGTAGCTTTTCATAGAAAACCAGCGTTGTCTATCGTAATTTCAAGTTAATTTCGACGAAATTAAGTAGAATGAGTTAATTTCGGCAATGGTAAAATGTATGCGAAATTACGTAATTTCAAGTTGATTTCGGCCGAAATCACGAAATGACTTAATTTCGTGGCAGCCTGAACGGGCTAATATTCTTTTATCTTTATCTTGACACTTGAATAACTTTTACTAACGCAGTTATTCAGCTTAAGGTTCTTTTATTATATCTAAGCACCTTACTGGACTTTCTAACAAGGGACTCTTGGAGCACTATTCGAACCTGTCTACATGTAGTAAATAGTAAAATTAGCAATCGAGTATACAGGTGGAAGACTCTGCTTTTGTAAGCATTCATGAAAAGTCCCCAAGAAGCATCGCAATATTTAGAAGACCATGTATTTCATTTAGACTTGTGGTTGGAAAAATGGAGAACAAAAAGTAATGAACATAAATGTACTCACATAACATTTACAATACATATAGACTCTTGCCGTCTAATCAAATAATTAACTTAATTTTACCTCAGCACTCGAAAGTAAAATACCTTGACATACACCGTAATAGACGCTTAAACTGGAAAAATCACATGCAGGCAAATATTGACTCAAATTAAATTAAAAGCAGTTGGCTTATTGGCAGAAATTCAACTCTAAGCTTATATTGCATGCTTCAATAATTTTTAGAATTTTATATAAATATTAGAATATTGTCCAGGGATGGGTACTTTTATATAAAGAAAATACGTAAGAATGTCAAAATTTGGTGTGGATAACTTTCAAATAAAAATTAAACAAAATATTGTCAGGACGCGCACAACTAGCCACAGCTAGTTAAGTATAAATTCTTTATTTAATTTTTTTTTTACTTTTAGACTTAAGATATGAGTACTTATTATTTGAAATATATTGAAGAAACCTCCCTTCACCATTCCATGTTCCAAAGCTACTCTGGGTTTTGGTCCACAGAAATTCACAGTAGATCCCCTGTTTGCCAGTTGGTCTTCTGCTTCATTTCCAACTGTGCCTATGTGTCCTTTAAACCACATCAATATTACCTCATTAGTTTGAAGTACACATCCACTTGCCTCGTGCGTTTTCTAAGTTACTTGTTGTCAAGTGCAATGAGAGCCTCTCATCTCCAATTTCAGAATAATTCCAAAAGTGTGTTTAAACAACTTAACTTTTAAACTTCTTATGGGTCATTTTTCCACATCGGATAAACAGTTCTTGAGTTGAGGTGAAATATATGATTATAGGGCTAAAATTTGCCTTGTCCATTACAAAAAATCTTCACGTGATGGAAGAAAACTCATTAAGCACGTTAAATCCTTCCTAATCATCTTATTTTGTTTAAGGAAGACTTCTCTGCAGAACGCCGTTAAATAATTTATTGCTAAAATTTAATAATAAAACATTTTTAAGGGAAACCCTTTTTCACTCCTTAAGAACTCATATTCTCTATTATCTACATTTCTATGTTTTTTTTTTGTCTTTTTGTTTTGATGATGTTAATCACGTAATGTTTCTTGTCATGCAATATTTTGCCATTCTGCTGTAAAGTCAAATGAAACCATATGTATTTTACTCCTTCTCTGTCTGTTTTTAAAATCACCTTTTTACACTCGTACTTTAAGACGAAAGTAGGCAAACTATTTTTATTTTGGAAAATTTGCAATTTTAATTTGAAAGTAATATCTTTTATTGCTTTGCTTACTTTTTGTCATTATTTTAAGTAGCAAAAATGCACATTGCATGTCGCAACTTTTCGTATTCCCATTTTATTGAGTTTTATTCAAGATGACATCAATGCTATCAGTATGAGAAAAAAAAAATGTCAAAGATGATCATTGCAGTGGAAGGAAAAGGAGCAAAAAGTAATGAAGAATTCGTAGAAAACAAAAGTATTTGTTTCATTAGTTTTGTTTAAAAGGCATATAGTTGCTAATGGAAATAATATTTTTAGCGAAAAACTTAAAACAAATATTTCATTTTTTTCCCACTATTAAAGTCTAAAAGTAAGCAAATGTTACTGTAATTAAGAAAGTTTTTGTACAACTTAATGTTTAAGTAAAAGTTTTCCAAATTAGGTCGTAAAATAAAATTACATGTTTTTAGTCTTCTTTACTTGCCAAAGTACATTGGGATCTGCAGAAGCTTAGGAGCTATTCCCGAAGTCTTGTCACAATATGTTATTGTCACAATTTGTCATTGTCACAATTAATCATTGCCATAACTAGTCATTGTCACAATTTGTCATTGTCACAACAAGTTATTCCCAGAACTAGTCATTGTCACAATTTGTCATTGTCACAATTACTGGCTTCTAATCCCTGCAAAAACAATAGCTATAAGAAAGTTCCTTAACAAACGCCATTAATATTAACTTCGACAGCTAAATCGCCATAGTTCACGGCCGATCATAATATTACCAGATGGTTAAAGAAGGAATATTTCAGTAATAGTGCATTCATTCGGAATCCCATTCCGAGGTGGCGAGCGAGGAAACAAAATAATATGATAGGTCCTACCTTGTTTGATGCCGTGCTTGTTTTTTATTTTATGTCCCGGTTAGTTTTAGAATGGGAGCTTTGTACGCAAAAAATAAAAAAGAGGTAATAAGTACTTTAGTGTTCCGACTGCCATCTTACCTAACCGGCAGTCATTTATCTCTACGGTACAAGTGAATGACAGCCATAACATATAAATCCAGAGACAGAAACTGACATAAAACTAGGGACTTGAGTGGTTACTGAGTGGCAGAGATCAGTCCCAGTTCTAATAGCTTAAGGGGAAAGAAGCTGACACTTTAAGGGAGAGGATCGATTGACCCTCTCAAGATATATATAGAACTTGATCAGTGCCAGTTGCTCAAATATATGCCTAGGTCATTGTTACAAGAAATCAATTTTAGAACCTCGATAAATAATGATAAAAAGTAAAACATCAATCCTGATAGAAATTGAGAAAATTGAACTATAATAAGTTTGTGCTATAAAACCTTCAAAAGGCGTTTTTTTAATCATAGATCAAGCTACATGGTGTAGTAGTGGTAGTTCCTCTGAGATTTCCATAACCAAGAATTTATGTATATATGTCAAATATTAGCTTTGATGTAAAATTATTTCTATTCTAATACAGATTTTTAAATTAAGTTCTAAGTTGTTATCGTGTTGAGTCGTTAAGAAACTTGGTTTTTGAAAATTTTTGCAACTTTCCATCCCGGAAATAAAATAAAAAACCCAAAAAATATTTTATAATGAAATTTCACAGGGTCAAAGTAGTAGCGTTTTTCGCTAGAGCCTCAAACTTTCGACCCTATAGAGAGAAGCGCGGTTTATAGGTAAAGTTTTGTAATGTAAAGTTTTGAAATATCTAATTTAACTATTTTCTTTAAGCTTTAGGTCTTTAAATAATTTTATTTTTATTTTTTCGATTAACAAATTAACGTTATGAAAATTACAATTAAGTATTGAAAAAATTTTCTTCAAAGTAACATATTTCAAAAAAAAAAAAAAAAAATTTTTGTCATAAAATTATTAAAAAGTTTTTAAACAAGTACAAACAATAATTAAATTATTTCTTATTTACTAAATGTCTGTAAATTTGAGCTACATTATCTGTGTCTGCCTTAAAATTAATTCTCTGTGTGTTTGGTGTATTAATAATTTGTAACATTTCTAATATGTAACGAAATATCACAAAAAGTTTATTTATAATTTAAAGGTGTAGATTTTTTTTAATTAAGAAAGTCCTTGAAAATATGTTAATTAAGGCTATATACATGCAAATCATACCGCTGTCGGAAGACCCGCTAATTTTATAGCAGCCAAAGCAATACACCCTCCTTGAAAATTTCAAGAATCTACTTATTACGGTCCAAAAAAATAAGGCCATACACGTGAAAAACATGTCACTGTCGGAATACCCTCTAATTTTTACAATTTGTTACAGAGGCCATAGTAATACATCATTTGTGAAAATTTCAAGATTCTACCTATTATGATTTAAAACTTTGACCATATGCATGTAAATCATGTTACTATTGGGACACCCTTTAATTTTTAGGGTTCCGTACACAAAGTGTAAAAACGTAACCCTATTGTTCTCGCTACAATGTCTGTCCGCCTGTCAGCGCCTTTTATCTCTGGAACCGTAATAGGTAGACTCTTGAAATTTTCACAGAAGGTGTATATCTGTGGCCGCTATACCAACAAACATTAAAATTTATAGGGTGTTTCGATAGAGAGGTGTTATGCATGAATATGTGTTTATTTCTTGAACTTTAGGAGGCATAAACTCAAGATTTAAAAACAGTAATTAAAACTTAGTTCGCTTTATAAACAAGTCTAAAAAAATAAACCTAAAAATTAAAGAGTGTTCCTATAGTGGTGTGAATTGAATGTATAAGGCCTAAGTTTTGAACCATAATAGGTAGACTCTTGAAATTTTCACAGAAGGTGTATAACTATGGCCACTATAGCAATAAATACTAAAACTTATAGGGTGTTCCGAAAGCGAGATGTCATTTGCCTTTATTTCTTGAGCTATGGGACGCAACCACTTAAAATTTGCAGACAGTAATTAACTCTATGTTCACTTTCTATTAAATTAAATTAAATTAAATTAAATTAAACCTTAAAATTAAAGGGTGTTTTGAAAGTGACGTGCTATGCGTGTATATGGCCTAAGTTTTGAACGATAATAAGTAGACTCTTGAAGTTTTTACAGGAGGTTTATTACTATGAAAACTATAACAAATAATAAAAATTAAAGGGTGGTCCGACAGAGACATGATTTTTACTTAAATAGCCTTACTTTTTGAAGCGTAACAGGTAGACTCTTGAATTGTTTACAGTAGATATTGTACTTCGGCCAATGTAACAATTACTAATTACTAAATGGTGATCCATCAGTGACATGTTTTTTACATATATTACCTTATTTTTTGATCCGCAATAGGTAGGCCTGATATTTTAATAGAAAGTGTAGTACAATGGCCGTTATAACAACAATTCCTAAAATTTAAAGGGTGTTCCAATAGCGATGCAGTTTTCGCGAATATGGCTTTGATTTTAAAAAGAAAAGTGTCCCCCATAGGACATGAACAAATTAACAACTTGGGTTTTTAAAGGCGCACTAAACATAGTACGGAACCCTACCTGTGTGAGACTAACACGCACTTGACTGATTTATTAGGTTTATTTCTTTATATAGCGAACAAAGTGTTAATTACTGTGGGAAAATTTTAAGTGCCTCCTACAGTTCATGAAATAAAGACGTATACGCGAATAACAGGTCACTTTTGAAACACCCTATAAGTTTAATATTTTTAGTTATAGGCCGCTATAGCTAAAAATAAACCTTATGAGACAATGTCAATATTGTACCTATTAGGGTTCAAAACTTAGGCAATATGCATGCAAATCACGTCACTATTGGGATACCCTTTAATTTTGTATACTTGTTTATATAGCGAATAAAGTTTTAATTACTGTGTGAAGATTTTAAGTGTCTGCCTCTACAATTCACGTTACTTTCGGAACACCCTATTAATTTTAGTATTTGTTTGCTATAGCTGCCACAGTTGAATTTACCCGAAGGGTACCGAAGCCTAAATATTTTTTTTATGTTATGAAAGCTAAATAAAAAGCATACGCAGCAAAAAGAAGAGTTGGAATTGTTTCCATTATTTTAAAACAAACGACATCATAGATAATACGACCGTGCGTTGCATTTTTGTACTCCCAACTGTACCGTCTGAAAAAACGTCTGAGCATCTTTTCAGCTTTTAAATAAATTCGATGCCTATTCTGTTACGATTTTCGAACACTTGACGTATTAGAGGAGTCTTCTCAGTCCCTTTTCTGCACTAAGAGCAGTATTCCGATACAAAACGATCTCATTAATCACAACCAGTCGTAAAAATGACAGAATTTGCAAAAAAAAAAAAAAAATATGACAGGCAGGGTATAAAATGACATTCACAAGGGTTTTTCTTCCTTAAACAAATTTTGTTTTTCAATTTCGCAAATATTCTATTCTAAACTAAATGGATCCTTTCGATTTTTGTTTGTTATTTGTAGCACCTCAAAATAGAAACAACTACAACAGCGTATTTATTTTAAATTATTTTTCCAAGAATAATTTTACTTGGGTACATCCTTCTGGTTCTTCTTAGGCTGTGTCTACAATTTTGTTTACTGTTTAAAGTGTTGTATACTGTTGTATGCACGTTTGTACTTTGTAGTCGTACCATGTACTTGGTAATGGGTAATTTGTTGCATGCAAGTTGCTAACAATGATTTTTTTTATTGTTGTTCTGTTGATAGTTGGTAGCATCAACAAAACAACAAACAAATGTTATGGAGAAGCTACAAAAAACGGGCAGCCAAACTGGGCACAGACTCAGGCAGACTGGCAGAAAGACAAAACAATCATCGCGTGCGTGCATGTAAGCGCACACCAATGATTTACACCGTTCGTTTGTGACAACTTGCTGTATGTTGCAATGTGTGTTCATACTCGTACATAAGAGAAATGAAAATTTTAATTTCTACGCTACAAAAATACCAAGTGGATAAAACAATATTTACCACTACTTAAAATGATTGTAAGTACGTTTTTCTATAATCATTTTTTCTTCTCTTTTGGTGTTGGCTGTTGTGTTCATACATCAGTGGGCGATAGATAAGATTTGAATATTCGTGCGACTGCTTGTACTTGAATGTTGCATATACTCTGTGTTCACTTCATTAATTTTCAATGTGCAAAAAATGTTCGTGCTGCAAAAACGAGTCAAAAAGCAACGAAAAAATAATTTCCAATAAATTCTTACGTATGTTTTAATTGTTTTTAAAGGCAATAACAAGATTAACGTGCAATGTGCCACAAAGAGAACTGAACAGAATTATGGACACATTGTTACAAGACGCGCCGCATTTTCAACAAACAGTTCAGTTTATGCCATTTTTGTGTGTGGGTATCACATTCAATTTAACTTGTTCTTAGTTCTTAGTTCCTTTCCTTTCGATTCTTTCGTTATTTGTTTCATCATTATGTTAATAGGTTTCTTTGGAAAAAATAAATAGTTAAAACTCAGGACTGTTTGGCGTATCTGTTGTATCGCTGAGATAAGCTTCCGTTCCTACTAAATGATTTATGCTGTCAAGTGGTGTCGAGTTGTCATCTCATGAAAACGATTTTTGCTAGTAAATTTTTTCCAAGCGTTGCATGGCAACATTATGAAAGAAATATTTATTAATAATTTATTTTACTAGCAGTGCCCGCAACGTTGCACAGAGGGGTATTTTGGCAATCTAGCCGGACATAAGTCCAAAAATTAAATTTAAGAAATGTAAAAAATCTAAGTACGAAGCTCGACAGACAACAAAACTCTGTATTGTATAGTGAATTTTCAAGGCTTTTGCTGGAGATTTATCGTTTTGGGACCGTGTTAAAATCAGGAAAGTTGAGTCAATTGCAGACGTTTTTATTGCCTTTTTAAGATTTTGAGAGGTTGGAAATATATTTTTTGTGTCTAAACGAATGGAGATTTAAAATTGATGTTTTTTCTGTGAAAGTCTATATTAGCAGCTACATATATTCATTTTTAGAAACATTTTATGTAAAATTTTTAAAATAAAAAATTACGCTCGAAATTATAAAAAAAGGATTTTTTTGTTTACTGTTTTGTCAAAAATAAAAGTGAAAAGGTTTTAGAGTGAGGGCAATTGCGTTCCTAAAAATATTATATATCACTATAAAATTTCAGATCTCTACTTCACCTTTTTCTGTTTTTGCTCATCTTGCATAGGTTGATACGAGTAAGAAACCTTTTTGTCGGTCATAAAATGTTTTTTAATTAATATTATGCTAATTACCCATAATGTTTTATAATAAAAATGCAATTTATTTGTTGGGGGAAAGAGCTAGTCCCTATACGTATTTCACTGGTTGCTCAGGCCAGATCATCAGGAAACCTTTTTCCTAATTTTAGAGAAGCCAAAAATACTCTATAAGTAATAAAATTCTACAAAACACAATGAGAATTATGCATGTTAATAGAATAATATTACAGAATATTAAAGCTTCAACAAAATACCAACAAACAAACCACGTTTTTATTTTTCCTTACTGTCCTTCTACAATTGGATGGTTTTTTGCCATCACTGAATGCAGACGTAAGGTGTGGTGAAAAAAGCATACACAAGTTAATTTTGTTCTCGAAAGAGAATCAAAAAAAAAAAAAAAACAAGTGTTTTCAAGGTTTACACAAGCAGTTGCATATTTAGTTATTAATAATATTTTTTTGTTTTTGTTTTTCCTAAGTTGTTTTAAATAGATAAATAATTTTATTTTTAAATAATATTTATTGTTACTTTAAAATAACATTTTAAATAATATTTATTGTTACTAATATAAATAACTTATTATCTATACATATGTATAAGAAATCTGTGATTTTATGCTTGCCTGTCTGTCTGTCTGTTTGTGTCCGCATCACGTAAAAGCTACTGGATGAATTATAATAAAACTTGATGGAAAGGAACTTTAGTATCGTGGTTCAAATATAGAATATTTTTTTCCCGTAAAATATATCATAACTAAGAAAGAGGGAGAACAAGTAGTGAAAGTACGCAATTTCCCCGATACAGCGGCAACTTTTATTTTTGTCAGCTGGAAATTTAAAACTCTATTTACAGTACTCTACAATAATTTTGGAATTTTATACAAACTTTAGAATTTTATTTAAAGCCTATGTTTCCCAGTAATTACCCAGGGATGGGTACCTTTTTATAAAGTAATTACATAAACCGTATTTGAAGCACTATAAAAGTAAAAGTTAGTCTGCTTTAAAAGATATCCACTTTAAGATTACTTTCAACGCAATATAAGGACCCTGGCGAAGTGGCGGGCACATCTAGTTATGAATAAATTAATTATTCTCCGATAAATTAAATACTATAAAGTAATAAATTAGAAAAATGTCTTTTATTAATATTCTTGGATGGTGGTTATTTGTCAAGCACGTTATCTTTGACATAAAAGCTTAAAAATGATTATTTTTTTGAAATAAGCAAAACAAAATTAAATTCACATGGTCGTTTCGGGGGTTGGAATTGTAGGGATTTATGTTATCAAGGCGTATGTAATCCATTTCCTTTAATAATTGCATTAGTTTTGCAGATAATATTTTATTCCACCGCCCACAAAAGGGGGCGGGGCGAAAAGTAGCAAAGTTTTTGAATGTTCGCTAACTATAAAAGTTGGATTTGCTAAACAAAAGTATTTCCCATACTTTAAAAGCAAATTTAGTTATTCAGAGGTAGGGTTGGTTCTTCCAAGGGGAACTCGTTTCTCCTTAGTCCGATTTTTCTTATTTTATACCTTTAATAGCCTAGGGGCACTCAATCAATTTTTAGAGCTAATATAATCTAAAAAAAGTAATGTCTGGCTGGATTGCCAAAATACCCCTATGTGCGTCGCACAGTGGACCATTTCATGAGAAGGGGGTTAAAAATCCATAACTTGTGATTGGATTGGAATTGTTTGCTATTTTTTTTCTGTTTTGTAGGTGACACTGTGGTACATATTTTGAGAAGGGGACAATTTTTTATGGTTAACGATTTCAAAATTATATTACTCATTTAAAAGTAAATGCCAGAGTACCTCGGGAGCCAAAATATTACTGCTATATTTGAAAGTTATCAAAGAGAACAAGATGGCCCAAAAGGGACTTTCTTTGTATTTTGGAAACTAATAGCTTATAAGGTCGATAATTATACAAAATTTATTTTGTAACAAAAACTATCTAAAAATTTGTTAATTTAAACAAAATGCAGAGAAACTCCATTTTGGACTACTCTATTCGCTGTGATAATGTTGTAATAGACCAGTAATATTTTGGATCCCGAGGTACTCTGGTATTTAGTTTAAATTTAGTAATATATCTTTAAAATTGGTAACCATAAAAAATTGATTATTGGCCACTTTTTCAAAATATGTTCTACAGTGCGTCGTAAGCGATCTTACAATATTTTATTTTGAAAGTGTTACACAAATTTTAATATATTATTTTTATAGTGCTGCAGATATGGTATGTATGTATATCTATTTACGTGGCATGTAGATACCCGTCTCTGGGTAATCACTTGGGATGTAAATAGTGTCTGAAATTTCCTGTTATAAAAATAAACGTTGCTGCCAATCATTTCAATCGTTCGAATTATGTACATTCGGGTTTTTATCTCTATTTACTTTTGGAAGCGATATATTTTTAGAGGGAATGAATGAAAGAATGCTATATTAAAACTAAGGTACTAAGGTAGCTCCAAATAAAATTTGGGTAAAATCCATTTACTAGTTTTTACGTGATGTGGACATAGAATGAAAAAATTTTTTTGCTTCAATAAAAGATACATATTTAAATTAATTTTTAATATGTTATTTTAATATGTTATGTATAAAACAAGAAACTACGACTTAAGCTAGCTCAGGTCAGCACTTTTCAGAATGAACTTTCGATCTGTTATATAACTTTCTTACAGTATATAGCAGTTTTTGGACAAGTTTAGCTTGCTCAAATGATAAATGAAAAAAAAAGAATTTATTTCAAAAGAGGCAAAGTACTGGTTGTAAATACTGGGTATATAAACATTAATTAGATTAAAAGTTGTAGAAAAAAAATAATAATCGCCACAAAAAAGAATTAAAATAGAAAAACAAGGTGAGTTGTATCTGACAAAATTAGGTAATTCTCGTTCAGTTTATTCCGTACGTTACAGAATAAAACACTCAGTTAGACATCAGCAGTATTAATGTAGTGCAGCTTTTTGATCTCTATGTCTCTACTTAGCTTTTTTTTCTAATCTATCCATAAGCTAGTCGTAATCATCAACTATTTAATCAAAAACTTTGTGTAAAAAGAATTCGAGAATTATTATTTTTCTTATTTTATTTAATGTAACATTTGACGTTTCATTTTTTCTGTTGACTTTCATTTAGTATCTTATTTCCTCGGACCAGCATGAGTTGCTTTACGCTTTTTTAACGTTGTTAGCGAAACACACTTATGGTACCGTCGTCGCACGGTGAGTGCAGACGAGAATGTGGCTTCTGTCATTGAAAGCATGCAACACAATAAAAGAGCGACGATTCAAAATTTCATGATCCTAACAACTTGGCATTTCATACACTAGCTTACACGGTCCGATTGGCTCAGTAATTTATGGAAAATAACCATTCACATCGTTACGGATTCTCATTTCGGGAATTATGGAAATTTCAATCTGACTTTAAAATGGCCAAAAATTATATTTTCTAACGAGGAGCATTTTAATTTTCGCGGCTATGTCCACAAGCGAAATTAAAGCATCTAGGGATCGGAAAATATTATTGTCGAATGGCCAGTGCATCTAAAGACGATGATAGTTTGGTATGGAGTTTTTTCCATAAATGCTGCTGGACCCTCCATTTTAGTCAACGGCAATAAGTAGAGTTACGTTCACAAATTTTCAAGATTCTACCAATTACTTTGTATACATATATATACAAGTAGTTCCATGTCTAATCAACAAAAAAAAAATTGTTTTAAAATTTACCACTTCAGATTTTATTGAAACCTTTGTTGCTTATATTCTTTGACTTTTTGAAGCCAAATATAATCTTTAAAAAATTCTATCTCTTACAGTTTTTTAGCTATTCAGGTATTAAAATAGGTAAATATCGTAAATATATGTAAATTTAAAAAAAATTAAAAGACACTATCTCAAAGATTTTTATAAAACTTATTTTTAAATATAAGAAAAAAGTTTTAAAAATTTAGTTTTTTTCATGATTGATATCAAACTAAAGCGTATGAAATCCCCTTTAAAATTAGCTATTATTCAACTTCCTAGGGCTTACAGAACTGGAATTAGAATATATTTAATTCTCGAGCGCATATGGAAAAAAGCGATATTTTCCCACTTTTATAACAGTATAGATAAAAAAACTATAAGAGATTAAATTTTTTAAAATTATATTTGGATTCAGTGAGTCAAGGAATATAAATAACAAAAGTTTCAATAAAATCTGAAGTAGTCATTCTGAGTGTCTTATTGATTTGATGTGGAATTACCCATATCTTCTATATACATATATAAAGCACAAAATGTCTTTGTTTGTATGTTTGTTTGTTTGTTTGTCGGAAAGCTATAGCTGCCTACACCAGTGAACCGATCTTTCTGAAATTTTCACAGTATGTTACTAGATATACGGATCGTAATAGGGTAATAGGGTACTTATTTTTTGATATTCGACGTGGGCGTGGCACCTCCCATACAAAGTAAATACTTATCATTGTATATCTTGATAACGGTAATAGGTAGCGCCATGAAATTTTGCAACAGCAACCTCTATATTAACATGCATAGTTTAGAAAAAGATAGACTGGATTTGAATAGTGGGCGTGGTACCTCTCATACGAAGTTAAAAATTATTATCGTGTTCCTGGCGAACTACAATAGACAGAGCCTTGAGTCTTTGCACGAGTAACCCCTATGCTAATGTGCATAGTCTACTAAAATACAAAATTAATTGGAAAAGTGGGCGTGGTACTTCCCATATAAAGTGAAAAATTATTGTCCCGTATCTAGAGAACTGCAGTAGGTAGCGCCTTGGAATTTCGCACAAGTAATCATCATATTAACGTACAGAGTTTAGCTAAACACGGACTGAATGGGAATAGTAGTACCTCCCATACAAAGTGAAAAATTATTATCGTGGTCCTGGCGAACTACAACAGCTAGAGTCTTGAAACTTTGCACAAGTAACTCTCATACTAATGTGCATAGTCTTGCAAAACACAGACAGGATTAGGATAGCGGTACCTCCCATAAAAAGTTAAAAATTCTTATCGTTTTAATATGTATAGTCGAGCAAAAAACAGATTGGTTGAGAACAGTAGGCGTCGTACCTTGTATATAAACTAAAACATTTTTGATGTGAGAATAGCGTGAGTTTTCGAGTTAGAGGTTGGTATTTATTGCATTTTTTGTGGATGGGTGTAGCGAAGCGCACCGAGGATAGCTAGTGTCTATATAAAGCACAAAATGTGTTAGTTTGTATGTTTGTTTGTCGGTGTAAGCTATATCTGCCTACACCATGAAACCGATCTTTCTGAAATTTTCACAGTTTGTTATTAAATATACGGTTGGTATAATAGGGTACTTATTTTTTTGCATATTAGACGTGGGCATGGTACCTCTCATACAAAGTAAATATATATGATCCTTTAGCTTGTTAACAGTAATAGGTAACGCCTTGGAATTTCGTACCAGTAACCCCAATATTAACGTTAATAGTTTAGCTAAACATAGACTGAATTGGAATAGTGGGCGTGGTAAGCCCCATACAAAGTGAAAAATTACTATCCAGTTTCCGGCAAACTACAATAGATAGAGCCTTGAAAGATTGCACAAAATGCAGAATGAAATGGGACAGTGAGCGTGGTACGCCCCATATAAAGTGAAAAATGATTACCGTGTACATCTTGAAAAGGGGTACAAGTAACCTTCATACCCATGCGTATTCTGTAAAAAACATAGGCTGAATTGATATAGTGAGCGTGGTACCCCCTATACAAAATAAAAAATTATTATCCCGTATCTAGAGAACTGCTTTGCATCAGTAAATCCCATATTAAGATACATTTTGTAGAGAAACACATACTGGATTGGAATGGTGGGCGTGGTACCACCTATGCAAAGCGAAAAATTATTATCGTGTACCTCGAAAACTGTAATAGATAGAGACTTGAAACGTTGCACGAGCAACCCTGAAACTAATGTTCATAGTCTAGCAAAATACAGACTGAAATGGGACAGTTGGCGTCGTACCTCCCATACAAAGTAAAAAGTTAATGTGAACCTAGAGAACTAGGTAGGGTATTGAAAATTTGCTTACCAATGTGCATAGTCTAGCAAGATGAAGACTGAAGTAGTACCTCCCATAAAAAGTAAAAATTATTATCGTGTAATACTTATAGTCTAGCAAACTAACAGTTTGGATGGGAACAGTGGGCGTCGTACCTTGCATATAAACTAACACATTTTTGACGTGAGAATAGCGTGCGCTTTCGAGTTAAAGGTTGGCCATACTTTTCTTCCAAGTGTTTATTGTATTTTTTGCGGGTGGGTGTAGCGAAGCGCATCGGGGGTAGCTAGATCGATGGACGGATAGATAGTCTGCATATTATTTCTTAAAAAATCGAGTTTTTTTAATAATGACGGTCTTATAGTAATTGAGCGATACTTATGTACGTGTTGTAAAGCAATTATAAAACAACAAATACAGCAATTATAAAACATTTTTTAATTTGTTTTATTGTTGTTTTTCTCGAATTTAATCAATTTAAATAAATCATTTGTAGTTGCTTGATGTTTGTAGTTTTGCTTAAATGAGTGAGTGAGGCTGTCTTTTTTATTGTGCATTTGGGTTGGCTTTTTAATTTTGCTGTAGTTTTCGTTATTGTCATGTATTGTATTTCAACCGGAAACTCTTTAATAAATAATTTTCAATTGAAAGATTGTGCAAAAAATACGAAAAAATATATAACAATACAATATACTGACGCAATGCGGTGTCAGTGACTTGTGCCCCGAAATAATGTCAAGAAATTATTAAAATCATACTGAAGTAATGAATATTTTAATAAAATAAAAAAATATACAGTTGAGTTGAAAATTAAAATTTTATTAGAAAATTTGACCAGTTTTATTTTTATTTATTTTTTTAGTAACACAACTCTCGGGGAAATTATTATGCCAATAAAAAGTCATGACTCCAACTTATTGCCTGTTTTCGATCTTCATTGAGCTCTAATTAAAATATATTGTTTTCTTTGTATTTTCCATCAAATAATTTTTGCTACTTGATGACTTTGTTTATTTAGACTTTTTTTCAAATCACCAGTAAACTAAAACAAAATATTATCGCAAGTTGACAAACACAAAAAAAAAATACAGGGGACCACCCTGACATAAATGCTGACACAGCAAGCTCAGTTATTCTTTCAATTGGTTGGTAGTGGTGGAATCAATTTAAAAAATGTTTTTTTTTTACTTCAAGTTTCTTGTTAATTTAAAACGATCTCAATAAATAAACAAGTTTTAATGGAACACATTCGGCAATGCGGCATTTGAATGTAGTGTACGCACAGAGAAGAAATCTACGAATAGATTAAAAATATAGCGAATAGGTCGATAGGTGTATGTACAGTATTGGCCTTTGGTAGTCTCAGACTAAAAATAAGAAAGGCAAATTAAGGTTTACTAGGAATTACTTCAAAATGGCCGTATACTGGTCCTGCTTTATGTAGATTCTATAGACTTTGAACTGATATACCGCTTTCAAGATCAGAAAAGAGCTGTCATCATAGTGAATGGGAATGTTAGGCAAAACAAGACTCTACTACAAGAGTGTTTTGCTTTTAGATTTTAACTTGCTTATATCTGGATTTATACTGGCAGTTAAAGTTTCCCATATGCCTGAAAGCTATAAACTGACGACATGTCCCTTCTACGATGACATTACGGAGAGTAATATGATTATAGAAAGGTCTTAGAGAATGATTAGACGTATGGGATATTGGACAGGTGGGATTTTCCGGTGCCAGTCGTAAAATTGCCGTAACCTACCAGCTCAACCAGCTCAGAGGTTGTTCTGGTGGGCGTTGGGCAGCCTCTGCAACTAGTGTCCTGGTGTTTGCTTTAATATTGGGGGTTTATGTTGTATGTGCATGCTGTTGCCGTTTTTGCGATGCACATGGACTATGAATTGAATGGTGGTTTTTTGATTATTGATTGATTTATTGTCGAATCATTTATTGATATTTATTGATTTCATATTCGTAGTATTCTTTCTGGGGTTACAATATGTGGCCAAAGAGTCGCTCGTGAGGGCGGCTTTCCAATATTTATATTTTTTTATTGTTGTTTTTGCCTTTTATTTTGAGCTCCGGACTATTTGGAGCTCCACTAGTATTAACCACGTTTATAAACACTGATAGTAGACTTAGATTTCGTACCAATAATGAAAGTATCTCTTTGAACTTTGTTCTAGTCTGACAATAGTGCTACCCTTCTGGGGGCAACGTGGCGGCTCTGGTTTAAGCCCAAAGGTGGTGAGAGCGTGAACTCAGTGTGGTGTTGCATTGAAACCATGTGCCGTAACCCAAACTACGCTTCAAACTAGGAAGAAGCCCATGTCCAAAACCATGAATCGTATTGATACTGACGTAGTTCGATTGAGTCAGGCTGGGGACATATTGTGGGTAGCAAAGCGATTTTAATTGGGTTTATTATGCGGATTTCTAGTATTTGTGTTGTTACAAGGGTCCAATAGGGCTAAGCGTGTCTGCAGTAAACCTGACTGCCACCCTTCCAATATCAAACGTTTATAAGTTAGAGGTCAAGTACAAAGATGTGTGTCAGACTCCCAAATGACTGTACAAGCGGAAATATCTCCTATCGAAAGAGCGGCAAACTAGTTAATGTACTACAAAATATCTAATAGGGATTCTGTACCGACAGTAAAGCTGCAATTCTGTCCTTAACAAGTGTGTTTACCACATGGTGTGCTTACCGGATTGCGCAGATAATTCAACAGTCACCCTTGAATGGGTGCGGTGACATTGAACTATCGTAGGCAACTGTATTTCTGATGAACTGGCGAAGAAGGGAACTTTGCTTCACGATAATGCCATTGACGTCTATTGTGGCATTCCCCTTTCTGCTTGCGGAAACTCGAATAAATCGAGCCCTTTATGATCTGGCCCAGGTAAGATGGTCCAACGAGTCGACTTGTCAAACAGAGAGGACGATCTGGCGTCTACTGGATCAGAAAAGAACGGAAACTGTCGAACAACTCCTTTGCCGATGACCTGCGTTGGAATATGAATGCCTTCAGCAGCTTGCACAACGGTGCTTTGTGAGCCTCTCTTGTGTTTCACTATAGGAACCGAGCAGGATCAACTCCTTTCTGAGGAGCTACGTATGGTTTTCCAACCACCACTTGGCGAGGTATAGTTACTCTCGTTGACAACCTGGCCTCCGTGGCCACACTTTCTTTTCTTCATCTCTAATCTATATCTGCTACTTGAAACTGTCTGTGTTTTGACTTATTTTTTCTCAACGCTTTCTCTCTTTTCTACCTTTCCCTTTCCCTTTCCTTTTTCTTTTTCCTTTTCCCTCTTCTTTTGCAAGTAACGCAAAGGGACCAATACTTGGACCCAAGTGAGCTGCATTGGAGCTGCCTGCTTAAACTAACCTAACCTACAGCGATTATATTGGAATATTCAGAATATTAAAGACTTCGCTGGCTGTTTTACAATTCTTTCAACTTTAACTACCATGTGCTTTCCAAAATTTAATTTCTTAAATGATTGAATTGGTGGATAAACATCGCGCATTGTCATTATCGTTTGAGGGCAGTCAAGCCATGCACGTTTACCAACTTTCGAGTGATTGTTTTCTTACTCTCGCATTGCTGATTGGTCTACCTCAAATAACTGTGTATACAGTTATTAGTGGCTGCATTAATCAGCCACATGCGTACGTTCTAAAATCGTTTATAACCTAAAAATTTAAAATCAGAATATGTTAATTAACATAAGCTGAGTTTGGAAATTCTGACTTCCTATTGAAAAATGTATGTATGCCGGGCTGCAGGAGGTGAAGAGCATCATGTAAAAAGTGAATTTACCTGGTAATATGTTTGCAACGCCATACAAAATTTATTTATTGCCAAAAACAGTTTCTTTTATTAAAATGGATTTTTTAAATACTGGTCAAGCCTAAGGCGGAAGCAAATCAATTGATAAATTTTATATATTCACTAAAAGTATCGCTTAAAACTATGGCGTTCATCTGAGAATGAATAAAGAACTCAATTTAAATATCATTTTTGCGTCCAACTGATCGTTGACAAAACAATTTTATTTCATTTATTCAAATCACCAATAAAAATAATATCATTGATGTTGGTTGTTTATTCAATTGAGGCTACAGAAGCGGCTGCTTATGGCAAATGAAAAAAAATTTCTGCGGAATGTAGTGCAACTACTTAATTAAAAACTAAAACAAGCATTTCTACATACAATATATAAGTGCATGTATCGTATGTCATACAACATTTTACAATTTCATATTTTTTGAAGGGAACTCCCTTTTAAGAAACTTTCCTAAGAAGTCGTTGGTTGTTGTTCCGTTTATGTTGCTGACGATGTCATGCTGGTGGAAAAAATAAAATTCAATGCAAATTTTAATTGAATGACTCAATTTCAAAATAAAATAAAATAAAAAAAAAATAAAAAAAATTCTTTGTTGAAAAAATATTTTAATGGCACAACAAATACTAAATGATACGGGTGCGCAAGTAAGAGTATTAAATTATATTTTATTTATATTTATGTTGCATTAAATTTTTCCTTAATTGCTTAAGTATGACACCATAAACCTAGTAAGCTTAAAATTGTAAAAATAAATTAAATAATTTGCTTACAATAACAATTGAGATATTGGCTTTAGATTTGTACGCGTCATCATTAGTGGCAAGAGTGTTTATTCTGATTTTAATTATGTTCTTCAATATATTAGAATACTAGCAGTGTGCGTCTTGACAATATTTTGGTCGATTTATCTTTGAAAATAATACACACCAAATTACTCTTACGTATTTACCTTATATAAAGGTACCCGTCCCTGGATAATATTCTTAAATTTATATAAAATTTCAAAAAAATATTGCTAAGCTCTGTAAAAGTAAAAATACACATCAAATACAATTTTTATTATTTTATTTTGTCATTATTTTAAAACAGCGCCATCTGTTGCGCAACTCTTTTTAAAATATCCCGCTTTCAAACCATATTTTGTCATTATTTTAAAACAGCGCCATCTCTTGCGCAACTGTATTTAAAATGTCCTGCTTTCAATTCATATTTTGTTAATTTTTTAAAACAGCGCCATCCGTTATGCAATCGTGTTTAAAATATCCCGCTTTCAAAAATAAAAAATGCCTTAAAGTATGCAGTACCATTAAATCGGTACAATAAATCGTCGTACTTTCCCTACTTTTTCTTCACTTTCTCTTGGAAATAAGATATTTTTGCGGCAAAATAGTTTCCTACATTGGATTCAGGATACTAAGGTACCTACTCAAAAAATTTTTTTAAAATCCATCCAGTAGTTTTTACATGATACGAACATGGACAGAACGACAGACAGGCAGGAAATGTGTTACTGTTTTATTATATGTATAGATTTTGTGACATCATAGAATCGAAGCGATAGGAAACTGGTTGTAAGGGATTTGAGGGAAAAATATATTGTTATCATTTACGACTACAGATGGGGTAAATATGTAGTGATATCACAGAGAGTGATATCACAGCTAGTTTAAAATTATTTCAGCTCATTAAGAATCTGTTATTTTCGATGAGAAAGAATCGCCGTTGATCGAATCAGCCACCAACCGATTTAATTTCCGAATAAGTTATGATCGTAAGACGAAACATGCTGCAACATTACAAGGTGGTTACAGCCCGAAATTTTGAGTTTTATAAATCAATGGTAAGGTTTTCTTACTATGCAGGTTTACTCTCACTAAGTCCAAAAAAATTTCTTTTCTCTTTACAAAAAATTTATTTAGTTAACTTACCCTTCTAAATCAGACAATTCTTTTTAGTGTTTAAATTTATCGAAATACCATTTATCGTTTATTTCAATTTCAAAATTTAGATTTTCTTAAATTTTGACAACTAAAATGTCAAACATTGACAACTGTTACTTTGACAAATATTGAATTACAGGCAAAATTAAAGGAAAACCTGATACGAAACAATAAATATAAATAAAAAAAATAAGAAAATAATGATCGTTCAGGCATGTTGCAAGTGCAAGTTTGAGTCTGTATGCATGTACATACAGTATGTGCACTCATCAACTAAATTGAGAACAACTAACAGAAGGTAATGATGCTGGAAGGCTAAATAAAAAAGTAATATAAACCTGCAGCAATAAGAAAATATTTTATAAACAAGTATATGAACTCGAAATCAACCTTAAAGGAAAAATAATAATAATAAAATCGTTTACATCGGTCTGAACGTCAAGAGTAATAATAGCAACAAACAGCTAACTACTTCAACTGGAAGCTAAAGCTACTGACGCTTCTGCACCAGCAACAGTAAACTTGTAAAAATGTTGTTATTCCCCTTCTTAAAGCTGTTGTTACCCTTGTTGTTATTGTTATTATTGCTGCTATTTATTTTCTGAATCACCTATAACTGATACAATTGCTCATTCTCCTCAATAACATACTGGCATATACCATTTATTCGTAGTTTTATTCTACACTACCACGACTGTATGCAACATGAAGCAGTGAAAGAAACACCTGCAGGTGCAGTAAAAAGGCTAAAAGCCTGCCTGTCAGTTGTAAAATTATTTCAGTTGCTTTTTTTGCAGGTTTATAACAGCATCCAATGTATATTTTATGCTCATGTATATAAAGAACTTTCAAATTACGAGGATCGGTTAAGTTCATGAGGAAGAGCTAGAAACTTTTGTATACTTTCCATAACTAACTTTTTTGAATACTTAAAAGTTACTCATAATTAAGAGTTCAACTTTTTTCATTTAACTCATTCTTCAAAATACCCATACACTTTCTCTAACTGTAGAATTGTAGTGTCAATTAATAGAGTGAAATATGTTTCCTTTGATCTATTTTTGATTTTAATTTAAACAGATTGCTACAGTAAACTTAAAACTGTAGAAGTGTTTACCCTGGTACTATGTCTATTGTTTAGTTTAATCCGATTTTTTTTTCAGGGTACAAAAAACACAAAACGTAACGTTTGCCTTCGGTTTGTTTTGTTCTTTGCAGTGAGGAAAACAAAAGAGAAACAAAAGAAAGATTGTTAGTACTAACCCAAAAAAAACAATAATTAAAACAAAAACGTTCTGAAAAAAACCTTTAAAAAAGGTTTGCAGTATAGAATGTTCGAATGCGATATACAAACTTTATTTTTAAGAGCTTGTAAGATTTTTTGTTTTTGTTGATGCTTATTTAGAGTACAATAAGATAAGAAGAAAAACTAAAAACAATTCCTGAAAATAAATCATAAAAAACCTACATTTGAAAATCTAAGGAACTAAATTATTCATTAAAAAAGTACGTGTTTTGTTGGCAATGTACGATTGTAATGGGATCTCAAGAAAAGTAGATGATTAATAATTCTTGCAAAATAACAAACCGACTTCAAAACAGATAGTTGGGTACCAGTTCTAAACCAAAAATGTAAGAAGTAATCTGTAAGAACTATATATAAACCAAATAAAAGATAAACAAAATGCGCCAAAATTACCACGAAAAGAAGTAAGGACTATGTCAAACTCAAGCATCTCCCTATTACTGTGCAAAAGTTAAGCTATTTTCACCAGCATCCGTCTTTTATGGGGACACCATTTAATTTTAAATTTGTATAGCTGTAATAGCGACTATAGTAATACACATTATGTGTAAATTTCAGTTGTCTATCTAAAACGGCTCCAAAGATAAGGCATACATCAAATTTCATTAACTATAGGGACACACTCTCATTTCCATAAGTCGCTATCTATAACGGTTCAAAAGACTAGTCCATATAAGTCAAATTACGTCAGCTATGAGGATACCCTTTAAGCTTTTTGTACTTTTTATTGTGCACATAGTGATATTAGCTTTGTTAAAATTTCAAATGTTTATCTATAAGCGTTCAAAAGATAAGGTCATATAGATCAAAAATCATTAACTTTAGGTACACACTTTAATTTCCAACTTTATACTTTTTACTATAGCGGACATAGAAATATACGTTCTGCGTAAATATTAAATGTCTGTCTATAACGGTTTCAAAGATAAGGTAACATAAATCAAATAACATCACCTATTGGGACACCCTTTAATTTACAATTTTTAATTAAATACCTATTGTCATAGATGACTTAGCCACAAAGATTTTTTTAAGTGTGTGTCTGTAACGGTTAAAAGGTTTAGTCATATACAGCAAATTGCAGAACTAATGGGACACCCTTTAATTCATAATTCTAAATATTTATAACTGCCAGACAAAGTTGTGGAAATTCTGCCTCATTTTCAAGTGTTTGTCTAATGGTTCAAAAGATAGGGCCATATAGGTCAAATTACATCAATTATGGTGACACTCTTTAATTTCTAAATTCAAATTATATATCTGTTATAGCGGACTTAGCAATACAGGTTCCTTTAAATTTCAGCTGTCTGTCTATAACGGTTCAAAAGTTTGCCCACATACATAAAATTACATTAACTATTGGTACACCCTTTTATTTCCAAATTCAAATTTTATACTTTTTGTTATAGCGGACATAGTAATACAGATTCTTTGTAAATTTAACGGTCGGTGTACAACTGTATTGGAGCACCCTTTAATTTATAACTGTATTGGAGCACCCTTTAATTTATAATTTTAAATATTTATCCTTTTTATTATAAAGATCAGAGTAATCGACATTTCAAGGTTTTGTCTTTAACGGTTCAAGAGATAGGCCCATAAAGGTCAACTTAAGTCACCTATGGGGACACCCTTTAAATTTTAAGTTTATATTTTTATTACTTTTTCTTGGTGGGAGCTATAGTGATATCCAGTTTTTTAAATTTTAAAATGGTTCCCTTTAGGGTTCTTAATACACGAAAAAAAATGTATGTTGTATGGGGAGACCCTTTAATTTTTAAAATAATGAACTGTTTTTAAAACGGGTCCAATCTGTAAGCATAACCTTTCAAATAAAGGAAAAAAATTAAAATCGGTTCAGAAATGGCTGAATTCTGCGGGCACAAACATAAAAAAGCAACATTTAGACGAATTGATAACCTTTTTCTTTTTTTGAAGTCGGTTAAAATTCCAATTATTTTGTCTGCACTCTTTGTCATTATAAAAGTATTTTCGGTTTGCCCATCTACAAAACGATTTAAAAAAAATTGTATTTTGTATGAAACGGATACGAAAAGTTTTGTTTGTTTTCTCTTATTGGTTTAATAATGATAAATAATTTTTTTTAGAAGTTTCCAAGCTTTTCATTTTTAAATAATAAATATAGAAGATATTATGCCCAACCCAAAATATCGTGGCAATAGCCTTATCAGTCGACTTTACTTTCTAGGTTTTCATCAGCGCGAATTCTCCTGGAAAAGTCTTTTAAATCGCGATGGAAAAGCTAATAATAAGCTGCTACTAGCCGCTTAATTTATTTCCGTGACCAATTGGTTATGCAAAATTGCAGTCACTGAGCAATGAGTTAGGGTGTCAACTAAAATAAAAGACACGATAGCGTTTAAGTGATACTATCGTTGATTTTATTGTAGCGACCCTCGTCTCAGCTCAAGTGTTTAATTGGTGTTTATTATCATTTACAATCCATCTTTTTGTATATTTAATCTCTCTTCACTTCAACCAGAGAATTCCTGTACAAAATGGAATTAGAAACAAAATTATTTGCAGAGTGTAGCGTCGATGCCTCCACAAAAGGAAATTATTATTATAAATATTATTCGAATTACTCTAATTTCAATATATATTTTAATATTCATCATGTTAAAATCTCATAATTTGTTTTCAAGAATATGAAAAAACATCTAATTCTTTTTCCTGGCACAACGACGATATGTACATACAATTATAATGCTCCGTTATAAAATTTGTTTCAAATGAATGTTTCAACAAGGACCGGTTCTTCTCAAGAAAAATCAAGCAAAATGGGTTTTTGGTGGCAATAATGCAGTCCTGACACCAATCTTACAATGCAAAACGGCCAAATATGAGTCGAAAGGAAAAAAGCGTGCAGGAGAACCCGAGGGTGTAAATTCCGCACTACTTAGAAGGCATTTTTAATGAGTGATGGAAAGGAGCAATTTTCTCACCCAAAGGCAACACAGCCTGGTGATCCAGATCGTGCAATTTAAAACCATAAGAATTTGATTATTTTCTTAAACCACAGGCCAATAAGCCTAATTAGAACTATGTACCAGTTCAGTGAAACTTTAATTATTGGATGCGCCCTAGCCACTAAAGCCCCGGTAACTATTTAAACCATGTCACAGAGAGGCATGGTTTAGTAGTTCGATATTAATATTTAACAGTACCTATTGGAAAACTATTTAAGTTACTTTACGAAAAATATATACAGATTGGTAGTGTATAATTTAAAAATTTATCGGAGTTTATTATTACAGAATGCCTTAAAGAAAGTTCCGCGACTTATACATATATATTGTGTGCATATATCATTTAACACTTTTTGGCTGAAAATTTCCTTTAAGACATGCAAATGTTTTTTTGAGTCTGCTTAATAGTTTCAGAGATATAGCATTATAATGCTTGGCAAAAAATCTTTTTACCAAAATATCAATAGCTTTTACCCGATATGTATCGCTAATGTTAAAAGTATATGTTATTTTTTTGTGGTTTTTTAAATCAATTTATAACTTAATTTGTTTGTTTGTTGTTAATTTGTCTATCTTCATGGAACATCACATTTTTCTTCGCTAGAAGAGGTCGTTAGCGTCAAATTTATATATTTATATATTTTGTATTTAATTTGTGCAGAACTCTGAATAATATTCGCCAGTAATCGTTTTATCCTTTTTAAGGGATGTGAATAACACCGCGTGTATCCGTGGACATGAATTTGTTTCTACTTTAACCTTACTATTTAGATTCTTCTTTATTCTTGGATGGGTTGTGGTGGATTCATATTTCGTCTACAGATACAAAACGTTGTAAAATCTCATTCTGTGTTTGAACAATACCGATTAAATCCTTTATATTGCACATTACAGTATATACTACAGGTTCGAAATTAGTCTTTTCTCAAATAACCAGCTCAGCAATTCTACCTCGTTTGCTTCCTCATCTTGTAGTCCGCTGGCTCAGCGCCACTGAGTCAACTGTCTGCTCTGAGACATAAACTTCTCTGGTTTCTACTGCGTTCGCAGAGACTCGTCTGGGCATTCGGAGAATAAATCTCTTCGGAGCCGTGTTTTTTTATACCAGAATTTACCTTAATTTTTGTAACGATCTCTGTGTGTCGAGAGCGTATCTCAGCAAAACACATCGTTACGTACATGTTATAGTCGCCACTCCATGTAAATTTCTGCCTTAATTTTCGTCAAAATCTCGTTTTCTATGGAACATATACCCTTTTATTTTTATACCCTTCACCACAGGGTATATATAAGTTTGTCATTCCGTGTGTAATTTCTACAATATTCATTTCCGACCCCATAAAGTATATATATTCTGGATCCTTATACATAGAGAAGTTGATTAAGCAATGTCCGTCTGTCCGTCTGTCCGTGTTAGTGTTGTAATGTCATTTGCCAAGGCACCAGTAGAGATACAAAAAATTTAAGCACACCAATCTGTCAGGCATAGTTTCGAAAATTTTGGTATTGCAATTCAGCAACATCGGATCATTCCTTTGGAGGCTGCGGGCCAAAAACCACGCCCACCTATATTTTTTTCACGTTTTTTTTTTAATTTTTTTCGGCTTTAATGATTCTGTTTTGATTTTTTTTGTCAAATAAATATTAGACTGTGACAGGTAGATCGCAAGTAGTGCATACAGATCTCGGGGGATCAATAAGCCCCTGCCAGGGGCGCTTTTTGTTTGTTTTTTTATTGGTAGAGTTTTTCTGCTTTGATTTGTATTAGAGACCTTAATAGAAAGCAATAAAAATAGAGGTAGCCAATGGACCCACATGGTAACCACCACTAAAATAGGAGCTGTCAATATGAGGAAATTTTTTTTTGTAAGGATTTCTTTTTGCTTATTCTGACCATTCTAACTCAATATAGAATGCAGAAAGGTCCTAAATTTAACAAAAAAATTTCAATAAAATTTAAAAAAAAAATACAAAAAAAATTTTTACAAAAAAATTTACAAAACATTTTCAAAAAAAAAAATTTTACAGAAAAATATTAAAAAAAAAATTTTTTAAAAATTTTCCAAAAAATTTTCGAATAAAATTTTACAAAAAATTTTTAAAAAATTATTTTTACAAACAATTTTTACACAATTTTCGAAAAATTAAAACTAAAATTTCAATATTTCTTTGGTAATGAAAATCATGACTGTAACATAACATATAATTAATATTAAGAATATACATATGTATGTGTGTATATAGAGTAACATATCTTTTTAAATGCGTTTGATTTTTAAATTGATGATATCTCTGTTTTAAAACCTAGGTGCATTAAACACATAGACATCATCAGGATACCGACTACAAACTGTCAAAAATAAAATACACACGTTTATAGGTAAACGATTTTTTTGAAGCCAGCAAAGCTACATGGCTACACGACCACCGTTGTGGCTGTCGTCAACTTAGGCTAATTTCTATTTTATTCAACAAAAGAGAATGTCACAAAATTGTAAATTACAAATTCATATACAAACAAAAAGTTTCGGAGGAAATATTTATAATTTTTTGAAAAAGTAATTTTATTTTATAAAAGCAAAATAAGTATTTCTACAACAATGTCAGAGTTTACGATGTAGCTGTCGACATCAATATCATTAAATAGCTAACAACACGGCGACAATTGTAGCAAACGGAATTTGTTTTCATTTGTCTTCTATTTCTTTAACTCATGAATAATGATTTTTTCTCATACGACTCTATTTAAGTAAAGAGTCAACAATATGGATAATGCTGCACATGTCTCTATAAATATAATCACCGTGGTGAAGGGTATAGAAGATTCGGCACGGCCGAGTATAGCACTTTTACTTGTTATTTTTAGTTTTGTTATTTTATTACTTATTGTTGAAAATTTCAAGTATCTGCCTGTTGGGGCTCAACAGACTGAAGACATTATACGTCAAACTCACATCTTCTATGGCGACACCCAATACGTTTTAGTTTTATTTTTTATTGTTTTTACTATAGAGGGCATGTGAATACACTCTCTGTGTGAACTTCAACTGACTGCTTATTGCGATTCAAGAAACAAGATCATATATGTGAAAATAACGTCGCTATGGGTACATCGTTTCGGTTGTAACTTCTTCTCATTTCTGTAAAAACCTTGTCTGCCTATAATATACATAATTTCCTAACGTCAAACTGATTCCTTCTAACACTTGTTATAGCGGACACCGTATAAATTTCAAAGGTCTGCCTATTACAGTTCCAAATAAAGAGTGTGCCAAATAAGATTCACTAATGTTAAACACGGTTGCCTAGCAACCGTGTGTAGTTACTCAATTTTACCGAAACCAAAATTTTGGGTTCTGCTCAGCTATTGATCGCAAAAACTTTTTAGATCATTGTTCTGCATGAAGCTCAGGAAATCCTTTTCGGTTTTCCATCCTCATTCTTGAATATATGTATGATATGATATGATATGATATGATATGATATGATATGATATGATATGATATGATATGATATGATATGATATGATATGATATGATATGATATGATATGATATGATATGATATGATATGATATGATATGATATGATATGATATGATATGATATGATATGATATGATATGATATGATATGATATGATATGATATGATATGATATGGTATGATATGATATCAAAATAAAAGTTATTTGTGTTTAAAATTGGTAGGTTTTACTTGGTCCACCCTGTATAAAAATTTAATATTTATTTTTCAATTAAAGCTCAAACTAAATGTTAATTTAACAAGCCCCATATATGTCAAAATTATGTCTTTTATAGAATACCCTTTAATTTTTAGTTTTATATTTTATTAGGGTTCAAAATATAAAAAATTAACGTCGAAATCACGTATTCTGTGAGGACACTCTCTAAATTTAAATTTATGTTTATTATAGTGGAGATAGTAACACAAACCCTGTGTTAATTGAAATAATCTGCCTATCGAGATCCCAAAAATTAGATCATATATGTAAAAATAATATTTCTATGGGGACACCGTTTCGAATGTAACTTCATTTCTATGAAAAGTTCAAGGTTCTAGAGATTACGGTTCAAGAGAAAGAGGCCTATGACAGTCAGCTGGACAGATATAGTAGCGATATTAATCTAAATAAAGTGTTTATTTATTCGATTAATATTATTCGTATAATTTTATGTTTTAGATTCAGTCAAAAGAAGGAAATATTTTTTTTTAATCTTCTCTTACCAAATTTAAATAATTTTCCTATCGGACTTCATGAACCAACTTAAATTGGCCTTCACTCATTTACTCCATAAGGATTCCAAAATGCTCGTATAAATGAGAACATAAATATGTTTCAAATGAAAATTTGTTTGTTTTTGAAAAATACATTCGTAATACTTTTTCCACTAGCATAAGTAGTAGAAGTATTAAATAGAGTGCTATTTGCAACATGATCCCCAAAACACATGATAGAACACGTCGTCCATCCTTGAATGCAGTAAGTAGTTGTTGGTAGATAACAAATAATTGTATTACATGTCAGTTGGCAGGCAAACAGGCAGCTTTTGTTTCACTACACTTTGACCACAATTGTTATTAGTTTTTGTTTACAAGTTGAAGAAGATAGAAGCAGGAGTTTTTATTTTTAGCCTTTCCATTTCTCTCTAATAAAAGATGGCAAACATTTTGTTTTAATATCTTACACGCCCATGTCTTGCAATATTTTCTACTTTAATGAAAAGCTATTAAAATGAAAAATTCTAGGCTTAAAATCTTGATCGCATCTCAGGTGCGTATAAACGTGTTGTGGAATGAATATTGCACCTTTAACTTACTGCAGGCCTTGTTGTTTATAAGAACTTTTAAATTTCATAAGTCTTGTGGCAAGTTGTTTTAATGCTGTTGTAATACTGCTTTTGTTGCATCTTTTGGTCAATTTAGTTTTTTTTTGATTACTTTTTATCTGTGTTGAGAAGTTGGATAATAAATAAAGATTCTAGAATGTTAACAGGAAGCTATTGACTGGCTTTGCTAATTGGATGAACTACATGCAATTTTTAACCAACTGTGTTTTTAGATTGAGCTTCTTGCTCAAGTTGGAGTTTACAGTAATGTGCAGCATGAAGTGTGTAGTGTACATGTGTGTTTAGGAATTGAATGATTCTTTGCTAGCAGTTGTGAGTGAGATGATAGACTCGATAAGTAGGAAATGTGATAAAACTATTTTTAAATGGTATATGGCACCGGTATGACTCAACAATATATGAGAATGAGAGTAAATTAAAAAATATTAACTGATTTGCTTGGCTTTGTCGCTTATTTAGGCTTTTGTAGGGTATATACTGAATCAGGTCCTTTATCATATATTAATATAGAGGTGAAACATGATCACTGTGCCAGGAACGGCTCAAGCTTGGACGTGCTAAATTCCCAGAGAAATATTGATACTCCCTTGGCCGAAATTTTTAAGACGCTACGGGAATGATACCAGATTATCTAAAATTCTTTGGACCTTAATTTTTCTTGTTTTTTATTTCACTTATTATTTATTGTATCTTCAATATTTTTGAACTAATAATAATTACTCATATCTTAAATCTAAAATAAAAATATACTTTAGATAGACAACAATAATGTTTTTTCTCGGTTTTTGCAATCATTTTCGGGTCATCCCTCTGATGTACGGCCAAGAAAAGCAGTATCTCTCATTTTGAGACAAATGTAACACGGTTCATTTCGAATGTTACGCACCAAGGGGTTTGCATGAGATTCAAGCTTCTTTAGATACGTTACTGCATGTTTCGCTATTTCTGCTTTGACTGATGGCATGTTTAGGTCTTTGTGGATGGTCGATTTTTTATATACCAGGGAGCAGATATAATTATACGAAGAATCTTATTTTGGCGCCTTTGAATTTTTTCTACATTGCTAGATGGGAAATACCCCATAATTGAATGTCATAACACCAAATTGGTCTGAGGATCGACTTGTGCAGAAGTTTACAATCTAAGCTTAGGGTGGCGTTTCCGCCAATAAGCCAATTTAGTTGCACTGCTTTTAATTTCATTTGTGTTAACTTGAAATCTATGTGGCTTTTCCAAGTAAGGCGAAAGCTGCAGTATCATTTGGTTATTTATGCGAATAGGAGGGCATGAGTCCCTACGCAGTGTGAAAAATATGTGAGTACACTTTTGTTCATTCATCTTTGTTCTCCATTTTTCTAACCATTTTTCCAATTTGAGTCTGTAGTCTTGTAAATGTTGTGATGCTACTTGGGCGCTTTCATGAAAACGTAAAAAAGCTTTGTCATCAGCAAAAGTTGATGTGTGGACTCGGATGCCAATTAGCATATCTGATGTGTACAGTAGATATAAAATTGGTCCCAAAATACTACCTTGGGGAACTTCCAGCTTTCGATTCGTTAAATAATTTTGTAAGTGCTTATAAAAATTTTCGGGCAAGTTCAGCTTTAAATTATGTATTAGGCCTTCGTGCCAAACCTTATCGAATGCTTGAGAAACGTCGATAAAAGGCACAGAACAGTATTTTCTTTCTTCAAAGGTCATTTTAATTACATTTACTAATCTGTGTGTTTGTTGGATCATGTTGTTCTCTGAAGCCGAATTGATGATTGATTGATCTTTTCCTAATTTAGGAATCATATTAATCAAAGAGATCTTTCACTCTGTGGGAAAGTACTCATGACGTAAGATGGCATTCAATACTGAAAGAATAATTCTACGACTTATACAGTTAGTTGAGTTGCCAACTAACATCTTCTTACTTATTTTATCAACGCCAGGGTACCTTTTGGTATTAAAATCCGTTATTGCCCTTTTAATATCGCTAAATTAAAATCTTAGGGGTACTTCGGCACTAGTCTCTATTGGTGGCAACTCAGCTATATCAGTATATATTTTTGGCTCACAATTGACAGAAAAAGGACAAAGCCACTACTGGCCCTTGAGAAAAATCCGATATCGCTTCTTGTAGGCATCATTACGGGACACTGTATGATTGGACGTATATCGGAGCGTATGTGAATCTCTCGTGGTGAGTGTTCCAGGAGCTGTATCGATGAGGAGGAAGAGGAATCAGTTCAACACCTTCTCTGCGACTGCTCGGCTCTTCAGGAACGCAGGCTCAAATTTCTGGGCCAAATATTTTTCCAAAGCCTGAGCATTCTCAGGGATGCCACACTGAATAAATTGCTAGGATTCGTAAGAAGCTCCAGATGGTTCTATAGGGAAAAATGGAGGTGGAGGTGGATAGTCGTCGGGGTAACGCAATGGGCACAGTAGTGAACTCACCTTTGTGCGGGCGACCCGTTTAACCTAACTTAATATAGAGGTCGACAGCAAATTGTCAATCTCCTTTCTTGTCACTGTTTGTATAAACTCCAGCCTGACAGTTTGGCATACCAAGAAATTCCGAAAGTTACCTGTGGTGTTCAGGAAATAGATTTTAACTTAAAAACGAACAGAAAATGATTTTTTTTTCGAGAAACATGGACCTTTTATCAAAATTCTAAATTAATAATTGTTTTATTAATTTTAATTTAACTATTTTATTTAAGCTTTAGGTCTTTAAATAATTTTAATTTTTATTTTTTCGATATTTCGCTACTCCTTTGTGTAGCATCATCAGGAAAAATTAATGATATTTTATGTTATAATGAAAACTAAATTTTTTTGGTAAAATTTAAATTTTGCTGAAATGTGATATTTTGGTGAAATTTCAATTGCTTAGCAAAATTCCGATATTTTTGTAATCTAGAGTTTTTATCTGAATTGTAGATTTTTAATTACAAAGCAAAATAATTACATACAAACAACATGGGAAAAACACAAATAAAATAAAGGTGGTCGCCTTTTTTTTGGCCATGTCTCCACTACTTACGAACCTTTGTTGCTGAAATTAAGTAAAAAAAAATTGTAAACCGTATCTGATTGACTGATATTAGGGTTTGGGAAACGGGAATTCCCGCCCGGGATTTCCCGGGAAAAGCTATACACAAACGGGAAACAGGAAATTTAAAATCATGAGCACTTTAAAGAAAATTTAGTGGTTCTTATTTTTAAAGAAGCATTTCTTTTGCTATCACACAAATATTTGATCGTTATTGTGCTGAATAAAAAACAAGTATTTTTAAAACTGTAATATTTCTAGAAACTTAAAAATATGCTTTAGATCGTGCAAGACTATTTGAGAAAGTCCTCTAAAAACAGCCCGTCACGAAAAATATAAGAAACATCATGAATATTAATTCATGATGTAAAAACAAGATAAGTTTCAATCGTTTCTTAAATCGAGAACGCGATTAAAAAAACTCTGATAGATTTCAATTGCGCAGAGTTGTGGGTTGAAGAATGTGTTCAGATTTTAAAAAACTTGGTGGCCGTTTTAAATCCCATTAAAGTTGCAGTAGAGGCCTTGAGCTGCAGGGGCACAAATTTGTTTAAAGCAGATGTTATTATTCAGAACCTCTACGAGCAGCTTTTGGCTATTAATTCGACTCTTTCAAAAACGATGGTTGAAAAGAAAAATAAATGAAGGAAGGGATGAAGGGATGATAAAACGTTTGAGTTTACTCAAGTATTTAAAATGTGGTGAAATTGCTAATGTGTCAAAAAATGTCATAAAACTTTATTTAGCACAATTGTTCAACAGATTATTCAAACCACTCGAAACTGTTGAACCGCCAACTAGCAGTTGTGTTGTTAACTACATGAAATTAACTTTTAAAGAGAGAACTTCGCAACAAAAACAAGAAAAAGAATGTCCAGTGATTTGTTAAACAAACTGACAGTTCTAAAATCATATTTTGTAAAAAAATAATTATTGAAATACTTTTTCATTATTGTTATATCATTATTGTTATATCTTGTCACCTAAATTGTTTTTAAGTTTTATAAACTGTTAATACTAATATTTAGTCGTTATTTGCATTCTTTCTATGTTTTATTAAAACTATGAACTTTTACCGGGTATCCCGGGAAATCTCGGGAATGCGAATATTTTTTCCCCGTTTTCCGGAAATGAAACAGTCCGGGTAATCCCAAACCCTAATTAATATGCTACAAATTTTCAAAGGCTATGTAGGATCATCCGAAAATTCATTTCAACCCGAACACTGATGGAGAGAGGGAAATCGATAAATAAACTTTCCTATGAATATTAATACATTATAGGTTCGGATATGAATATTATAGAAACTACAAATGGAATGACAAACTTATGTGTATCTATTCTTTGCACCTGTTGCAAAGTGTATAAATGCATAACATGGGCCATATGTAAGGCGTTCACTTTTCGTAAATTACACTGGTTTGCAAGAAAATTGCTTCTTGAACATAAATATGTGGAATATAATGATCTCAACTCGTTAAATTTAAATCCGCTTTCAGTTTTCGCGTATCACATATAACATTTTTATGGGCAGGCCTAAGATTTTCCCCTAAACAAGGCGAACAAGCTAACTTATTTCTAAATAACTCTTTAATGGATTATTCGATTTTAATAATTGAAACACCAAAATATGCGGGATAAAATTACCTTTACCTTTACTTTTAACTTCAACTCTATATTTTTTTTCCTTTTCAACTGTTTCGGAGTTATTCAGAAATTGGTGGCGAAAAAAAAACATATTTTTAATGAAAAAATGATTTTTTTTGTTTTCAAAAACTCGTAAAAAACTTAAATCGGAAAATTTACTTTTTTGTCCTTATTCGGAAAGCTAGGTATACTAGGAATAAAATAAGCCATAAATGATGAAAATCGATACACAAATGTTGATTTTATTCACAATTAAGTGCTGGTACCTACTTTGACAAACATTATGTAACACATTAAGATTATTTACTTTTGTTATAATAAAAACCTATTAAATTTGAAAATTTGAAATTTTATTAGTCGAACTATTATGCAATGAAATTTTTAGTCAAGCTTGAGTTCGTTCTATTTCTTCTAAGAAAGAACAACTTAAATTACAAATTATCATATCGGTTCAACGTGTTCCGAAAGCTTCGATATTGCAGCCCAAGGCTTATCTCCCTCTTTATATAATCTTTACACCTCAGATATACCTCAATTAGAAAGTTGTACCTTATCGGTTTTCGCTGTACTAAGCTCGGATCTACTATCTTCAAATATTATCTTAAATTTACAAAGGGCTCTGGACAAGTTGACAATATTTTACCAAATGGAGGAATTGCTTGAATGCTGACAAAACACAGGCAATCTATTTCACAAGAAAAAAAAGCTTGTTATATTCCTCAGCGAAACATATTTAGACAATTCACTGTCTGCTATTGCGTTCTATTGTGTTATTGTCATAAATATTTATGACTGTCATAAATATGTTGTTGGTATTTCTCATTAAAAAATATTATATGACAATAGTACTTTGACACCTATGTTTTCTCATCTTGCTATTGAATTCAGTGATGCCACACTCATATTTCTGCGTTTTTTGTTTGGAAAAGTTGGCATGATTGATTTTATTATATGTTTTCTGTTGTTTATGAAATTTCTGTGTACTCGTATGACGTTTATTGAAATACACAATGGCTGACATACGACAGGTCGTTCACAGTAGTTTTATTTGACCCTAAATAGCACTTTAGGATTTAGGAATTTAGCAGACTTAGTGAATTGGCTAATTGTTTTTAAATAGGGAAGTGCAATGGAAACAAAAAGTTAAATATTTGTACTGCTGGGAGTACTGCTAGACCCAAAAATTAAATTCAAAGAACATATATGCAGATTATGTGGTAAATAAATTAAATATTCTGTCACGCATACTTTATCCTTTAATTAACAAAAATTCAAGTCTTAGTATACACAATAAAATGCGGATTTTTCAGGCTGTAATATTTTATGCAGCTCCAGTTTGGGCAAAGAGTGCAGTTTGTCACATTAAAAAGCTTCAGGTTTCACAAAACAAATTACTCTAATATTTAACCATCTTTGGAGTTTTTCGACATCTAGGCTTCACTCTATTTCAAATATAGAACTTGTTGCCGTTAAATTAAATAGACTTAGCACTAATTTTTACTCTAGATGTTCTGAATCTGATCATTCCCATATCCATGAATTGTATTCATCTGAGGTAGTTTGTAAGAAGTTGGTTGCATAAGTTGTTTTATTAAAATTAATTCAAATAGGTTTTTTTTTTCAAATTTTGCCTCCAATAGTTCTTATAAGCTGATATAGATTGTATAAAATATCAAAACTTACTTTTATTTTTAAGCAGAAAAAGAAGATAACTTGAACTATTTATATATAACTTTAAGTGAAATTGTAAACCATCATATTATTGGAATAAAGAAATTGAAATTGGAATTGAAATACAAAAATACAAATTAGGTGATTATTTATTATGTTTTTATACAATGAAAGTTTTAGTCAAGCTTGAGTTCGTTCTATTCCTTCCAAGAAAGAATAAATTAAATTACAAATTAGGTGATATTATTAAAGAAAAAATTGGGAAAATTTAATTTTTAGACACCAGCGGAATGCACATTTTCTAGACACAGCTATTAAAGTAAAAATATTAAAGCAAGAGGGAAGCTTTAGGTAGTGGTAGACTTCGTACTCATCAACTGACGATTGATGATTGAATATAGTTTTCTCGTATTCCTCTATCTGAGTTTGGTTGTTTAAATAGATGATGCTTAAACACTACCAAAAGTAAAAAAAAATTATTAAACACTACCCTAAGTAGATAGATACAAAGAGTGCTGATGACGGACGTAGCTGTCTAGAAAATGTGCATTCCGCTCTGCTGGTGTCTGAAAATTAAATTTTCCCAATTTTTCTTTAATAATATCACCTAATTTGTAATTTAATTTATTCTTTCTTGGAAGGTATAGAACGAACTCAAGCTTGACTAAAACTTTCATTGTATAAAAACCTATAATTTTTTTTTTGTTTCATATTTTATTAATTATATCCTCAAAATATTTGGACTAACAAAAATTACTCATATCTTGAATCTAAAATAAAAATAAATATACTTGTTAAGTCCAGCCTAAAAAAAAATTGTATGTTTCAATATCAGTATTTTATTTAAATAAGATTATCTCGAAAACTAGACGTGATAGAAAAAAAGTTCTTGCTCCCGACTTTGTTTTTTGACAACCATTATCATAAAAAATACATACCTAATGTTCCAATTTCAGTATTTTATTTAAATAAAAATATCTCGAAAACTAGACATAATAGAAAAAATCTGTGAGTTGGATTCAGCACATAAAAGTGCATTAAAATAACAATTTTCAACTTTTTTTTGACGACCAGTGTTGTTTGGAAAAATTTAGAATCTATCTCTGGCAGATGGGTATATTTAGAATATTCAGAAGTTTAATGGGGTCATTGGAGAATATATTTAAACTTAAACGCGGACAAAGCGACTTACCGACATCGCTTAATCAACTTTACAATCTATAAGGATCAAGATTATATATAACTTATATGGTGAAAAATGGGTATTGCAAAAATTGCACCTGTAATACCAAACTCAAAAAACCATATCTTACCTTTTTCTCTATCCTAAACAATAAAGAGAGTCTTTAAATCATCGTCTAAATCCCATCTATAATTTTCTGCATCATTGTAAATTTATTTAAGCATTTTAACGTTAATGGTTAAAACTGGTTGATTTTGTTTGTTACACAAGTATTTTTAAATGAATCGAATTTCCAATCGAAACCACATTAAATATCATTGGGTGGTAAAGAATTTATAGATTTTTAATACAGAATAAATTACAATTTATAGACATAAAGGTGCTTTAGAAGCAGCAACTAGATTGCATTTATTTCATGCAGCTCTTACTTTGTATGAACAAAATCATTGATTAAAGAGGTATCCCAGTTAATTTTATATTAAGACTAGTTTGCGCTCTATGAATCAACATAAACATTTCTTCATTAATCAAAATTTTACAATTTGACTACAAGTTATTCTTTGGATTAATTAGTAGGTTTATGGAATTTAAGGCAAATTTTTCAAAATGTTGGAAGTTGCAAAAAACTTTATAGCTCGCTGTTTTACTTGCAACTATTTATTTCGTTTAAAAAAATTTTTAATTATTCCATTTGGCGTGCACAATGGCCATAATTGACAACAAAATTTGACATGCCTCTAACATCAAAAGACTTTTTCTCTGAACATTTGCTCTTAAGTCCACCTTGAAAAAGCACAACATTTAGAATTTGTATTGACACCGATCATAAACAATTGAATGGCAGCTGTACTTCAAGATAGATTGCATCAATGTCAATATGGTCAGTATGAATTCGACAATGTTTTCTTTACCGAACTATCGCCAGCACCTTCTTCGACTTCGTCATCAACATCTTCAACAGCCACACAGTACAAAAAGCTGGTTAAACAAGCTTCCTTATTTGCTTTTCAGATACACATGGGGAATGTTGTATCTAAGCCTTAAAAGATTTTCTTATGATTCCGTTTTGTTGTTGATTTAATTTTTTATTATTATTAGTATTTTTTTTGTTACTTCTTGAAAAGATTGCTGTTAGACAAATAACAACAACAGGCATCACATATTGCCATCTTTATATCGGTTGCACAACATGTTTACATTCATTTACGTAGAGAAGAGCAGTAAGATGAAAGAAGAAAAAAAAAAATAAACAAATGTAATAATAAAAAAAAAATAAAACACATTTAAACAAACTAAAAAAAAAAAAATAAAATAAAATAAGAAACAAAAAACCTTAAGCCTGAAATTTTTAAATACAAAACGAATTTAGAGTACCTTATTTCTTTGATTATATAGAACAAAAGACTAAGAAAGAAAGTAGAGGTAAGCAGTTGGCTCTGTGGGTGGTTTTTATTCACAACCTTATGACCCAACATCTGGCATTACTTAAATAAGTATTCCAAGTCTTCACTTAATAATTTATTTGTTTATGGTAGAACTGAGGTCCACACATTGACATTTGCTGACGGCATAAAGTAGCAACACATTATTTTCAGAACGATTTGTTCAATATGAAGAATAGATATGTAAATGATATTTCAACTCTCGGAGGTCTAATACCTTGATATATGTACATCCTGCTCGACACTTAACCTAAAGCCATATGGGGGCAAATTTAATACAAATAAAGCAGCTATATTATACGATCCTAACATCAATATAGAATTAGGAATTTAGTTATGGGACACTGCCTCAACTTTGAAATTATAAAAAATTTAAATGCGTCAAATAAGATTCCAAGAATAATCACACACGCTGCTCCCTGGTTTGTTAAAAATTTACACATGAGTCTTATATAAAACCGTTTGCAAGTGAAAAGGTGCAAAAGTGAATTTAATTTTTTATACCATTATTTGTAACAGATTTATGTCATTCAAAGTGAGACATGAAAAATCTATAGTCAATTACAAAACGATTTCCGATAAATTGAATATTTTAGTTTATATACTTTTAAATATTTATATGAGCTCAAATTTCTCCTGATATCATATAAACAAAACATGTAGGATACCTTGGTGGGCTAGTAGGTAGTGTGCTAGTCTATCAGTCCGGTGTTGTGAATTCGATTTCCACCAAAGGCTCTGTAATTTTTCACTAAAAGTTGGCAGGAAGACCAAGAGGAGCTTGGATATAATCTGGGTGCGTACAAATGGTTAATTGCGTTAGTAACGGTCACAGACTCTCAGGTATTATCTGGCCAAGTTATAACTCGCGGTAAGGCGATACTTGCAGACTATGCTTGTAAAAAAGGCTAACATAAAAAAGGCTTTAGACCACGGGCGGACACATATGTTAGCAATTACCATAGACTCTGCGATAAAGAAGAATGTCGACGAGTATCAGTCGCCAGTTTGAAATCACTACAGTCGACAGTAAAGGCTAGTGACAGCACGACAATCAATGAAAGTAAGTTAAAGGTAAATTTCCAGTCGGATACCAGAAATCACTTAAGAATGAAGGGGATCGAAAAGAGACCCCCTCTACAAAATAAGAATAACACAAAACATGTATTTCAATCTAAAAAGTAAAGATTCTAGCCCTTTTATCTCTTTACTAGCTGTGCCCGCCACTTCGTCAGCGTCCTTGCAATATTTTGTACGATTTTGCTTTGAAAGCAATCGAGACCAAAGACCCTTACTTTTTTAATGCTTCAGTTATGGTTTATGGATTTTCTTTATATAAATGTTCTCATCCCTACTAAAATATGCCACTTTAAAGCATGCATATCGGTTAGTGCTTTAGTTATGGTTGTTATGCGTACTTTTACTGCTTGTATCCACTTTCTTTTGTAAATAACATATTTTTGCGGAAAAAAAGTATCCTGTACTGAAATCAGGATACTAAGGTACCTCCTCACAAAACTTGATTAAAATCCATTCAGTAGCTTTTACGTGATGCGAACACAAAGAGAAAGACAGACAGACAGACAGACTGGAATTGAATTACTGTTTTATTATATGTGTAGATGATTAAAATTTAAATCGCTAAAGCCCTCATAGAAACTTTTCGATTTAATCGACCGAGAGATAAGAGAGCCGAAGCTCAAGCCAAAGTGCCCTGTATCGAATATCTGCAAGACTCACCACATAGCAAAGCACTGTTTCTGGGTAACGACATCTCCTATCATCCTGGAACAGGCTGCAGTAGACATCATCATCGGTACATTGGTGTCCATATAGTCTCATACAGATGGCTTGACACTCAAAATTAATATACATAATTTATAATTGTAAGACAGAATTTAGCCGTGAAGCAGTGTCAATAGTCCGCACAAAATTAAGATTAAGTAGTCAAAATTTTATGGTTTGTTGGCATACACCCTGGATCATTTAACGTAACCCCTAGCAAAATTATCAAAAGCAATTAAATAACACGAGAAATTTTGTGTTCGGAAAATATTTCTTTTAGTAAGGTTATATAGAAATGTTAAGAAGACATCTCTTTACTAAACATCCTATGCAATTGGTGTTGGAAATTAGTAGAAATAATGGCTCTATACTGTGCTTCTCCTGTAAAATTATATTTTTGATAGTTACGCCTACAGACATGTTTTGAAAAAGTGAGAGATTGCAGTGAAGACAAATATACAGGGTGTCCGCCGGGACAGTATACTACTCTCAGTAATTCTATTGTAATACTGGCTGTATGCGCTGTGGCACCGTCTTGTTGATAGCAAATGTTAATCAAGCGCAAGGCATGCAGTTGTGGCGTTAAAAAGTTTTCAATCGTACCACAATATCGCCCCGCACAGTTCACAGTTATCGTTACGCCGTTTTCATTTTCAAAGAAGTAATTTCGAATGATTCTTCCTGACCAAATTGCACACCAGACTGTCACTTTTAATGAAAGCAAAGGAGACTGATGAATAATTTGAGGGCTTTCCATTGCCCAGAACAGACAATTCTGTTTATTCACATATCCATTCAAATGAAAATGTGCCTCATCACTCATTATGATTTTTTCATGACAATCGTGGTTGTCATGATCGAGCTGGATCATCCTATTGGCATATGTATGGCGGCGTAAATGGTCTTGTGGAAGAAGCTCTTGTGTCAACTGAATATTAAATAAAAACAAATGCAAATCCTTTGCAAAATTGTGGCCAAAGTTGTTCTTTGAAGACCAAGCTCCTGAGCATGGCATCGAATTGAGGTTGATGGATTGTTTTGAACATTTTCTTAAGCAGCAGTAATGTTTTCAGCCGATCTTCAAGTACGGTGTGGTCCATGCCTGGGCCTATCACCTACAGACTCTCTTTCTTCGAAATCATTCACTACACGATAAATAGTGCGCTTTGTTGGCACGTTGTTTCTCCCAAAAATTTCACGTAACTTTCTCATCGTCACAGTAATCGATGATTGATTTTAACGATTAAAATACGTTGGTTTATCGAATATTTTTCCATAATAAAATTGCCAGGTGTCGACTTCACGGCTGCCAAATATGAGCTATCAAGACTAATGTTTACCAAAATGGCGGCAAAACAAATTAGTATAACTTTCCGGCGGACAACCTGTATATACGTGATGAATCGGATGCGCTGTCGTTAACGGAGACAAAGTAAAAGTAATATAGATCTAAGTGCGTTTGTGTCTAAATCAAATCTTCGTTGCAGATTTTAGAAATATAACAGGTTGAATAAAGATGGATTCCGATACCTGTGGAGTATTTTGGAGAAAAACTTGCTTTCTAGCAGTAAAATATTTTAGGTACCTCTTGTAGTGAAAATGGCTGGCACAAAAATGATAGGCAGACAAATCAACGTTGGTATTGAGCAATCCATATTCAGTGAAATGCAAACGGAAGTATTACTAGTATTAAAAACTGATTTGTGTCCTCCGTGGTTAATGCGATCATCACCTTGAGAAAGAAAAGATATTGCGAAATAGTTCCACACAAAATTCGGAATACCATGTGTCATATACAGTGTTAAGAGAGTACACATATTAGGATAATTGTACACATATAAGGATAATAATAATAGAAATCGGTTTGTTTTTTTAACACTTACGCTCCTCCATTGGTTGATAAATTTGAGCCCGGCATTGGATGGACTTAATTAAGTATGCAAATAATGTAGTTTTAAGATGTGAACACTTATTGTCAATAAATAAAATTAGAAAAAATTAGAAAAAAAACTTACGTTCCTTTAATAAATGAAAGTTTTTTCTCGAGAATAATTATTCCAATTTCTTAAATCTAAGAATATAGATTAGTTCCTATTGGTCCTGTGAGGAGGGCATAGGGCTTTTTAGTTGACTCCTAAATTACGGACATTTTACGTAAACTATCAATACGAGCACTTTTTGTAATCTAGCTAAGTTTAGTGCCACTTGTGGATTCAAATTTACAAAATGTTGACTTAATACACTTAGCACACATCATAACATATTGGAACGTACCTCTTGTGGCATCATTCTGCGTGGTGTAAAAAATCTTATATTTTTGCTTTCCATTTAATTTCTTCTTTCAACAAATCTCCGTTCTTTCTTTTTCTTCTTATATTTTTACACTTTTAAATCAACACACTGATATGTGTTGTTTTCTTTAACAGCAACAACAAAAAAAAATATATCGACATCAGCAACAACAATTACAACAAACTCAATATTTGTCAAACAATTATTGCATGTAAAAAGTTTTCCATTACTGTGTTGTACAGAAACTGTTGCAAGTTTGGCAAATGCAACACAAGATGAAATACTTTTCTTTAAACTTTAAAATTGTTTCAAGTTGAACTTTAAATGAAAGATGCAAATACACTCACGTATCACAAACACACACATCCATACATACACACAAACATGAAATAATTGCATGCATAATTCTTTTGCACAAACACTACTCTACAGCTGGGATAGAAGAATCTATATGTGATTAGTGTGTGTGTGTATCGGTGTTTGGCTGGATGTTAAACAATTTCCTAAATGTTGCTGTCATGTTTAAACATCATACGAAACATGTTCAACAATCTAAATGACTAATTTTTCTTACTTAAAGTCAAAACCTTTAAGAAAAGTAAAACAATATTTTGTCGTATTGTTGTTGTTGTTGTTGTTTTTGATGTTGTTTTGTTTTATTTTGTTTTGTTTTATTTTTGCAAAATGTTTTATATGACAATCACTATTAAATTTTACATGACATTTTTATAGATTCTCTGAGTACTAACTACATGTACATTATTTTATTTAATTAAATGGAATAGAATTTATTAACAATAATTAAAAGCTAAAGACATGTGCTGTCGTCTTCTAGTTACTGTGTGTGGTTGAATTACTTTATTCAAAACAAGTAAAAACATTGCTGTTCTTACAAACGATTAGAGGATAGTGTATTTGAAATATCAGATGAAAAATTTCGGTTTAAAAAGAGAATAATAATCGTTTGGTTGTTGCAACAACCTCTAGCTTTAATTGTAAATTATTTTATTTTTTTTTTGTTTATGCAGTTATACAGTTAAAAATTATATTTAAAAAAGTTTCGAGCAAAGAAAGAAGAGCTTGTTGCATTGAAACAAGTCAGGATCGAACCTACTACCGCCAAACTGTTCGGTTAGGAAATTATTAGTTATCTCCCGTTTTATGCTGAAAACTGAAAAGATATTTAAAATATTTATAGTATTCTAATAAATTTATACTGCTTAAAATTTTTGGAGTTGTCAGCATAACAGACGGACTGAACGTATTTCCACAGAAAATAATTTAAAAGAAACATGTCCATTTCGTGAAATAACATTCCATCACCAAATTATATGTCTGGCAAGTAGAAACTGTAAATAGTCGATGAGCATATCTATGTCGATAATGTACACCATTCACAGCAAAAAATTATATAAGACAAGATTACGCCATACGCATGTTTTCCCGTTAGATGACGTAGTTCGGCCATTGCCAAGGTTACCAAGGCTGTGATTAACAAATTGCTTCAGATAAGTTCGTACAACTAAATCTACGTAATATGCAAAAATAACCAACCTCGCTAATTTATGTTGACACTCTCATAATTTATATTTATATTCTCAATCCGATTTATTAGGTAATATGAAAACATTTTCGTGACGTCATTAGGCCTTTATGTGCAGAAAACTTCAATTCTAATTTCAGGATGGCGTAATCTTGTCTTCTATCATTCTTGATGCACTGTAACGGCAGCAGCTATCTCATTTAGAAAAAGCTATGGAGATTGACAAATCAGGATCATCGTCAACACTCTCTTATTGGTAAAACTCAAAAACGAGTCCCCGTTACATCAAGGAAGAGACATTTATAATAGTGTGGTAGACCTCTATACTCAATTCATAAAGAAAGTTCCCGGTAAAAAACTTAAGATTGCGCTTTTAAGAATATAAGGGCGGGAATTTTAACCCTCTATAAATTTCTAGAAGAGAGAATTCGAGATCAAACCACAAAATTCCAGAACATACCGGAATGGAATGTCTGGACAGAAATAGTGTGAACGGGCGGGAACATTAGGAAACATCGCAGGCCATTATGGGAAATTGCAGAACACTCTTTAAATATTGTGGAACGTTCTGAAATATTGTGGGCCACTTCAAGGCTTTTCTGTATGGGTGGAGCTACCTATTGGTAGGGGTATATAAAGCAATATTAACGCCAATTCGTTGTCAGATATCATGGCTCTCATTCTAACCATATAGACAGCTTGCGTTTGTATATTTGCAAGATAATCTGATTAGAAGGGTGACTTTCAGGGTATTACAGTTTACTAAACACTATAGATAGTAACGAAACCTGTAGCACCATGGAGTCATGTGGCATGAAGACTTTTTGGATCACACCCCTTACGTCAGCGATTGAAGTTTCTGCCAGTTTGTATGGGGCCGCAAAACTGGCAATGACATAAATCTTAATTACATCGAAATTAACCATCAATTGCTTCGACCTTAAAAGGCGATCAAAGGTTAGGTTAAGCCTTTGTAGGTTTTTAATTGGGTTATTCCCTATTTATTCGTTGTATTCTTCATGACTTTTAGTTACCTGTGAAAGTTACTGCGTTTATTGTTATCTTAGTCGCTTTCGTTATAATCTGATAACTTGCAGCCAAAGTATCATTCGCGAGGACAACTATTTTAATTATTAATGTTTTTAATCATTTTATCTGGGTTATTGTTGAACCGAACTATTTTTAAACTCAACTAATAATGTCCTCTCGAAAATCTCGCGGGCGAAAATTGCTATAATGTGGTCTTAGGAGGAGCTTCGTAGTTGAAGTGTTCCAAACTTAATTCGTGGAAAAAGTGGTAGAGCGTTGTAGCATTGCATAGCAACGGAATCCCGTGACAAAAAGGACGGTCTTAGTTTTAAATATTCTTTGAACTTTTGACTTCGTATTCTTAGGTGTCATTTTGCAAGTAATGGAAAATAAAGGGAGAGCTCACATCTGTATGAGAATATTTCATTGTTCTGACTACTCTTTTATAAGAAAAGTCGAGATAAAATTTGTATAACCTCCATATATGCTTAATATATTATACTAGAACGCTTAACGAGATCCTGTTCCAATTCCCATGAGAAACTTGTGAACATCCTATAGATTTAGTTCTTATAAAGCCTGTTTACCTACAACAATCGGATATAATGGCGATGTTTTACTCTTCATCAACAAGTCAAGCATTTAGAGACCTGCAAAAGACATGGCGACAAGTAAGTTTTAAAAGCAATCAAACCTTCTTCGAATATTAAGTTGTCAGTCGTCCAACGTACAAAAACAAAGTCTCTGTTTTAAATGCCGCCAGTAATCGTTTTTAAAACATGTTAAATGCCTAAATTGCTTCTAATGCAATGAACTCTTTCAATTTAATTTTGTACACGTTTTTTCTAACATGAAGTTGTAGTTGGCGTATGAATGAGTTCATAGGAAATGTCATAAAAAATTTATGATGATGATAAAACAATTAACAAAAACCATGATATGAAAATGCCGCAAATGCAGATCACATTCATTGGGCATACGCCAGCGGACAACGCTACTGATAAACAAAGAATCATATAAACAATTGCATTATAAGCCCACACTCACACACTTAAGCCGAATGTAGTGTTTTTAAGTCAGGAAAATCACAAAAAAGAAGGAATAAAGTAAAAATGTACCTGTTATCAGATAAAATTAATCAACATCATGATGTTAAATTTACAAACATTAAAGTTGTTAAGAATTACATGGATACAAGCAAAACAAACAGTCACACACTCAGAGGGACGGACAGTAAAGAACAAATTGTACCATGTTACGATGTTGCTAGATTCCAGTTTCGCTATTCCGTCAAATAATATTTATTCTATCAAACTAACTTTTACTTTAAAGATATCGTTTAAACCCAAGAGCACAGACCTTTAATTTGTTTCCAAAATACTTAGTGATCCAAATACAAATATCTTTTATAAAATTTAAATGAGAAGAACTAAACTGTGTTTTTTGGTATACTATGGCTTTGCTAGAATTAAAACATATTCCCATTATTTATGGAACACAATCTCATTCAGAGGACTGCAGTGGCTTATTCTACCAGTTCAAATTTCAAAACTCTGTAAAGTTTTCTGGTTCTATCTAAGGAATGGTGCGGTTAATATTAGCATTTACAGTGTCGATCGCTTATGTATTATTCGCAAAGTATTGTTGTTCACAACACCTTACAAGGAATAATCTAAAGATGTGAAATGGCAGCACCGAGGCGGCTTATTGAAATCGCCAAGTTAGCCGTTAATATGATTACTGAACTTAGTGCACAAGAGATCAATTTTTTCATCTGCTGATGAACATGGTTCACTATATCGCTGAAACCAAAGATATTTCAATTTCATTTCTGTAGCACTCGCCGGTCATTGAAATGGCGTTTCTAGTGGTATTTTCGAAAAAAATGGTCCAGTAATGCTACCACTTTAAACTCCATATCAAACTGTCATTTTCTGTAGATGATTTAGCTGCCCGTAAATGACGGGAGGGTTTTCTGATCTCCAGATGTTTGTTGACCCAGCCGCCGAGAAAAAAAAATCCACCTACTCAGAAAATATGTTTTTCGATCAAATTTAATTTACGATGAGTGGTTTGCAATCGGAGCAATAAAACTGACTGAAAGTCAATATTTCGGTCAACAAATATTTATCAGTGTCAAAATAAAATATGATTTTAAAAGATACTTGTATGGTGCAGTTATAAAATAAGTAATGTTGACATTTCTAGTCAGAGAATATCCATTAAGTGTCCGGAACGTATTTGTGCCAAGGTCTGGAATAGTCATGGATTGTCATCTCTAAATAAAATCGGTTCCTACAATTGTTTCACACTATGTTGGGTTCCCAGCCACTAAAGTCACATTGGTAATATTTTGGACCGCCGTAGATTTATAGGAACCCTTTTTAAGTATATCCACTTGATATGCTAAGAAAAAAACAGAGCCCTTAGTCGAAGCATAGGTTTCTCGTCATTAGAAAGTTTTGAGAGGGCTCAGAAAAGCAAAACGTTTTATAATGTTATATCGGTGTTCATCCCAAATGCTATTATCACTCAGTAAGAGTAACTAAAAGGTGCTTCGGGATGGCTTACCATCATTTTACATTAGGATACATTGAGAGCAGAATTTTTAATTAATGTAAGCACACAATGATGCTTTGGAACAGGTACTTGGTGCGAGTCCTGCCTTTGGGTCTTATGCACAAAAATTCCTATGAGGCTATTTACTCCCTCCGGGAGATGTGTATTATTATAATTTATTTTACCAGCCTAGAACTTGTTCGGTGTACAAAAGATTCCTTGGGCAGCGGTACTTAGGGCCTGTTAATTAATAATAAGTGTCCGGATCTGACAAAGTTCTTTCAGTGTTATTTTTGCGATATTACAAAGTGAATTTTTTAAAAACCACTAAAGGTTTTAAAATAATAAAAACTTATTACTACTGCCTTTTTAGAAGAAGGTACATTTTGTGCATTACGAGCAGATTAGAATCGATATAGCGGCCCATCTGAGTCCAAGTTACGTTAACACCGCTAATAATTTAAATAATTCTTCAAAAAACTTTAATTTCTCTCTCTTTTTTGTTTGTTCAATTTAAAGACAAACCTTATAAATAATTACATACAAAATTACTTAAAATAATATTCGTTAATTTGACTGTATATGATTAGCTAATAAATTTATCTGGCAACTATGTTTTTTATTATCACGTATAGGGTTTGGGAAACGGGAATTCCCGGGAAAATCTATAATCAATTTTCCGGGAAACGGGAAATTTAAAATCATGAGACAATTCAGTGGTTCTTATTTTTAAATAAGAATTTCTTTTGCTATTACACAAATATTTGATCGTTATTGTGCTGAATAATGTGCTAATGTGCCAAAAAAAGTCATAAAACTTTATTAAATAAAGTTAAACTTTAGCACAATTGTTCATCAGATTTTTCAAGCAAGCCACTCGAATCTGTAGAACCGTCAACTAGCAGATGTCTTGTCAACGAAATGGAACCAACTTTTAAAGAGAGATTTTCGCAACAAAATCAATGATAAGAATGTCCAGTGATTTGTTAAACGCACTAACAGTTCTTAAGTCATATTTTGTAAAAAAAATTATTATTGAAATACCTTTTCAGAATTTATAAATATTTGTTATATTCTGTTATTATTGTCACCTGAATTGTTTAAATATTTTTGCCGTTTCCCGGGAAATGAATAAACCGGGAAACCCTAGAGACGTATTGCCAACGCTGTGTGTGTTTTCTAAATGGCGGAATGTCCGAAGGTATGAAAGTTTGTGTCAAAGTTAATGTGGTTATTTGTTTATTTTTAATGGTTGTGTTGATAATGCTGTTGTTTATACAATTTAAAGTGCTTTTATTTTGTTTAATTTAACTCAAAGTATCATACAACCTCAACTGCTGAAAATCAAACTCTTTTACCAATTAGTTACAGCAAATAAACAGTAGTGGTCAGAACTGTCGAAGCGCTGTTAGGTAACATTGATTTATTTTCGCCAAATAATTTTTAAGTTTTTGGTTTTGTCTAAGCTTTACCTCATATTTTTATACCCTTCACCACAGGTGGAAAGGGTATATATAAGTTTGTCATTCCGTGTGTAATTTCTACAATATTCATTTCCGACCCCATAAAGTATATATATTCTGGATCCTTATACATAGAGAAGTTGATTAAGCGATGTCCGTCTGTCCGTCTGTCCGTCTGTCCGTCTGTCCGTCTGTCCGTCTGTCCGTCTGTCCGTCTGTCCGTCTGTCCGTCTGTCCGTGTTAGTGTGGTAATGTCATTTGCCAAGGCATCAGAAGAGATACAAAAAATTTAAGCACACCAATCTGTCAGGCATAGTTTCGAAAATTTTGGTATTGCAATTCAGCAACATCGGATCATTCCTTTGGAGGCTACGGGCCAAAAACCACGCCCACCTATATTTTTTTTACGTTTTTTTTACGTTTTTTTTTAATTTTTTTCGGCTTTAATGATTCTGTTTTGCCTTTTTTTGTCAAATAAATATTAGAGTGTGACAGGTAGATCGCAAGGAGTGCATACAGATCTCGGGGGATCAATAACCCCCTGCGAGGGGCGATTTTTGTTTGTTTTTAGATTGGTAGGGTTTTTCTGCTTTGATTTGTATTAGAGACCTTAATAAAAAGCAATACGCATAGAGGTAGCCAATGGACCCACAGGGTACCTACTGACAAATAGGAGCAGTTAAAAGGGCCCCCCATGTGTCAATATGATGAATTTTTTTTTTTTTTTTTTTGTAAGGATTTCTTTTTGCTTTAGTCTGACCATTCTAACTCAATATATTGGAGAAAGGTCCAAAATTTAACAAAAAAATTTCAATCAAATTTTTAAAAAAAAATTTTTAAAAAAATTTAAAAAAAAAAAATTTTTAAAAAAATTTTTTTCAAAAATATTTACAAAAAAATTTACAAAGCATTTTCAAAAAGATATTTTACAGAAAAATATTAGAAAAAAATTTTTTTAAAAAATTTTCCAAAAAATTTTCGAATAAAATTTTACAAAAAATTTTTAAAAAAATATTTTTACAAAAAATTTTTACACACAATTTTCGAAAAATTAAAACAAAAATTTCAATATTTCTTTGAAAATGAAAATCATGACTGTAACATAACATATATTTAATATTAAGAATATACATATGTATGTATGTGTGTATATAGAGTAACATATTTTTATACCCTTCACCACAGGTGGAAAGGGTATATATAAGTTTGTCATTCCGTGTGTAATTTCTAAAATATTCATTTCCGACCCCATAAAGTATATATATTCTGGATCCTAATACATAGAGAAGTTGATTAAGCGATGTGCGTCTGTCCGTCTGTCCGTGTTCGGGTTAAAATGTAATATGCCAAGTTACCAGAAGAGATACAAAAAATTTAAGCACACCAATCTGTCAGGCATAGTTTCGAAAATTTTGGTATTGCAATTCAGCAACATCGGATCATTCCTTTGGAGGCTACGGGCCAAAAACCACGCCCACCTATATTTTTTTTACGTTTTTTTTTAATTTTTTTCGGCTTTAATGATTCTGTTTTGCCTTTTTTTGTCAAATAAATATTAGAGTGTGACAGGTAGATCGCAAGGAGTGCATACAGATCTCGGGGGATCAATAACCCCCTGCGAGGGGCGATTTTTGTTTGTTTTTAGATTGGTAGGGTTTTTCTGCTTTGATTTGTATTAGAGACCTTAATAAAAAGCAATACGCATAGAGGTAGCCAATGGACCCACAGGGTACCTACTGACAAATAGGAGCAGTTAAAAGGGCCCCCCATGTGTCAATATGATGAATTTTTTTTTTTTTTTTTTTTTGTAAGGATTTCTTTTTGCTTTAGTCTGACCATTCTAACTCAATATATTGGAGAAAGGTCCAAAATTTAACAAAAAAATTTCAATCAAATTTTTAAAAAAAAATTTTTAAAAAAATTTTTAAAAAAAAATTTTTTAAAAAAATATTTACAAAAAAATTTACAAAGCATTTTCAAAAAGATATTTTACAGAAAAATATTAGAAAAAAAAATTTTTTAAAAAATTTTCCAAAAAATTTTCGAATAAAATTTTACAAAAAATTTTTAAAAAAATATTTTTACAAAAAATTTTTACACACAATTTTCGAAAAATTAAAACAAAAATTTCAATATTTCTTTGAAAATGAAAATCATGACTGTAACATAACATATATTTAATATTAAGAATATACATATGGATGTATGTGTGTATATAGAGTAACATATTTTTTTAAATGCGTTTGATTTTTTTTTTTAAATGCGATTGATTTAAAATAGATGAGATCTTTGTTTAAAACCTAGGTGCATTAAACACATAGACATCATCAGGATACCGGGTAAAAACTGCCAAAAATAAAATACACACGTTTATAGGTAAACGTTTTTTTTTTTTTGAAGCCAGTATAGCTACATGGCTACACGACCACCGTTGTGGATGTCGTCAACTTAGGCTAATTTCTATTTTATTCAACAAAAGAAAATGTCACAAATTACATTATTATTGTAAATTACAAATTCATATACAAACAAAAAGTTTTGGAGGAGATATTTAAAAGTTTTTGAAAAAGTTATTTAATTTTATAAAAGCAAAATAAGTATTTCTACAACAATGTCAGAGTTTACGATGTAGCGTCGGCTTCAATATCATTAAGTAGCTGACAACACGGCGACAATTGTAGCAAACGGAATTTGTTTTCATATGTCTTCTATTTCTTTAACTCATGAATAATGATTTTTTCTTATACGACTTTATTTAAATAAAGAGTCAACAATATGGATAATGCTGTACATGTCTGTATAAATAAAATCACCGTGGTGAAGGGTATAGAAGATTCGGCACGGCCGAATATAGCACTTTTACTTGTTTTTAATAAATAGAAAAAAAAAATTTAAGTTGCTAAAGTTAAAGTATAAAAATTTTAAATATTTGCAACCTTATTTTCTGCTGTTAACCATATAAATGACAATAGCAAATCCAGGATGCTTAAATACTTTTTATTTGCACACGAACCTCTAAAGATATCTTAATGAAATTTTACAGAAGCAAAACGTTGGACTTGTGTCACACCTAGATGCACGCCAAGGCTGTCAGATTTGTGTTTCATCTTTTTCGCTAAAATCGCATAGAACATTCAAAAATCATACTGTATTCTTTTTTGCATACGACTTTTGGTGGAATTCATAATTGATAGCGCTCTTTTCGTACCACCGCCTAAAGTAAAATGTAAAGCCAAAAAAAGTCAGGAATTACCAGCACATTAAATACAAACCTGATCTAAATTATCGAGTTTTTGTAAGCAGTACATTCTTTTACTGCAATATAGTAAGCACATAAATATTGCCTAAATAAATGAAATTTTACAAAAAAACTACTTTTATACATTTACATTTTTTACATATGATAAAAAAAAATAAGTTAAATTAACTAAAATTATTAGCAAAACTAAAAACGAATTTTGGAAGTTAAACATATAAACACAAAGTAAATTTTATTGCTAACCGAAAGTTGGCTGAAGGAACAACAAAATATAAGGTGGTAAATATTAAAAGTAAAAATATTCAACAAGAGGTAAGCTTAAGGTAGTGGTAGACTTCGTTCTCACCAACTGACGATTGATAATTGAATACAAGTTTTCTCGTATTCCTTTATCTGGGTTTGGTTGGTTAAATAGATGATGCTTACAACTAAACACTACCGTAAGTAGATTAGATACAAGAGTGCTGATGACGGACGTGGCTGTCTAGAAAATGTGCATTCCGCTCCTGCTGGTGTCAAAAAACTAAATTTTCCCGATTTTTCTTTAATATTATCACCTAATTTGTAATTTAAGTAATTCTTTCTTAGAGAGAATAAAAACGAACTTAAGCTTGACTATAAATTTCATTGTATGCCATACATAAATAGTTCGACTAATAATAATTAAAAATTTTTCAAAATTAGCAAATTTTTTTTATTAAAATTTTATTTTTATAAGATCTTTATCATCATTAGATAAAAATATGCAACATAATCTGGAAACAAAGAATACACAAATAAAGCTTTCAGTTCCTGTTGCGGGTATTTAATTTGAAATGTTTAAAACAAAAAATGTAAGCTCAAAAAATTTCTATTTTATATACATTTGTATATGTATCTCAACTCAAACAATTTTTCTAAGGATAAATTTAACGAAAATTCTTCTATTTTACAGCTATTTTTCATTTTTATATATTGAATTTCCTTCAAAAACAAAATAAAAAAGCTTAGTAAAATAAAGGAAAATTTTGTCAAATCAACGGATAAATTAGTAACATTAACTTTATCTAGGGCTGTACATAATTTTTTTAGAATGTTATACTACTATTTAAAAAAAAAATTTGTAAATTTAATACGCGTTTTTTAAAATTTTTATATATTTTTTTAAAGTTTTATTGTAATGTGTTTTTAATGGAATAAATTCTGTTAATTTGAATAAAATTAGTTTTTATGAATAAATATATATATATTAAATAAATATATTTATAAATAATAAATAAATAAATATATTTATATATATTTATAAAAAATAAATAAATATATACGTATATAGATTTGAATAATAACTAAGTTGATTTAACTATTTTTGTCGTTAAGGTTGTATTATTTTTTGTCGTTAATATTACCTACGAAATTTGGTTTAGTATAACATTAACCGCTTTTGTTTAATAAAACCCAATAAATAAAAATTCAAAAGAGATGCAAATTCGCTAAATAGTCCTAAAAGTAACTAAAATATCATTACTTTTCACCAAAGCAATTTGCTTGCAGCTGTAAAGGCGGCTGCATACAAATTGTCAATTGTCTAACACGTGGTTTGCAAACGATTTATTTTGGACATAATTCGGTATCTCATGAACCACTGAAGATATCTTAATGAACAAAGCAGAGGTGTTTCTATCTAGTTCGGTCGGCCCCCTAGGGATCTGAGTAAGCCCCCAAAGTTTTGGTACCTCTGGTATATAATTTTTTGGAAATGTCATAAAAAGTTTATATACAGATGAAATTTTAAATCAAGCTTAAGTTCGTTTATAAAATAAATTAAATTACAAATTAGGTAATATTATTAAAGAAAAATTGGGAAAATTTAATTTTCAGCACCAGCTGAATGCACATTTTCTAGACAGCTACGTCCGCCATCAGTACTCTTTGTGTATATCTACTTTGGGTAGTGTTTAGTTGTAAGCATCACATATTTAACCAACCAAACTCAGATAAAGGAATACGAGAAAACTGTATTCAATTATCAATCGTCAGTTGATGAGAACGATGTCTACTGCTACCTAAAGCTTCCCTCTGTTTTAATATTTTTACTTTAATATTTTACCACCTTATATTTGTTGTTGCTTCAGCCAACCTTCGGTTAGCAGTGAAAGCTACTTTTTTGTTTTATATGTTTACTTCCTTTTTTTCTTCATTTTGTATGTGTATAAAAACATTTTGTGCCAAACTGAAAAAGGGCAGTTTTATATCGTATAGCACTAAATCTTAGCTGGGTATGAACAATGCGACAGCATTGTGGCGTTCAAAGTTGCAAATTTTGAAACTTTGCAGATAACCACAATTGAAGGTCGTAGTCAGTTCGGCCAATTTTTTATACACTGATAATAGAAACTGTTTAAAAAATAGAATCGTTTATAAGTATATGTGTGTATCATGATACGAAAGTATATTTTTTGTTTTTCTAAATTTTAATTGAAAAATGAATGTTCCAATAACAGGCACACTTCGTTAGTACTTTCTTAGATCAGTTATATGTTAGGTGGTCAATGAAAAACGCCACTTCAAAGTGTCATCACGATAGTAATCTTCAACTTATGGCCAGTAAAACAGAAGCTTCTTTATAAAAACCCCAAATTAAAAACACATTTTGTTCTTCGGTTAGTAAAATATGATGGAAGAAATAAAAAACCATAGCTCCAGCAATGCAACAAAGTACTAAAACGATAAAAATATTTTACCATAAACACTTAGGATTAAACGACAAATTACAGTTTGTTAAATACTTATATACGATTGCAGTTGTAAATGTTTTTACCACCACTGTACATGTTATTATTGCCATGAACTCTGTGACTGTTCATAAAGTGTTATATTATTTATTTTATTATTTTCTATTAACGTTTGAAGAGGTTTTTGTTTTATTTTTTAAAGCTTCCTTCGTTGTCTTAATAAGTTTCCTTTTTTTATTTAATGAATATACATACACAACAGCATATTTAAACATTTATACACACAGATATACAATGTTCGATCCTCTTATTTAAGTGCATAATAATAAAATTGAATAACAACAAAATGTTGAAAACAAATGTTTTTATTTACTTTGAACATTAGAGTGCATTCGTTAAGAGGGTACTTACTTACCATGGCAACCATGGAAGTGGTTAAAAGATGATGAAAAACCATCAAATAATATTAATAATAATACTTAACTTAGTAATAATGGCAGTAGAAACAAGCAGGAAAATAATATTAACAGATTGAATTTACAACTATAGACTTCTAAAAGGGGATTTGATTCAAACTAAATTTCAGAGACAATATTTTAAGAATGATATAAAAAGTAATATTAAAAAATAAAACTAAAGTACCATTAAATTCTCTTTATACGTTTCTAATATAATGAAATTTAAAAACTTGAAAAGAAATAACAAAGTAAGGATTTTTAATTTCAAACATCTGACTAGAAAAGATTATGATAGTTACGATGTTAATTTTAAAAGAGCAAATAAAAATAAATCAGTCAAGTGCGCATTAGACTCACACACGTAGGGTTTCGTACTAAGTTTAGTACAACTTTAAAAATTTAAGTTGTAAATTTTTTCATCTCTTATGGGGTGCCCTTTAATTTTAAAATTAAAGACATATTCGAAAAAATTAAATCACTATTGAAACACCCTTTAAGTATTAGTAATTGTTGTTATAGCGGCCATGATCACTGATGGAACACCCTTTAGTTATTAGTAATTGTTACAACGGCCGATGTACAACATCTACTGTAAACATTTTAAGAGTATACCTATTACGGTTCAAAAAATAAGGCTATTTACACACAAACCATGTCTCTGTCGCAACACCCTTTAATTTTCTTATTTATTATAGCGGCCATGGCAATCCTCTTTCTATGAATATGTCGAGTCTACCTATTACGAGTAAAAATAAGTCACTGTACGTGAAAAACATGTCACTGTCGGAACAGCCTTTCATTTTTAATACTTGTCATACCGGCCGTAGAAACACATCTTCTGTACAAATTTTAACAGTCTACGTATTACGGTTAAAAAATAAGGCGTTATACATGCAAATCCGTTTTTTTTATAGGGGACATAGCAATACACAATTTGTGAAAATTTCAAAAGTCTACCTATTATCGTTCAAAATTTAGGCCATATATAGATTGCCTCCTACAGCTCAATAAATAAAGATATAAACGTATATAACACGTCACTTTCGGAAAACCCTATAAGTTTTAGTATTCGTTGCTATCTATAGTGGCGACAGTTATTCTGTGAAAATTTTAAGAGTCTACCTATTATCGTTAAAAACTTAGGCCATTTACATGCAAATTACGTCACTATCGCAACACTCTTTAATATTTAAGTGTATTTTTTTATACTAGCGAACTATATAGCGAACTAAGTTTTAATTACTGTTTGGAAATTTAAAGTGTATGCCTCCTGCAGTTCAATAAATAAACACATATAAGTGAATAACACGTCTCTATCGGAACACCCTATAAGTTTTAGTATTTGTTGCTACAGCGGCAACAGTTATACATCTTCTGTAAAAATTTAAAGAGTCTACCTATTATGGTTCCAGAGATAAAATGCGCTGACAGACGGACAGACATTGTAGCGAAAACAATAGGGTTAGGTTTTTACCCTTTGCGGCAAGCAAACACGTTTCGTTTTATGTAGTTTTTGTTTTAAAAGTTGAAGGTTTTTTTTAACAATATGTTCCCCGTTTTATCACTGTGTCGTCAAAGTTAAATATCTTTATGAAAGCTTAAGTACGTGCGTCGTTTGGTTGGAATTATGGCGCACGTTAGTAATGCGAACATGTTCTAATATTTCTTATACTAATTTTTTCATTTACATACTTTTGCTTATTTTTTGTTTTACAATACGACTCTTTAGGTAGTAGTGGCTTATATTACAATTTATTTTTTTTATTTTACTAATTTAACTTATATGTATGGATTCACTACAGTAGGTATACTAATTACACAAATATAAATGGTTTGAAACCCATAGTATGTAACATCAACAACATCCGTTTATAATCTCTATAATAATTTGCGGCCCTATAATGTGTATATAATACGGATCTCTATACATGTGGAAGTTAATTGAGCAATGTGCGTCTGCCGGAATCGGGTTGAAATCAATTTTTGCAATACCCCAAAAAGGCTACCGAAAAATTAAGTACATACACTAATTTATCAGAAAGAGTTTTTATTGCATTATTGCTTTTGCATTGTTGTATTGAAATCGAAAACTCACAAAAAAACTGTGGATTACGAATAAATCGAAATTTCACTAAAATATCACATTTTCATAAATTTACCTTAAAAATTTTATTTAACGAAAAATTGTATTTTAAATAAAATTATTTAAATTTAATTTAAACCCGATATCGTAAAAATAATCAAAGTTCCAAGTTTAGCCCAAAAAAAAAATCACATTTTAATCCATAAATTTCTTAAAAATTTTATTATTAGCAAAACATCTTATTGACTAATTTTTATACCTTTCACCGCAGGTGGACAGGGTATATCGTTACCTTTATATAGAAAGGCCCTAACTCGTTTTTTTTCAATCGAGTTTTCCTTTGCATATTTGAATAGATAATCTTCTAATAAAAAATATAAATAGAAAAAAAAAATTGATACAGTATTAAAACGTTAGAAAAACTTGGTAAAATATTGCGTTAAAAAATAAATCGCAACTACAAAACTATAATTTTTATTCAGTTTTTTCCTTCTTCTGTATAGTAGAAAAAACGTTAGTTAGGGCCTTTCTATATTAAGATATCGATATATAAGATTCATTTCGTGTGTAATTTTTAAATATTAATTTTCGACCCCATAAAGTATTTATATTCTGGATCCTTATAAACAAAGAAAGTGATTTAGCGATGTCCGTTGTGTTCGAGTTGAAATCAACTTTGCCAAGGAACCCGAAGAGATGCAGAATAGTTAAGCCACCAATCTGCCAGCCATAGTTTCGCAAACTGAAATTCAGCAACATCATACTCAATTCGAGGCAGCAGGCAAAAAAACATTTTCAGGCTGTTTTTTCGGTTGTAATGACTATCTTTTGCTTTTTTTGTTAAATAAATTTTTGTTTCTTTTTAGGTTGATAGGACTTTTCTGTTCATCATCATCAGCTGTTGAATATAAAAACAAAAAGTTTTGGAGGAAATATTTATTATTTTTTGAAAAAGTTATTTAATTTGATAACAGTAAAATAGGTATTTCTACAACAATGTCAGAATTTACGATGTAGCTGACTACACGGCGGCAATTGTAGCCAACGGAATTTGTTTTCAAATAGCTGCGTAGCCGCTGTCTTCGATTTCTTTAAAGCATGAATAATGAGTTTTTTCTCATACGACTTATTTTATGTTATGAAAAGAGTCAACAATATGGATAATGCTGTACATGTCTGTATAAACAAAATCACCGTGGTGAAGGGTATAGAAGATTCGGCACGGCCGAATATAGCGCCCTTACTTGTTTTATGTTACAATTGCACAAATGAAGTTGAAAACCATAACAGTAAAACCAATAATATAATGTTATGAAATTGGAAACATAACAGTGTATGGCAATATACATACATATATTCTGCGGGATCCCATCACATAAGAACTAGTCACGAGACACGTCATGTGTTAGTTCACTTTCCCCTAGGGTAACTTCACTATGGTGAAGGTTATATGTACGAGTATATGCTGATAGAAAAATTCAACATCGGAATAATGACAAATGTCATTAATAAGGTGAAAACTGGCATCGAATTCATCATATCACTGTGTCATATTTAGGTGCCTTTTTAATAAGAGGTAAAATATGTTCTAATAATTAGATTAGCATTTTAATTTAATTGTTTTATTTATAAATGATTTAAAAAATCATGTGTGTGATAAAATAATGTTTTATATATTTCAGTGTAATATATTTAAATTTTGCAGGAACAAACTTAAGCGTTGTTTTTTTAAGTCCCCAAAGCTTGTATGATATTTCTAAAAATTCTAATGGAGAAACATTTGATAAAAAAATTACCAATTTTAAGGAAGGAATAAAGAAACGCACTGGTTTATCCAAAACCAACTCTCATGTTTTCAATCATGCTTTTAAAAAATTCATGTTTGAGTTTAAGACGAAGTGGAACAAAGCTTACAAAAGGAAAACCCGATTTTTAACTGAAACAAATAAGAATTGTATGTAAACATCAATTGGATTTCCGTGTGCTCAGGTTGCAAAGCGTGGTCGGAAAGAAATTCCTTTAATGAATTAAAAAATCTTAGTTTTTAAAAGACTCTACCGTTACTACATTACTTACCAGTTTTATTACATGCTGCACAAATCAAGTCAAGAACGACTAGTTGCGTAGAAAAACCGAAGGCTATGCAAAGCATTAGCAATTTGACTCCTTTAGCGGCCGAAAAGCTTAATAAAAATTAAAAAAAATTCACTATACGGTGAAAAAATTCTGTAGATATAGAACAATTAATATCTTTTTTTGTATGGGAGTACTAATTTTCCCCTTCTACAAGATTTGGTTCGGACATTCAGTTTCTTCTGAGAGCTACATTAAATTTAGTGTATCTGGCTGTTGTGGTTTTGTAGATATAGGAATATTATTAATTTCTTTGTATATTTGGGGTTATTGGTTCCCCGCTCGTATACCTTCAGGATTTTGTTCGAACAGGCAGTTTGTTTTAAGAGCTACCTACATTAAATTTGATGTGCCTGGCTATTGCAGTTCTGTAGATGTAGGAATATTATAAATTTTGTGGGCCTCACTATTGTAGTTATGGCGAAGTTAAATAACGCTGTTTAACAAAGATTTTTTTCCAAGAGACCTTGCTGAATGATCTTAGACGTACATATTTTTTGCGATCATTCCGGAACTGTGCTTAGATTCTTTCTATCACATCTAGCTTCTATGGGACTGTTCAGGTGTATGTAAATCGATAGAAGCGATACGACCGGTCCCTCAGAAATTTATCAGTTGCGGAACCACCGACGAAGATTCAGAAAGTAATCAAAAATGTGAGAGTAAAGGATTCGAAAACTCGAAGGACCCAAATTGCGGACCTTTGTCCAAAAAGCAGAGTTAAATTTTAGGATCTCGATTAAAGGGTTGGAAATTGCCAATTTCTATATAAATTATTGTTTTTCTCACAAATACAAGATTATTTTTTGGAATGCTGTCCTTTTTCAGCCTTTGGTCGATTCAATAACTTTACCACCTCTATATATTAAATTAGGATTTTTTAAAAATATTGTGAAAGTCATAAACAGAAATGTGTTGGGTTTTACTTCTTTTTAACAAAAATTTGCCTAAAATTAATGAGGCAAGATCAAAGAAGTAATTTTTATTGGGTCTTCGATTAGAGAAGTGCTGAACGATTGGGAATTTCAACAGCAATTGAGTGCAACGGTACCAGGGAGTTGTTATAAATAGTGAAGCCTACTTAATCTGATCAACACCCGTGTCATTGCATTGCATTGCATTGATGACCGAATTAAGATCGCTGCCTTTGACGATAAAATCATCAACTGATGTCAAACAGAACTCAAAACGTTCGTTTTAAAACGCATACTTCCAAAGGAATTTCGGTTACATCCGGCGTGCCGCAAGGGAGCCATCTGGGTCTTTTGTTATTTTCCCTGTTTATTAATGATCTACCGAAAATCATTAAACACTCAAACGTTCTATTGTATGCAGACGACGTAAAGATTTTTCGCACATACGATCGTCACGCTGATTATATTCTTCTGCAAAAAGACTTAGATGCATTTAGTTCCTGGTGTAATATTAACCTTATGGAGTTGAACCTTAAAAAGTGCAAACACATTTGTTTCTTCCGAAGATGTCATACTAACGTGCAATATATTTTAAATGGTCATGCACTAGACAAAGTGGATGTAATTTCTGATCTTGGTATTTTACTAGATGCTAAATTAAATTTTATAGAGCATATTTCGTCAACCACTAACAAATCACGAGCTGTTCTTAGATTTATAAAACGCTGGGCGAAGGAGTTTAGTGATCCCTATATCACAAAACATCTTTACACCTCTCTGGTCAGGCCTATTCTGGAATATGGCTCAATAATTTGGGATCCAATGTATAAAGTTCATTGTGATAGCATTGAATCGGTACAAAAACAGTTCTTGTTATTTTGTCTTCGAGGGTTACAATGGGATCCCTTAATTCTACCATCGTACTCTAGCAGACTAGCTCTAATAAAGCTGCCAAGCCTAAAAAGCCGCAGAATAATGTTAAATATCACCTTTGTTTTAAATTTAATAAAAGGAAATGTGTGTTCGGTTTTGTTTTTTGATAAATAATATTTCTTTCAATGTTCCATGTCGTCCAACTCGCCATTTTTATCCACTGGCTGTTAAAGTATTCAGAGAAAATTACGCAAACTCTGACCCGTTTTTAAGAATTTGTACTGAATTTAATAAATTTTATAAATATATTGATTTTTCCTTAACTGTTAATGTTATTAAATGTTATCTTATTTCGTATTTAAATAATTAAAGTTATGTAGTTATGTACTTTATGTTACAGTTTTTAATGTCTGTAAGGATCTTGAATCCATAGACTCAAATAAATAAAATAAATAAATAAAAAAAAATAAAAATAACAAGGATGGCAAGTGTCAGGGGGTCAAAAACGAAGATGCATGTCATAGGTTTTATATAAATAAATACTGCTATTTCAAAGTTATCTAAAATGTGTCTTCAAATTCCAATTTAAAAAGTTAAAAAAAGTGTTGCCAAGTCACTTTAATTGGTGAAATTGTGTACTGTTTTTCGCAATTTTTAAATTAAAGTGTTAAATCTATTTTTTAAAAACCCTTTCTTCCAATCATTTGAAAAAGCAGATGTTAACAACAATCGTCATTTCATTTTTATTATACACTCGTACATATGTTTATTTGTACATTAATAGATATGTCATGTTTGATTACCTCAATCTACTACTTGCCCTGTCTGACCTTATATTGTTGACACATTTTAAAAGTTTCTGTCGACAGTTTAGATTTTTTTTCTAAAAATATACACGTTTTTGGTGGGCGTTTTTCATGTAGTAAAGGAGCCTTTTATTTTAAAAACAACAAATGAAAAATGAAGATGCTTTTGGATTTGAGATGTTTGTCTTCTGTAGTGCATGGTGTAGCAATAGTAGTGTTAAATTGTAAACTAAATGTCACTTGGAAGAAGTTAATAAAAACTGGGATTTCCTTTACGAAATATATATAAACGGCTGAATGCGACTCAGACTCACACACAAAAGTTCGCGTACCCTTGCGCACAGTGGTCCATTTCACGAGAAAAAAAACAATAAAAAATCCAAAGCATTTGATTGGATTTGAATTTTTGTATTAAAAAATTTTGCACAAAGTAGCTGACCTTGGATCAGAAAAATTGATCTTGTGCACACAGGCGGATTCTGGCCAATATAAGAGTGTAGGAAAGGGTTCGTACTACAAAATTGTTCAACATTTTTTTACCATGCTTTGACGGGAAGGAGTTATGGTCTATTAAGTGTGAGATTTTCGGGCAGTTTGGATTTAAAAATCTTTTTTTTTACAAATTTTAATCTAACATCAATTTGGGCGAAGGAGGAGGTAGACTGATAATTTCCATTTTAAAATCTTATTAATTATATTACTTTTGTACCACCCTTTACATACTGCTGTCAAAATTTCTATTATTCATATGAAAATGTGACAAAGTTAATACGACCACGCATTTTGTGTTTGTGTTTTTTCTTCTTTTATTTAATATTTAAATAATTTTATTTGCTTTATAATATCAACACTTTTGTTATCTTTCATGTCTTCTTAGCATTATTTTTTTCTATTATCAAGATACACGTTTTACCAGCCATTTTTTGATTTCCTGGAAATGTGAATTCTTCGCCTTTGCTGATTAAGCATTTTACCTCGTTGCTATTGGTTTCAACCAATTTGTGTTTGCAGTAACAATTTGTTTGATTATCCAGCCAATTTGATTGAGTTTAATAGTTGAGCCTTATCAAAATGTACTTAAGTTGTGATATCTTTGATTAGAATCATTAAATGGTGAACAACTTAATTTGTTCGTAATACTTTTGTTATTTCACAAGGAATTTGTCATATCGAAATTTTTGCAAAAAAATGTTTGTAATTTTTTTTATTTAAAAGGTAGGATTTTATTAGGGGTATAACAAAAAAAAAACTTTAATTAGGTAAATGTAACACCTTAATAAATTAAGACAAGCTCTAAGAATGGTATAGATTCGTGTGAGGTACACCCCTGAATTGTAAAGATAGTTTACCATTAAATGAAGATGTTGAATCTCTAGAGCTGGCAGACAATTGATCCTCTCATCTTCTGAAATTGTCATTGAAGCGATGTTCTAAAATTAGGAATGCCAACTAATCATGAGTTACTTGGTTGCAATCTTGATATCCTAATTAGATGCTCAGTTCTGAGCCGGTGAAAGTGTGTGAAAAAAGGACTTCGCCATTAAGAGAATGCACGGGGGTACATTTTTATGGCACTATTGCAAAAATCCATTAATGGATCTAGTAGTAGTGCTACCCTATAGTGCATATTCTGCAGTTTTACCTTTGCAACTATCAAATTTGTAGACTCTTACTTTAAGTTATCATCTTAAGTACCAAGGCAACACTATATTTTATTACCTTTTGTTTTTTTTTATTCTTCTTCTTTACTATGCTAATTAATATTTTTTATTTTAAACTTTTTTTTCTTACAACTTAATGCTAAATATTTCTCTCATAAACACTTAATAAACAAACTCATTTGGAATGTTGCATGAAAACAATTTAAAGAAGTTAAAACAAATATTGCCTCTGGAAAAAACATAAAAACCACAACAGACTTCAAGTATAAATAATTGCAAAATTCCAAAAAATAAACAAAAATAATAAATTTTAGAGAATAACAAAGACATTATGTCATCTAGAAACCAAAAATTGTATAAAAAATATTTAAGCCTTAAATAGCTTATGGTTATCAGGGCAACACATACCATGGCATTGAAGTCAATCAAATCAAAGTAGAAGGCGAAAGCGAATAAAAACATAAAACTTGCTAAGTCTGATATTTATTTATTTAATTATACAAGTTTTTCCATACCAAAGAAATTAAGAAATCCACAAGACAGACTAATAAAGACTAGATTGCTTTTAAACGATTGCAGCTGTAAATTTGATGGTTAATAAATTAATAGACAGACACTCGAACGAATAAAAGGGTAAATGACTGGATATATTCTTCATATCCACTTTTTTAACAAATTAATCTCTTAAAGAGTGTGTAAATAGCCCAAAGCGTTTTTTGCTTTAAAGTACGCCTTCTTAATAATGCCGACGCACACTTTAAGTTTACAATCTTGTATCTTATTGAGATGATGATTTCTGTTAAGTATGTTGTATACAGGAAACACCACACAAAATTCAATTAGTCTAAAATAGGTGTTGCCACTGACATGTAGAATTTTTGGTCTTTAAAGAACTTAAAGAAAGGCTGTCAAAAGATATCTTTCGCAAAGAGCGAAATTAAAATAAATGTTTCTTATTTGGAGGGATTTATTAATAACATGTTGTCATAATTATTTTATTTTATAATTAATTTTATGTGGGAATGCTAAGAAATAAAAGCATAGACGAGAGGATGTATCTTAAGTCGTTTAAATTTAAAAAGGGAATTCGTAAGTGAAAGTAAAAAAAAAAATCAAGTGCTCTTTAGTCACAAATTACCTATATATTTTAAGAATCTTTCAGCTAAACGATAAAATTAAATAAGGGAATGAGAAACCCAGCAAAAAATTGAGTTTTTTTAAGCATTACCCTTTTTTTCTGCCATACATGTTACCTAAATGAAATGTTAAGTTTTCAAAAAAAAAAAAAACAATTTTTTACATTTCCGCAGACTTTTTATCGGCTGATAGTTTAGACGGATTAGCCGAGATCTTAGTTTGAATGGAATCAGGAAGCCCATCAAATTTTTTTCGGCCGATACTAAATTGCTGTAGTGGGCGCATATGCATTCCTCTCCATAATGATCAAGAATCCGACCAAACTATCGGCCGATAGTTTAGTCGGTTTGGGCTGCAAGTGCGCACACCGATCCAACTAAACAGATTGGTTAGTGACCAGGACGTAGACCATCCAACAGCCGGCCTACTATTCTCTAACTAGTTTGTAACTTTCTCCCATCAACAATTGTGATTTGTGCGACGCCATATTCAAAATACACGCATACGATTTCAAAGCACAGAGTGAACTGAAATATCACCCAACTAAACAATCATCGTGTATACGCCAATAATGGCCGATAGTTGACGGAGAGATTAGTTTGAATGGCATTCGGAAGCCCATAAAACTTTATAAGTTTGCGAACAAATTGTATGCTATACGTAAGACGGTTTGTAAGCAAACCTGCATAAGCGAAGCAGTTTTTTTGGTGGGAAGATTTACTTTTAAAAAGAAAATTTAAAAAATATTCCTTTTATCGGGAATTCTTTATAACAGCATGAGAACTATCAATATCGATAACTATGGCTTGACATCTAAGAATATCAAGCTGAGTTGACATTCCTGTTTAGTAAGGTTTGGCAGATCATCATGTATCGTTTAACGTCAGAACAACGCTTCCAAATTATGGAAATTTACTTAAAAAAAAAAAAAACTGATCTGTTCGTGAAGTTCATAGAGGAGTTCTTCCATTTTACGGTCAACATAAATGGGCCAGTGAGCAAGAAGTTTGTGCTGTAGTTGATCGTTTTAGAACTAATATTGCTGCTGTACCTCAAAAGAAATGAAAAAACGCCTAAAGATTGATTTATCGTCGTGCTCAAATTGTTGGCTTTTGTCGCAGTTCCATTCAGAAACACCTCTGCTTTGCTTCTGTGAAATTTCATTAAGATATCTTCAGGGGTTCATGAGATACAACATTATGTCCAAAATATATCGTTTTCAAACCACTGTGTGCCGTTAGAGTTATTGTGATCAGCGATATTTGGTTCCAACACGACGGCGCAACTTTCCATGCAGCACGCTTGACAATCGATTTATTGCAAAATAAATTTGATAAAAACTTAATTTTCAGACATGGTCCTGTTAACTGGCCTCCTGTTTGTGCGAGTATTGACGACATACGGCAAAATTTATTGGGAAAAGTGGTCAAAATTTGGAGTGATCGAATGAACCATGCAACTTGTAGCCACGGCAGACATGTGCCGGAAATCATATTTAAAAAATAAATCCCATGAAATTATCTACTAGATTATAATAAAATAAACTGCAACAAAATGTCTTGTATTATCATTTAACCTTCTCATGCACCCAAAAGACACAAAAGAATAATCCAGGTATGCATATCAATTTTATCAACATGAACTAGATTCTTAAGAAACGCAATGCTTTTTTTCGAACATAAATAAATTTTATTTTGCACTTGACAATGACAAAACAAGCATATTTAGGCCTTAGTTTACTAATGACTTTATTGTTTTAACAGTCACAAAAGGACCACAAGGACCCAAGTTAGTCCTGTGCAAATTAGTTTTTAAACAGTGGAGCAGAATCAAAATATTTTGGAAAAGCCTGACATTTATAAAGGGCTTAGCAGAGGAGTATCTCAGCTTAAGTTTTGACGATGGGCATCATCCACTTTCCAGGGGTGGCCCTTTGTGGTTCAAAGTTGGGAACCTCGCCCTGCAAATTCTTTTAGAGCTTGTCATTTTGTCAATTTTTACAATTATACATGGTCTTAAGGTTCCTAATTCTTATAAAATTACGGTTTAACTGTAATTTATGTTTTAAAATGAGCGAGTTATAAGCATTTTAAAATTAAAATTTTTCGATACCCTGGTCCGGTTTTATCAAACAATTTTCATAAATTTTTTTCAATATGTTTCCCATAGTTAGTGAGCGAAAAAAAAATACTGTGGATAATTTTCAAGATTATATCGAGTTAAAAACTAGACGATTTTCATTTAACAATTCCAATAAAATTTTAAACTAACAATATGTACGTAACGTTTAAATATTTTTTGTAAAATTGATCAACCTCGTAGAAGATAGGTCCTTCAATTTGACCTATTTTACATCGAAATTTTGACTTTAGCCTATACACAGAGCCAAAAATGGCTAATAGAATCAAAAAGATTTTCTCTATGAAATGTTTTTAGCCTAAGGGGTATTCAAGCAGAAAGAAGGGAAGAGATTCCTTATTTTAGTCATGTGGTAAATCTTTTTAATTTTATCAATAAGGGAATCCCGTTAAATCAATAAGAAAACTTTTTATTGACAATTTTTTTTACTCATTTTTGGCACCAAAAAAACAATCCATAAAGAAAAATTTTTGATTCTATTAGGTTTTCTTCCGAATTATGTAGAAAATAGATTTCTTATTTTTTTTTTTTAAAGAGAAGTACCACTCAGGCAGTTAATGCCTACATTAACTGTGGTACTTCCTTTGGAAAGGGATATTAGTAGATAAGACAGATGGTTAGTGATAGTAAAGCTTCGATTCTGGCAACACTGCAATTGCACGTTATGATTATTTTTAGAACAGTGTTGCAGCGCCTCTGGTGTTATTTAGGCGAATTAGTTTGAAGCTAGCATAGCCAATTTATAATTATTTTACTTCGCCGGCGATTTAGTGCTATGTGATAATACCGGCGAAGGATGGCGCTGTGATATGCATTATTATAAAGAAAAATTAATACATATCAGAAAAATTGATGTTGCCACGGCTGAGATTTGAACTCGTGACCATTGCTTAGTAGTAAACGTGCTAACTACTTTAGCTACAGCACCCTTATTGATTTTATTAGGTTACCTACCTAATTGATTTTTTCAAAAAGGTTTTCCCGATTGATTTAATTAGGTTCCCATAGGATCGTGTGTAAATCACAGTTTTAATTTTCTTAAGAATGATATCTTCTTGATTATATTAGCTTTCATGTTATTTCGTTTATGTAAATCAACATAGAAACTGCTTAAAATATAAAATATACATTTGGTGTAGTGTCTGAGTGCGTGTCTACAAAACGAAGCACACCAAGTTCGATCCCTGGCAGGGGACGAACAAATTTTCTTCACCATGGTTTTAAAAATTAAGTGGCTTCAACCCCCTCTAGACAATTCATCAGAAGACGCCCCCTGTTCTTATACCCTGGAAAAGTAGAGGATAATATAAAGACAAAATGTTGTCAGGCAGCCGCCTCCAATTTTGGGATTTTTCGCATTTATTTTGCAGATTTTTTTTTCGATTTGATTTTCGTTAACTAATTACATATCCACAGAAAATTTCATTTTTTATTTTTTTATATGACATTGCAAGTTTTTCGATTCAAGAGTACATGGTTTGTACTTATTAAAGTTAACACTTTTTTTTTTTTGCAGAAAAGCCTCTTTTGCTGATACTTGTTTTTGACGAATCTCTACATTCTACTACTTTTTGACATCTTGTTTACGAATCTAGTGTTTTACGGCTCTCACCGTGTGATATGCAGTATTATCGTGTTGGTAAGTCCTGCTATAATTATTTTTATAAAAATATATTTATGAAAACTAAATTGTTTTATAATAATTTCGTAAGGAAATATTTTTTTAGCGTTTTAAGGGATTGTCTTCCAAAAAAAGTCTAGGTATCGATTTGAAAATCATAACGTCGGCAGAGCAATGTTATTACTTTGTTCATGTTGTTATAGGTGGCGAAAACGTGTTTATGTTCGTGTTCAGATTGACCTTAATTTTCTGTTCCTTCAATATTGTTTGTATGCTTATAGCAAAGCAGAGAATATTAGCACGTATGAGAAATGGATGACGGTGTTTTAAAATAATTATGTGAAACTAAAACGTCACTGCAACGTTTTAAAAGAGATTTTATAACTAATGTTTTAACAATAATTTTAAAACTTGAAGAAAATATTAACATGTACAGTCTACATATAATACGAACATGATGTTAGTGTTAATGTTTTTAGACATAATATTTATGGGTAATTCCATGTCAAATCAACACTTCATCAACAAATCAAAAGACACTACCTCAAAGATTTTTATATAACTTTTTTTAAATATAAGAAAAAAACTTTTAAAAAATTTGTTTTTTTCATGATTGATATCCAATTAAAGTGTATGAAATCCCCTTTAAAATGAGCTATTACTAATAGGACTGGAGTTAGAATAAATTTAATCCTCGAGCGCATATGAGAAAAAGCGATATTTTTTTACTTTTATAACTGTATAGCTAAAAAACTATAAGAGATTTAATTTTTTTTAAATTATATTTGGATTCGTAGAGTCAAGAAATATAAATAAAAAAAGTCTCAATAAAATCTAAAGTAGTCATTTTGAGTGCCTTGTTGATTTGACGTGAAATTACCCTTATGTAACCAACATAATTACTACGTGTTTGGTTGATTTATATTTTGGATAAAAAATTTAGTTTTCCACGTATACCAGCAATCGAAAATATACTCAATCATTTGAGTATTTTAGAAGTTGTTTTCACATCACCTATATATTACTGGTGATAAAACAAATCTTAAGAATATTTTCTCTCGGAAATATAGTATAGGCGGGTCGAAATATAATTTTGCTAGTTATTTCATCAAATAAAAATCTGGAGATCGAAAAACCCGGACGACATTGCTGCATCCACAAAGAGTGAGATTTTGGCGTGGATTTTGGTATAGTAGCATCATTGGCCTATTTTATTCGAAAATTCTGCTAGAAAAGCCATTTCAGTAAACGGAAACCGCTATAGAGCTATGATTAAGGAACTTGTGTGTGACTTGAAATAAAAGTTATGATCGTGGATAATATTTATACGTCCGCTACCCATCACTTAGCCACCCGATCTCCCTGATGAAGGACGTTCTCCAGTTTGCGCCGAGGGATGCAGCAATTTCGTTGTCCTTAACACTGCAATGATCCGTAGCCCAAAACAATCCAACCCTATACTTGTCCGTCAGCACATCTACAGCCTATTTGAACACGCCTATCAGTCTTGATTTGCCGGTGTCTCTTTTCAAAAAACAGATTTCTTCATTTTATTCAATTTTCAAAAGGATACATGTATTTGGGTCGCCAGTTACATATTTACTTTAACTATTTTTTGTATAACTTCTACCACTTGAAGTAATATTAAACACACATAAATCTCTAGTTTCTTATCGTTCCTATAAAACCAACATTTTTGTAATCGTAAATTAAACGAATTAAAATTTATGCTTAAAATAAAACATTTAAAAGTTAAGCTTTCACAGAAATATGTTTTCCTATTGTTTAATTTACATACAAATATAGTTTAAATCAATATAAATTAGTTTTATTTTACATTTCAAAAAATATACTCTCGAATTCAAACTCATTCATGTGCTTTTCTGTGTTCCATTGTTAAAACAATCTCAAGTATTTTATGGTATTTTGGCAGTAGTTGAACATATTCGTTTAGATGTATATGGATATATAATAAACCGATTTTATGTCTTTCGTTTTATTGGGTCTTCTAGTTTGGTCTTTTTTCAACATCTGTCTATCTATCTATTCGTCTGTTTGTTTGTGCATCAGAGAAAAGTTTACTTTAGTTTAGTTTATTACATTGTAGATCCTAAAATAACAATTTAAAGATTTACTTTTCTACTTGTACAGACATACTTAAATAATACTACAAGTACAATTCATATAGAGATATCTACGTAGGACGTTGGCGTATAAAGATAAATTGCGGTTCACTTAAAATTGGAAGTTTGGTATAAAAATATTCATATAAGTAGAAAGGGGGAGGTACCATGCCAACTGTTCCAATCTAGTCTGTGTTTTGATAGCCCACGTATATTAATTACAGCGTTACTTGCACAATATTTCAAGATTCTTCTTATTAAAGTTCCAGAGTAAAATTATGATAAATATTGATTTTGTATGAGGAATGCCACGCCCATTATGTATTATGATAATTTCATGACTTTTTACAGCGCAGTAACTTTCAATTCAACTTTTTACTGGACTACTGTCGAATTTTAAGTAAGTTTGTTTTTGAAAACAAGAGAGTTTCGCTAATTTCAATGGAAATAGAAAGAGGGAATTTTAAGAGAAGTTTTAATTAAATAAAAGTAATTTTTAGCAAAACTATCGAAATACATGATAAATACTATGAGGACGCTGCACCATTAGTTTCAATGGTAAAAGGCGATTTATGCATCAGCACAAATGACCCCAAACTATCAGGTCGCGCAAAAGAGGTCATCATGCCAAAAGTAGTCGACAAAATCCAAAGAATGATATTAACAATCGTAGAATTAGAGTGGATAAGATGGCTAAGGTAGTAAGCATTTCAACTAAGCGGGATTATCACATTTTACATAAATAAATAGTTGGATATGAAAAGGCTATCCATGCAATAGGTGGCACAATTCAGACAATGCACGGTTGCAAACGTGTTAAACAGTTGCATGAGCTTGCTCATCTAATGGATGTGGTCATGAGCAAGCTTATCTAATGGATGTGCTCATTAGCAAGCTCATCTAATGGATGTGGTCATGAGCAAGTGGTCATACTCGAAGAAAAACTAGCTTACTGAACACGCTCCTACTCATACCATACTATTAGTGAGCAAACATCTGTTCGTATCATAAATGCAATGAGCTGACCAAGTAAACTGGGTTTTCTGCGTTTTGCTTGCACTTGTAGTTTTTTGTATTTCTTAAGAAATAAAGTCCTTAAAATGAACGTAAGTAATGTTGTTAAAAATTTTTTTTTGTATACTGGAACTGTGTCTGTATTTCACTCAATGCATACAACTAAAGTTCATTGGTATTTTGTTAAACATTTACTCATACTTACTCACACTCTGCAAGCTCATCGTATTTAGCTCCACTCATCGTTAATCGTGTGCATTGAACAAATATTCAATGAAATATTATAATTGAGCTTTAATTCGGGTATAGTCACAATAGCAAAAGTCAAGAAATTGAGCTACTACCTGCTACGCCGTCTAGATATATCCCCTTGTAAATATTTTCTGTATTTAAATTTTCAATATTTAAAAGAAATTGCTGCGTGGTAATAGGTATGGGTCGATCGAAGACATCATACCTATTTTTATCGCGTAGAAATATCCTATTATTTGGAGGGAATATAAAATTAAAAAGAATCTGGACTAGATATATCGATATTTAAGGAAACTCACTTTTCTATGAATATCTTTGAAGTCCTTGATGAGTATGTGTATTAAAACAACTGCAGATCAAAGCCGAATTTGTACATTTTTTTTATTCACATTTGGAGGATACATTTCCATGATATTTTTGCCCTACTGTTAACTTCCCTAACTTTGCAGCCCTAAAATATTTTAGTATCTCAAACTTGAGATCATATTGATTATGATCACTGTGCCTAACAGCTGCATCTTAAGAATTTTATATGAACCGTTCTTTACTTATTGCTCTGCTTCCAAAGACAATGTAGCAACAACATTGTTAGCCTTTTGAAAAAAAAAAAAAAAAAAGAAATCAGACAATGAACACATAATATCAAATAACAAATGGAATTGGAATTGGAATTAAAATGATATGCTTTAACAAATAAAATAAATATAAAATCACAAAAGATGTTTAGATATTTTGGTTTTAATTTTGGTCAAGAATGGATTAAAAGTTATGCTACATTTGGTAAGAAGAATTTTAGGTAGATAAATTACCAAAGCTAGTTACCGACTCAAGAAGTACCTTATACAACTTTTTTCTTTTAGTAGGTGCCCTTAATCAGAATCGTATAAATTTTGGACTTATTTTTCTAAGGTTTAGAAAATGATTTTGAATTTTTTTTAAGTTTCAGAATTGCATCTGATATTAAGATTTATAATTTACTTCTGATAAAGTTTTGAAAATACAGTATATAAAGGTATTTTTTAAAATCACATGGTTTTTACTCCAGATGACTGATTTTTTCTGTCAGAAATATGGATTATCAGTTACTACCATATCTCCGCTTTACCTTTGAACAATGTTGGGAAATTTTGCAAACTTATTTCCAAAGTCAGGACATCGGAAAATCATCTTTTATGAAGAGGCTCACTTTCTGATTGGCGGCTTTGTTAACAAAAAAAATTTAGAACCGAGGAATGGAAAAACCCTTCCATTATTATCGAAAATCCAATAAATTTACAGAGAGTGACAGTTTGATGTGGACTTGGAAGTGGTGGCATCATTGGTCAATGTCTTTTCGAAAATGCCAACAGCATTTTCAACGGCGCCTGTTACAGAGCAGAAACCGTTACGAACTTGATATAAACTGGTTGGCTACTGCGTGTTTCAATTCGAAAAAAATCTTTTTCGAAACACAATGTTAAAGTCATTCAAATTCGAATAATATCCTTGAAAGATATTAACAATTTCCACTTACCTGGGAGCATTTTGTCTTGTTGATTTTTGATACCTTGATGTCAACGTTTCAAGTCCCTGATGCTAGCAGAGTCCTGAAACTGGACGACTCTTCGAGAAGTAACGTAATGGCTGTGGTTGTGTATTGTTGGACTACAACAGAGGCACGAATTGCATGTCAGTAGTTTAGCTAATCTGAAACTCCTAAACATGGGGTACAGCACCAAGTCCATGTTCAAAAATTGCTACGTGTTGTATAGCTATGCTGAACAAGGATATTGTTAGACACAGGCTTCATCCAGTTTCATCCAGTGGTAAGTATCTGACGTAGATCTGTATAACATACTATCAATTCATCTTTTGGGCACTAAGTTCGGTAATAGTGTTATCAGCTTCTATTGGACACTTTTAAACTTTTTCTCGTGGGGTGATTATGTGCTGTAGAGAGTTCCTTGGAATTTGCAATTCCAATTCTTGCTCCCAAATAGCTGAAGATCGAGTCAGTGTCCCCAACATCTTTACTCGCTGCTAAAATATTATTTTGAACGGTTTGTTATTGGATGAACAGTATGTTTACCATGCATACCACTAAACTACTAAATCATTGCAATATTCACTATGTATTTAAAATTAATTAATCCAAATGTTAATAGCCTAAAGCGCTTTTAAACGTGTATGGATGTAAGGGGTTCTTCAACAGGGACGGTACAAAAGTAGAGCGACAGGGACAGCAGACGACGCCATATTTCTTGCCGCTCTTTTGACATTTCTATTCAGTAAGGTTTGCCATTTCATGATGGAAAGATATACGAGCCAACAACGAGTCGAAATTCAACCAAGTTTGGAGAACGTGTTATCTCACGAAATGGTCCAGTCGATTGGCCGCCTCGGTCATGCGATTAGACGCCGTTATACTATTTCCTGTGAGCCTACGTCAAGTCTATGGTCTATGCCAACAAGCCAGCGACGATTGATGGAGTTCGTACGAATATCGAACGTGAAATTGTAGCAGTATCGGCCGATATATGCTTGAAAACAGTCGAAAATTGGGTTCAGCGTCTGGACTTCTGCAAGCGTGCCCGTGGTGGTCATGCAAAATAAAACGAGTTCCATACATAATGGCATCGATCGTGTTTTTACAGGAATAAAGAATTTCATTGATATCCAAACCCGTTTTTGTTTTATTTAAAAAAAAGACTTTTGTAGCGCTTTTATTGAAAACCCCTTTATAACTCATACTTGAATTCTTTAAATTTTTTGACTCCTTAGTAGAAATAGAAAATAATTTCAAGCAATAAATATTTAAGATTTTTATTATTAATTTAACTATTTTATTTTAAGCTTTAGGTCTTAAAGAATTTTATTTAAATTTTTTTTTTTTTAATATTTCGCTACTCCAAGTGTTGTTTTCTGAAATATGTTAGTTAAAAAAAAAAAAATTTTTATTACTTTTTAATTGTAATTTTTATTACCGTTAATTTTATATTTTTTTCTTTTTTCCTGATGATGCTACACAAAGGAGTAGCGAAATATTGAAAAAAAAATATATAAATAAAATTATTTAAAGACCTAAAGCTTAAAATAAAATAGTTAAATTAATATTAACAAAAAGGTCAAATAAACTATATAAAATAAAATTTTTATTTTTTAATTTTTCAGTTTTGTTTTATATTCTTAGGCCCATTATTATAACTTGGCAATAGCTAAAGTTAGGACTTTGTTGCAGCGATAACCACTTTTTCGTTATTTGAATCAAGGTAAAAACAACCTTTAACTACCACATACTTTAAGGTCAAGTTATAGTAATAAGCGTTATCCTCGTTATTATAGCGAAAAATTAATTATTAACAAAATCCTAACTCCAACAAAATCCTAACTCCAACAAAATCCTAACTTTAGCTATTGCCAAGTTATAATAATGGGCCTCAGTGCTTCTTTTATGGTTTTGTAAATACATATATTTTTACCTTAGTTCTTTTTCATTATGTTTTCCTTTTAATTATTAGATCAACCAGGTTGTTTAGAATTTGTCAGTGAAAAATCTCCAGAACTAAATCTTGTCAACAAATTGAGACACTGCTTTTCTCTCTCAATGCTATATTCCCACACGCAAAGTTAAATTAATTTATGTTGTAATTACATATATAATTTTCCAACAAAAACTGTTTAGACACAATTGTTTACTATTTTTTATTATTAAAAAAAAAAAAAAATTAAATTTTAATGAATAATGAATACTAATTCTTGACAAAAAACCGACTTCAAAAGAGACAGATGTGCATCATTCTGTGTTCTGGTAAAAAAGATAGGGCCATATAGACCAAGTTACATCAAACCCTTTAATTTCCAAATATAAATTTTATACTTGTTGTTATAGTGGACTTAGCCAATTTCAACTGTCTGTCTACAACTGCTCAAGATTTTGTTAATATTCATCAAATTACATCAACTATTGGGACATCCTTTAATTTATGATTTTAAATATTTATGAATAAATATTTTATAATATTATTTTTAAGTGTTTTTCTATAAAGGTTTAAAAACTGAAGCCATATATGACAAATTACACCACCTATGCGGACCTTTAATTTTTAGGTTTATTATTTTATAAATTTTTACTATCAGAAGCTATAGTTATACGGTTCAAAATAGTTTTAAAATTTAAAATTTATTTTAAATATTGAATTTATTTTAAAATGGGACCAATCTGTAAGGATTACCTTTCTAATAAAGAAAAAATGTTTAAAATCGGTTCAGAAATGACAGAGCTCTGCGCGCCCAAATATAAAAAAGCAACATTCAGACGAATTGATAACCTCCTTTTTTTGAAGTCGGTTAAAAACAGAGATTATTTGGTTACATATGAATAAAATTAACATATTTTGTTTATTATTAATATATTATGGTTAAAATAATATATTATTTTTGAATATTTATAAAACTTTGGTTGAGGCTTGAAAGTGATTTAGTTCAAATCAACCATGTTACATTTTTTCGGTGTAGAAACCCTATAATTATAAAATCTTAGCCAAAATTTGTGTAGCGTGACCAAAGTAATGTTACAAATAACTAAAATTACAGAGAACATAATGTGGTGACCTATTTACTATTTTCTTTGCGTACCTGTACAGCACATATTTTGTTAAAATGCTCTTATCAGTATGAAATATTGAAATCAAAATTAAATGTGACTTTCTTTAACGATTCAAACATATTTTTGCTACATAAACTAACTAAAAGCAACAATGGTTTCTTTAAAAGTGTAGCTCTTCCAAATAGATGGAAATTTTAACAACATTATATGTATTTAAGATTTCAGATTATTCTTTTGAATTTCCTCATTTTTATGTACAGAAGAATAATAAAAGTAAATTTCAAAATTTCGACTATTTGAAAAAGCTTTAGTTAGAATAAAGAAAAAAAAAAGTTTATTAGTTTAGTTGACAATGCCACTTGTACACCGAGTACCTTAAATATTTAGTATTTTGCTAGATACTTATAAATTTTATTATGTTCTTGTCATTTTTACTTGCTGCTCATTTTAAGTTAAAAAATATCGCAAACGTTGCAAGTATAAATTATGTATATTTACGAATTTAGAGTATGGGAGTATTTTGAAGGGAAATACAGTAGGGTGTGTCAAAGTTGTCAAAAATGGTTTCCTCAATTTCAATATTATTTAAAACACATTGGGAATGTTTAAAATTAGGGCAAAATGTTGTTTAGTAAACGCCAGGATTCACTATCCTACACAATCGTACGATTCAATCACAAAAAAGAAGGACAGAATTCTGTCCTACTCAAAAAATCGTTTCAAAATGGCGTTGTAGATGCCACACTATCATACAATAAAAGATTTTTTTTAATTTTTCAAAAGAATATCAGATCGTACAGACCTGTCAAAAAGTCTGTCACATATATACATTTCTAATCCACACTTCATACTTTTTGAGCACACATGCTATGTTTGACAGATCGGTTACAAATTTCATCACTATTTGGCCATCTTTTAATTTTGAGTATTTGTTGTTATAGCATAGCAATAAACTTTCCGTGAAAGATTTCAGAGTCTATCTATTACCGCTTCAAAAATAGAGCGCTGTGATAGACAAACAGACAATAGGGTTGTTTTTACCCCTTGGGTACAGAACAGAATAGTAGATGAGATTTGAAAAGGTTACCAACTGACATCTAAAATTGTACTATTTGAGCTTAAATTGTCCCATACTTTTTGTATTGAACAAAATGACATATAATTTGTTAATCTTTTTAATTTCAAAATTAATTTTCACGTACAATTTTTAATAGAACTTAAAATATACGTTTGACATTCCGTGTGTAATTTGTACAATATTCATTTCCGACCTCATAAAATATATATATATTCTGAATCATTATACATAGAGGAGTTGATTAAGCGATGTCCGTTTGTCCGTGTTGATGTTGAAATGTCATTTGCCAAGATGCCAGACGAGGTACAGAAAAATAAAGCCCACCAATCTGCCAGGCATAAAATTTTGGGATTGCAATTCAGCAACATCGGACAATCCGATTGTAGATTTCGGGCAAAAAACCACGCCCAACTATATATATATTCACGTTGTTTTCATTTTTTCGGTTTTAATGATTGCCTTTTTAGGGTTCCGTACACAAAGTCTAAAAACGAAACCCTATTGTTTTCGCTACAATGTCTGTCCGTCTGTCAGCCCCTTTTATCTCTGGAACCGTAATAGGTAGACTCTTGAAATTTTCACAGATGATGTATAGTTGTTGCCGCTATAGCAACAAATACTAAAACTTATAGGGTGTTCCAATAGAGAGGTGTTATTTACGAAAATGTGTTTATTTCTTGAACTGTAGGAGGGATACACTTGAAATTTACAAACAGTTATTAAAACTTAGTTCACTATATAAACAAGTAAAAAAAAATAAAACTAAAAATTAAAGGGTGTTCCGATAGAGGTGTGGAATGCATGTATAAGGCATAAGTTTTGAACCATAATAGGCAGACTCTTGAAATTTTCACAGAAGGTGTATAGCGATGGCCGCTATAAAAACAAAAAATAAAACTTATAGGGTGTTCCGATAGAGAGGTGTTATTCACGAATATGTGTTTATTTCTTGAACTGTAGGAGGCATAGACTCAAGATTTAAAAACTGTAATAAAAACGTAGTTCGCCTTATATACAAGTCTAAAAAATAAACCTAAATATTAAAGGGTGTTCCGATAGTGGTGTTATTTTGATTTATAAGGCCTAAGTTTTGAATTATAATAGGTAGAATCTTGAAATTTTTACAGAAGGTGTATAATTTTGGCCGCTATAGCAACAAATATTTATAGGGTGTTCCGATAGAGAGTTGTTATTCACATATATGTGTTTATTTCTTGGGCTGTACACTAAAAATATGTAAGCAGTAATTAAAACCTAGTTCGCTATATAACAAGTAAAAAAATAAACCTAAAAATTAAAGGGTGTTCCGATAGTAGTGTGATTTGCATGTGTAAGGCCTAAGTTTTGAACCATATTAGATAGACTCTTGAAAATTTTACCAAAAGTGTTTAACTGCGGCCACAATAGCAAAAAATACTAAAACGTAGGGTGTTCCAAAAGTGACGTGTTATTTACGTTTATGTCTTTTTTTTGAGCTGTAAGAGGAAATCACTTACAATTTGCAGACTGTAATTAAAACAATGTTTGTTTTATAAACAAGTATACAAAATTGAACTTAAATATTAAAGGGTGTTCCAATAGTGACTTGATTTGCATTTATATATCCTAAGATTTGAATGAATAGGTGGAATCTTGAAATTTTTACAGGAGGTCTATAACTATGTCCACTATAACAAATAATAAAAATTAAAGAGTTTTCCGCCAGTGACGTGATTTGCTTGTATAAAGCCTTATTTCTTGAACCGTAACAGGTAGACTCTTGAAATTTTGTAAAGAAGATGTGTTGCCACGGCCGATATGACAATTACTAAAAATTAAAGGGTGTGCCGACAGCGACATCTTTTTCACTTATAGTGAATTATTTTTTAATCGTAATAAGTAGACTCTTAATATAGATACCCTCTTGAAATGTTTACAGTAGATGTGTTACTTCGGCCGCTATAACAAATTCTTAAAATTGAAGTGTGTCCATTAGTAACGTGTTTTTCACGAATATTACCTTATTTTTTTTAACCGCAATAGGTGGGCTCCTGATATTTTAATAGAAAGTGTATTACCATGGCCGCTATAAAATCAATTACTTACTAAAATTTAAAGGGTGTTTTAATTATGATGCAATTTTCGCGAATATTACTTTAATTTTAAAATTTAAGGGTGTCCCATAAGACATAGAGAAATAAACAACTGGAATTTTTAAATTATACTGAACATAGTACGGAACCCTACGTGTGTGAGTCTAACTCGCACTTGACTAATTTATTTATTAAATAAATGTTAGACACAGACAGGTGGATCGCAAGGAGTTCATACAGATCTCGGGGGATCTTTAACTCCATACAAGGGCCGATTTGTATGTATTTTTAGGTTCGTAAGATTTTTTTGCTTTGATTAAAGGCTTTTATAAAAAAATACACATATAGGTAGCCAATGGGCGGGCCCACTGGTAACCAGGAGCAGTTAAAAGGCACATATTTTTTTTGCTTAAGTTTCACCATTTTAACTCAATATAGATTGCAGGAAGGTTCTAAATTTAAAACAAAAAATTTCAATAAAATTTAAAAAAAATAAACAAAAATTTTTAAAAAATATTTACAAAAAAATTACAAAATATTTAAAAAAATATTTTTACAGAAGAATATTAAAAAATTTTTTTTTCAAAAATTTTTCGAATAAAATTTACAAAAAATTAAAAAAAAAATAATTTTGCAAAAAATTTTTAGAAACAATTTTCGTGGCAGCATCAGTTTTTCTGATATGTATTAATTTCTCTTTATAATAATGCATATCGCAGCGCCTTCCTTCGCCGGTATTACCACATAGCACTAAATCGCCGGCGAAGTAAAATAATTATAAATTGGCCATGATTATAATAATTATAATTGGCTATGAATTGACTGTCAAAAATAAAATACACACGTTTATAGGTAAACGATTATTTTGGAACCCACAAAGCTACATGGCTACACGACCACCGTTGTGGCTGTAGTCATATTAACAGAGTTTATCAATATCATTAAGTAGCTGGCTAAACGGCGGCAATTGTAGCCAACGGAATTTGTTTTCATTTAGAAGCTGCTATGCAGATAAATGATTAATGATTTTTTTCTCATACGACTAATTTTAATTTATGTAAAGCGTCAACAAAATGGATAATGCTGGACATGTCTGTATAAATAAAATCGAATATAGCACTCTTACTTGTTAATATTGAATATTTAAATTTTATTAGATTAACTATTTATTAATATGCAGATACAAATTTGAAGTCAGACTTAAGTTCGTTTTATTCTCTCTAAGTTGAAAAAATATTTTTTATTACAAATTGGGTGATTAATTTTTTAAAGAAAAATTGTATTTTAGACACTAGCAGAATGTAATGAATTTTCTGAATTGCTTCCATACGTCTTCAGCAATCTTCGCATCTATCTACTTTGGGTGGTGTTTATTTATAAACGTTATCTATTTAACGAACTTAACTGCGAAAAACGAATACGAGAAAAACTGTATTCAATTATCTATCATCAGTTGGTACGAACAAATTCGTCCATCACTTAAAGAGTTTCTTTAATATTTACCACCTTATATTTGTTGTTGCTTCAGCCTAACAGTATTAGGATTTTTTTATTTTATTATTAATCACTTAATTTGTAATTTATATTTTTTTAACAGAGACTAAAACGAGCTTAAGCCTGACTTCAAAATTTCCAGCTACCTTGGAGATAAATGCGGAGAATGCTGAAGATGCATGAGCGATCCTTTAGATCTGCTAGAGTCTAATTTTGCTTTATCTCTTTTTATAATAAAGAACTTAAGCCTAAATAATTGTCAATTCATTTAAAAATAGTTTAAACAAAAATTAAATTTAAACAATCTTCCTAAATTTTTATAAGACTAGAACTTTTTTGATTTAAAAGATTTTAATACAAAATTAATTTTGTATATTAGTTTTAAAAAATAACATGATTGTGTCTTTTAAACTTTTTTTTTAAAAAAGGTCTAAATTGTCCGATAGTTTCCTACTTTATAGAGCATCCTCCTACCCATCAAAAAACGTAAAAGAATGTTGCACTATTTTGTAGTCCGAAGCCTCATCTACTAACCTCTACCCCAGGTTAAACCCAGACCAAATTTTCTGACCCTAGCTCAGATATTTGGTTCAAAATTTTCAAAAGTTTTACAAACTCTTTTTTTTCTGTACCGCTTTGCACCGCTATTTTTTTTAAGTATTTTGGTCCTCTCAATACACATCTAAATACCAAAAATTCAAACGCCTGTGTATTAAAGAAGAAAACGCAATGCTTCATCACCGACATTTTGGCAACGTTAAACACGCTCGCGGACGTGAATGGTATAGAATTTATTTTCAAAATGACATGAATGCTTTTCGCTATTGCGGATCCCTGAAATTTTAAGCTTCCTTGAACGTGTTAAACGGATTGGTCTTATTAATTTCAGAAAAAGTTTATAATTGTGCCAGCAAAACCGTACCCTATAAACAGTTCCATATATAGTCGTAGTTTTTTAAAGACAACACTATCAAAAAGCATCTTGCTTGTTTATAGAAAGCACACAGAGTTTTTGGTAGAAATCGGAACTGCAATCTCAAGATTGATAGACTAGACCAATCAGTCTATCTTCCGTATTTTACATTTTAATAAGAAATTAAATTAAAATAGATAAGTCAAGTGCGAGTCAGACTCGGACACGTAGGTTTCCGTACCATCTTGAATACAACTTTAAAAGTACAAGAAATTAATTTTTCATATCTCATGTGGCCCTTTAGTATCTAACTTTGTATTCCTACTATTTGATTTAAAAAATTTTAAATATCTGCTTATTACTATCGGAATACTCTTTAATTGTTAGCAATTGTTATTATAGCGATTATAGCAAAGCACCTTTTGTTAAAATAATGTTAATATCACGTCAATTTTATTTTTCATAATTGTTAGTATGGGGCACAGGTTTTAATTGGTTTCAGATTGAAATTAAATTAAATAATTGATTGATTCAATTATTTGTTTGATCGCGGTTTCCTATTAAGGCAACCTCGAAACATAAAATTTTTTTGTCTAGCACTGGCTGGACATAACAAGTATATTTATTTTTATTTTAGATTTAAGATATAAGTAATTATTGTTAGTTCAAATATATTGACGAGAAAATAATTAGCTTTTTATTATAACAAAAGTAAATAATCTTATGTGTTACATAATGTTTGTCAAATTAGGTACCTGAACTTAATTGTGAATAAAATCAAGATTTGTGCATCTATTTTCATCATTTATGGCTCATTTCTGAATTTCAGCTTTCTGAATAAAATGTGAAATATTTGCCGATTTAAATTTTTTACGAATTTTTGAAGACAACAAAAAAATTTTTGTTTTCATTATAAATATTTTTCTTTTCGCTTCCAATTTCTGAATAACTCCGAGACAGTTGAAAACTGTATTTCTATCCCGTTGAAAAGGTAATTCTATCCCGCATCTTTTGGTGTTTCAATTATTAAAATCGAACAATCCGTTTAAGAGTTATTTAGAAATAAGTTAGCGCGGTCGCCTTGTTTAGGAAAAATATTAGCCATGCCCATAAAAAACATTTTTATGTGATACGCGAAAACTAAAAGCGATTTTAAGTTTAACAAGTTCAGATAACTAAATTCCACATATTTATGTTCAGGCAGTAATTTTTTGCAGACCAGTGTAATCGAATATATACAGTCCGCGAAAATTTAAAATTTTGCCTTTTCTTTTGAACAGACCTCGTATGTGGCCTTTAATATCTAATTTTATGTTGTTACTATCTGATTTTAAAAATTTTAAATGTTTGCTATTGTCTTAAATTTTGTCGGAATACTCTTTAATTGTTAGTAATTGTTATTATAGCCACCATAGCAAAGCACCTTTTGTGAAAATAACGTTAATATCACGTCAATTTTATTTTTCATAATTGTTGGTATAGGGAACACATAAAATTTTTTTCATCAATTAAAGGTTTCAATGGGTTTCAGATTGAAATTTAATTAAATAATTAATAGATTCAATTATTTGTTTGATTAGGAAGTTTTTTTCTGTTTTAAGTAAATATATTTTTAATCAATTCAAATATTAATTGAACAATTTTTGGTGCAAAAATTTTTTGTGAACATAGTTTTAAATACTCTGTGTATATTTCATTTCATTTCAAAAATATCGATAAGTCTGGTCGGCAAAATATAAAAAAAGTCGGGAGCTTGAACTCGAAAACTGAAACTGAAAGCAGACCAGTGTAATCGAATATATACAGTCCACGAAAATTTAAAATTTGTCCTTTTCTTTTGAACAGACCTCGTATGTAGTTGGTGTTTTCTTGGTAAATTTTAGAAGAGCCCTTGACAAGAACATGTTACATACGAGTTGTGCAAATGTAATGAAATTTTCCAATAATGAAATTTATTCCATTTGCTGATTTCGCATTTAATTCTGATTTGAATTTTTATCAGATCCTAGACTGTTCAAACCTAAACAGAAAGCGAAAGACGACCAGTCAACGTAGTGCTCCCTAATGTTGCACAATTAAATTTGTATATATTGAGAACATGAAAGAGGATACTTGTATATTAACAACAACAACAACATGTACACTTTTCTATGGTTGAAACATTTTGATGTTGTTATTTAATGTTCAACATTGATCGATTGAATTGATGAATAAATTTTCGAAAAATATCCAAAAAAAAAGAAGAATATTGATTGTTGTTACTGATATTGGTTGGTTGTTAGGAATTTATCTATGTATTTTCTCCATTGTTTTTTCTAACTGGATTTCTACATCCCTCGCTTCTATAAAAGAAGTAGCAACAACAGCAACAGTAACAACAAATTTCTGAAAAGATACATAACTTTGGAAATGGTTCATATGAGTGCCTCTCTCATTTGTACATCAGCAAATGGAAAAAGGTGCATATGTTGTGAGGAGGCATTGATGGAATCAGTAAATTTTTAAATGCATACAAGCAGATTTTATTCAAATCTTATTTTTTTCACAAGTCCATCTATACAATTGAAAAAGGAAATCTAAAAAAAAACTTTAAATGACAATCAAAATATTCAAATTTAAATTTCAGTTGCTGCATAAACAAATTTGTTACTCAAACTGCTATTGCTGCTGTTTTTGTTGCTCTTGCTGTTGCTGCTGTAAGTAAGTAGTATTTATATTTGTTGCTGATATTATGTTTCTCTTTCGTTTTATTTTTTAACTCAATTGATACCAAATGTCATTGTAACTAAAAGTAATAAATCACCCTGCTCAAGTAGTTTGTACTTAAATGTTATTGATGGATAATTTTTTGTTGTGTTGTTGTTGTAGTTGCTTTTGTTTTGTTGCAAATTCATTCATTTATTTGATTTACAGTAAATAAAAATTCGATTTATTATTATTGTTTAATAAAGAAGTTACACAAGTCATGTTGTGGTTTTATTTAAATCAAATGATTACGATGTTTCTCATTAAGAGATCAAGTATTGCAAGGGTCTTAAGAGGGATTTGATATCGAAATTGTTTTTAATAGTTAGAAAGTCTTTGTCAGGCCATTCCATTTGCGAAGAATTTGAATTTTCTTAGAAACAAAGATTGAGAATAATGATCTGTTAGCACTAACGTTCGTTGCTAATTATATTTGCCATGTGCTCCGTCAAACAATGTAATTTACGATTTTTGCAATATCAGAATTAAGTGGCAAAATTATGACAATTATTGGTTTACTTTTTCTTAGATAAGCTCCGCTTTTAGTAACACTTCAATTTCACGTCATATTTATTTTTAGAACAGTGTTGCAGCGCCTCTAGTGTCAAGTAGACACATTACTTCTTAAGCTGTGTAGCCATTTTATAAATATTTACCTGGCCGATCCAATCCAATTTAGCCTTCATTTTTAGCCGAAATTATCTGATCCTACGGGTTATATAAAAAATATTAACGTACATATGTTAGCTAAACACAGACGGGGTTGGAATAGCGGGAGTGGTACCTCCCATACAAAGTGAAAAATTATTATCCTGTATCTAGAGAACTGCACTAGCTAGCGCCTTGGAATTTTGCACCAATAACCGCCATATTAACGTACATAGTTTAGTTAAACACAGACAGAATTGAAATAGTGGGGGTGGTACCTCGCATATAAAGTGAAAAATTATTATCGTGTTCCTGGCGAACCACAATAGATAGCGCCTTGAAACTTTGCAAGAGAAACCTTTGTGCTAAAGCGCATAGTCTGCCAAAATACAGAATGAATTGGGACAGTGGGCGTGGTACCTCCCTCACAAAGTGAAAAATTATTATTGTGTACATAGACAACTATAACAACTATACCCACGCGTATACTATAGAAAAACATAGGCTGAATTGGGACAGTGAGCGTGGTACCCTCCATACAAAGTAAAAAATTATTATCCCGTTCTAGAGAACTGCAATAGGTAGCGCCTTGGAATTTTGCATCAATAATCCCCTTAATAAGATACATGTCTAGAAACTTTTTGTTTCAAAAATTTCTTACTTAAAGATAACGGTAGCCAAATCTGTGGCTTACGTGCTTTTTGCACCAACAGCAAATTGCACTTTTCGCTTTAAACTATTATGAATTTCCACAATCCCCAGTGCGCTTGGTCAACCTTTACGCAAGGTACGACGCCCACTGTTCAAATCCAATCTGGGCGTAATAACACGATAGTATTATTTTACTTTTCATGGAAGGTACCACTCCTACTTACTTAATCGAGTCTGTATTTTATTACACTATGCACATTAGTATGAGGGTAACTTGTGCAAAAGTTCAAGACTCTACCTATTTCAGACCCCAGGTAGACGATAATAATTGTTTACTTTGTATGAGTGGTAACGAGCCCACTATTCCAATCCAGCCTGTGCTTTCTAAACTATGTATATTAATTAATAAGGGGGTTACTGGTGCAAAATTTGAAAGATCAACTTATTATAGTTGTCTACCTACTTAAAAGATAGATAAAAAGTAGGCGTGGTCAATTTTTCTCTGTTGGGTTAAGATAAAAAATGACCAAATCGGTGCGGCCGTTCTTAAGTGTTGCAATTACCAACGAACTACATTTGATTTTATTTATGTACTAGCTGTGCCCGCCACGTCGTGGGCGTCCTGTCAATATTTTGCTTGATTTTGCGTTGAAAGTATTCCACATCAATTGTAAGACTCTTACTTTTATAGTGCTTTAGTTATAGTTTTCTTTATATAAAGGTACCCATCGCTGGATAAAACTCTAAAATTTATGAAAAATTCTAAAAATTATTGTAAACCTCTGTAAAAGGTGTTTAAGATATTTTAGTAACAATGAAATTCCACAAAGTAATAATACAAATCAAATATTGTTCAATTGGCGTCATCTGTTGCGAATTAGTGTTTAAAATATCACACTTTTAAAAATAAAAGTTACGCAACCGTGTTTGAAATATCCCAGTTTTAAAACGAAAATTTCGGTGGTTTTAAACCGGAAACTACGTACTTTAACTGCTTTTTCTCCACTTTCTCTTGGAAATAAGATATTTTTGCGGAAAAAAGTATCCTATATTGGAATCATTATGCTAAAGTTAAAATCCATCCAGTAGTTTATTCGTGATGCGAACGCAAAAGAAAGGCAGACAGATTATTTTATTATATGAATATATATATAGATATAGAAGAAGAAGAAGACTACCAGTTTCCGACACGTTGTCGGCGTACTGACAATATTCTGTTAGATTTTTCTTTTAAAGTAGTGCACCCCAAATTTTAAGACTCTTATTTTTATAGTGCTGCAGATATGGTTTATGAATTTACTTTATATAGAGGTAGCCATCCCTGAGTAAATACTCAGGGTGTTGCAATATAAGATTTGTATAAAATTCTAAAATTTATATAAAATTCTAAACTTATTGTAAGATCTGCAGAATGTTGTCTAAAAATGTTCGCTTACAAAAATAAATAGTGCTGCTAACTTTTCAGTACCATTTATTTTGATAAATTATAAAAATAATGTCAATAATCTTAAAATTTTATTTTTCGTCATTCTAAAATGTTTTTCATTCCAGTCATAGAATAAAACTTTAATTGCTGGGAACATTTTCCTTTTCTCAATATTGCAATTAAATTTTCTAAAATTTCACATTAATTATCTTTAAGATACCACGCTGTTTCACTCCACAATGTGGGAAGCGTTATGCATTTTGATTTCTTGTTTTTCTTAAAATAAATTATAAATTATTCAAATGCATACAAATAAATGGTGGCAACCGTAGCAAGAAAAGGGGATTGTTAAAGTTCTTGAACATAAACACTTACCACCAACTCATTCTTTCACTCACTTACCAAATTACACCCTCCTACATGAAAATGTCTTGTATTTTTTATATTTTCTGTAAGAAATTCATATGATTTTCTTATAAGAAAATATAAAACACTTGATCTAGAAAATCAGATAAGATGTTTTTGGTTTGAAGACGACAGAAATTTCCCACATTTTGTGCTCGAGAAGAAAATGTTAAAAAGGTGGTGGTTGATTTTAATAAGAAATGTGGCATAAAATACAACCAAACTTACAAATTAATAAGAAAAAAATACAAAAACAAAGGAAAACAATAGCATTTTAAAATCTTCTCAAGAAAGTTTATGGTTGGGTTAATTTAATGGCAACTACAAAGTATTACTTTAGACAATATTTTACCATTCCATTTGAACACATTTATGGGGGCCTCTTACTGCTTTTAAATGGTTTAAAAAAAATTCCCATTTAACCATTTTTTTTTAATTGTAAAAACAAACCTGCATGTTGAAACACAATTATTATTTCAATTACATACGAGTTGTACATGTCCATAAATTAATGTTAATATTGTCAATATTTTGTTGTGTATGATTATTAAAACTTTATTTATGTAGATTATTTTTTAATGCCAATACGCTCCTTAGTCGTCGTCGTCATCATCTATTGACTCGCTGCATTTCAATAATCTGTAAACAACATGCCACCATCGTCAGCCGCATGAATGGGTTGCCACCACTACTCTATGATTAACAACAATTTCACTTAGCTGCCTTAAGTGTGCAACCAACAACCAACCATTTTAATGTTGTTCAAACTTGTATGAAAACTAAATCTTTCTTAAGAAAAAAAAAAAGATATATGTATGTATTATTAATAATACACAAAAATATACAATTTAATATCACTTTGATAAACTGAATAAAAGAAGTTTGCCACAGCTAAACTTTGCAACTGCACCGTTAACACTCTGGCGGTTTGTAAAAGTTTTAAGCACGTAAATGATAAACAAAATTTTAGTCAACGTGTAAAAAATGCCAACAAATAAAATAAATCAGGTGAAAAAACTACAGGCGGTAAAGGACGACTATAAATTAAACCTATAGGTTTTAGTTTTCGAGATATATAACACTATATCCAAAATAAAGGAAGTGTCATTTAGAAAAAGATATGTATGTATATGGGCAAAAATTTATAACGACTTAGCCTATTTAGCTAGCTACAAATTCGAATATTCACATTGAAATTTCCTTTAAGTTATACATTAATCTGCTCAGTAGTTTAAGAGATATATAAAAAGTCATGGCGAAAAAAATTTTTTTTTTATATAAAAAAATTCATAAAAATTAAGAAACGCAAAATCTTTCTAAAATCAATGAAATGAAAAAGCTTACGATAGGGATACAAGGATTTTGATAAAACAACCACAGTCGATTTTTCTAGAACAAACCTACGATAGCTGTCCTAGCTATGACAATAAAATCAACCATAGGAAAGTTCAGTATTCGTGATGACATTTCAGATAATAGAATAAAAATGATGGATTCGTCGCCGAGTCATAGAATAAAACCACCAGATTTAAATACCTTGATATCCATTAGACTCCATGGCTGTTACCTAATAGAAAGACAAGAAATCAAAACGATCATGTTGTGTACCCAAAGTGAAAGTCAATGAACAACAATTCGGACCACTAAACGTTAAAAAACTGCACAACAAACAGCTTAAGCTTCCCTCCACGTATCTACCTGAACTCCTTCTTGTGAATTTTGTGAATTGTTCAATGGCAACGCATACTAGAGTCAATAACAAAAACAGTGAAAGGAGAAATTGGTTACCAAAAGTGACAAGAATAAAACTAACCGTACGATGAGGAGCATAGAAGAAACTAAGACCAGGAGTTACAAGGCAGCACTGTTAACTATGGCGATGCAAGCTGTTGGTGCGATACTGGGTGTTAAGAAAGGAGGAAGAAATTTATGCTGAAAACAAGCTAATCTGAGGAGATCGACTTAAAAGGAAATATACAGGGCTGTCACAGAATGCAATTTTGTCGGAATTGGATTTTAAACCGACAAAAAATCACTTTGGGTGTCATGAAATCCAATGCTATTGGTTTTATGTTCGAACTAGAATTATTTTCGGTTTATGGTGTCACAGAAACCAATGTTATCGTTTTTTTGTCTATACATCTATACATTTAATAAAATAGTAACTCATTTCCGTCTGTCTATCTGTCTATCTGTCTCCCTGTCTGCTTTTCATTTGTGTTCTCATCACGTAAAAACTGTTAATCTGTTCGCAAAGTTCACAGAGCTTTTCGTCCATTTTATGATGAAGCTCATTTCTGGTTAAATAGTTCGTCAGCAAGCAAACCTGCCTTTTTTTTGGAACCAAGACAATCCTCATTTACAGTCATTAATATTGACTGCTTGGTGTGATCTATACGCTGGCAGCACCATCGGTCCTTATTCATTTCGAAATAAGTAAAGTTATGGTGAATGGCGAGCGCTATTAAGCTATGCTAAACATTAACGATATTTGGTTCCAACAAGACGGTGTGACACCATACAGCGGGCTTAACAATTGATTTATTGCAAAATCAATTGGAGGCAACTTTATTTCCAGAAGATTTAACACCTCTGGATAAGTTTTTCTGGGGCTATGTTTAGTCATTCGTTTATACTGACAAACCAGCAACATCAAAAGCATTGGAAGCCATTATTCAAGATGCCAGATTTGTTGCAAAAAGTGGTAAAAAATTAGGCTGATCGAATGGACTATGAAACACGTAGCTGCGGCGGACATAATATTTAAAAAATAAATGCCATAAAATTATCTACCAGATTATAATACAAAAATTCACTCCAATAATATTGTATTATCAGAGAAAAGTTTTTAATACATTTTTTGTAGTGTGTTTAATCCCGAGTAAATGTTGTTTTATACTCACGTAAAAGTGCAGGAGCTGGAGCCAAAGTAATTGTGCGTAAATGTTTTTGTCAGGAAGAAAACACTACCCTCGATACGCTTTCTGATCAGAGTAAATCGTAATAATTACCCTCTGAAGATATTATTTTTTGATATCCATATTATTAAATTAGACAGGAAGTCTGAAATATACATATATAGCATACATTATGCTAAGGTTAACATTTGACGTAGCACTTTAAGGCCATGATTCACTATCATACTCAGTCGAACGATTTGTCAAAAATTGTAGGTGTGCTCAAAAAGTATGATAGTGTGGATTAAAAGTGTATGTGTGTGACAGACTTTTTGACAGTCTGTACAATTTTGTAACTTTTTTGAAAAATTCATAAAATAGTATTTTTCCATGCGATCAGAGCAAAAGCATTTATTGTATGATAGAGTGGCATCTACAACGCCATTTTGAAATAATTTTTCGTACGATTGTGTAGGATAGTGAATCCTGGCCTTTAACAATATTCCTATGTAGGGTATTTCAAGCGACAGTTGATTAAAAAAATATTGAATTTATAGCAATTTTTTCATATCAATTAATGATCAAAAGATTTAAGTTTCTTGTAATAATTCAATGCAATGAAAAAAAGCTGAATTACACTCTAACTCTTTTAAGACCCAGATTGTAATTTAAAACTTTTAACCAAAATCAATGCTGCCGATGAAGAAGAAAAAAAATGTTTCCAAATTATGAAGTGTAAATTATGGTGGTAATACTTTAACGGCTCTTATACCACCTATATTTAAAGTTACAAACAATCGTAACTTTTTGTTAGCTTAAGTTAAAAGAAAGAGTAAAAGATATTTATAAGACAAGAAAAAAATGTTGCATCATCATAAACAATCAATTTTTTTATGTTTTTATAAATTTATCTACGTTTTTATGCAAAACTTTTTTATAAGAAAAAAAAAAATAAAAGTAAAAAATCATATTGTTTATATCATAAATCGAACACACAAAGTACACATTAGAGTTTGGTAAAAGTTCTTTAACTGCAGGCCGGTTGGAATTTTAAAGCATCAAATAAAACTTCACAAGGCTTTAAACTTAGAAAAAAATTTTGCACCAATTAAAGGTTTTAATTAGTTTCAGATATATTTTTAATTAATTATATAATTGATTCAATTATATTTTTAATTAAGAAAAAAAAAGAAAATTCTAATTAAATAAATAATTGAAACAATAAAACATTAAATTACATTTTTATCTGATACTAATTAAAGCCTTTCATTAGTGCAAATAAAATTTTTCTGTTAACCACTTGTGCAAAAGAAATCTGAATTTGTTATAGTTTTATTTCGAATCCAGTATGTTGTAAATATTATAACAAATCAAATACATTTTTTTGCTCTTATAAAGTTCCAGAAAAGAACAATACCGTTTTAGGGGTAAATACTTAAACCTGATAATTTGAATCTACAAAATCGCTTTGAACTCTGCTTAATTTCCTGCTGGGATCATTCTTTAAGAGAGAGTGCATACACTCTTACATAAATTAATACTTTCACAGATATAGATATGGCTGTGGCTGCAGATGCTGAAGCAGCTGAAAGATACTTTAAGACCCATGCGTATTTATTTCGAAATGTATAGGGTCTTCCATTAAGAGTCTTTTATATTTAAATTTATGTAAAACAAGGTGTGAGTGAGATATCATTGGAATTTTTTATGCTGTTAAAAGTCTTTTGATAACGCTTTTTATGGAGTATAATATCATACATATGTCCGCCGCGGCTTGTCAAGTTGTCCCACATGTCTAATTTTCCACGTCTGTTGATTAAATCGAAGTGAATTACGACTTAAGAAAACCTAAGAAGAAAAAATCTAACGACCTTAAGTCTCATGATTTCGGTGACCAGTTCACATCACCTACATATGAGATGACCATGAACTCAAAGCGCTAGCGCAATATCAGTTGTGTGGTACGTAGCGTCGTGTTATTGACACCGCATGCCATTGGTGTCTACATCAACCAATACAGGCCTAAAGAAGTTGCTTATTATCGACGTATACCCCTCGCCGCCTTTAACAGTGTCGGCCTGGGTAATGTCTTTTTGAAAGAAATTCACACCAAGTAACTAGCGTCTACACACTCTCAGCGGACAGCGACTATGTTTTAGTTGGTTGATTATGTACTGAACCAATAAACTTAAATTGTTTCACCACGATACGAAAAGTCCACAATACGAAAGATGCCCATGAACTCAATTCGCTAGCGCAACATAAGCTGTGTAGTACGTATTATCGTGCTATTGAAACCGCATGCCATTAGTAGCTAAATAAACCAATACACCCCTAAAGAAGTTGCTTATTATCGACCTATACCCCTCGCCGTTGACTGTGCAAGGTCGTGTTGAAAGAAATATTGATACCGCCAGCCCAAAATCTACACCAAACAGTGACTTTTCCAGGATGGACGTTGGCTCTTGGATCTCATGTGGATTGATATCCTCCCGAATTCGACAATATTGCTTGTTAAATCATCATCATGGTCATTATGAAAATTTACGGTCAGTTAGCAACTGGACCATTGCTTATTCAGCGAAGATTAGTCGATGCCTATAATAGTTGACCTGCAGTTTCTGGGTCAGTTGGATTTCGTACAGTGCAGACCCAGGTCAAGACGTTAAATTCGACATGTTTTGGTCTGCTAAAAGCGATGTTCTTTTGAGAAACGCCAAATCGTATGCCTCAGAAGCCTGATTGCTTACTGAACCAATAAACTCAAATTGTTCCACCACAATGCAAAGAGTCCTCTCCGTAGGGCTACTAAGGCGGCAGTAAAATGGATGAAGCATTCAGAGCATTGCACGAACAGAAAAGCAATTTTGATTAAACAATTTTATCATTTGCACGTTTTGTTGAACGCTAATGCCATTAATGGCGAAGGGCCAAAACTAAATAAATGACAGCCAAATGGCCGCTGTCAAAGTTTTAAAGTCCCTACTGGAAAACCCTTTATAAATATTCGAAATGCATGAATGCATAAATGCTGTTTAAATTATGTACATTTGCTGTGCACAAACTGAACTGAAAATAGAAAATAATCTGAAACGAATTTATCATAAAACGTGCATAAATTGACATCATGTGCTCCAACCAATAACTGCTGTTCAGTTTGCTAATACTTTAAGATCTCCTCTATATTTTGCAGTTTCCACTTGAATTTTTAGCTCTAACCGTTTTCTTTTTGATTTTCTAAACGCTTTCCAATTCAATTTAAGAGTAGTTTTTTTTTGTTTACTAAATCTAAATGGGGCCAGCTGAAAACCAAAGCACTTTTACAAGGTGTGTTTCGGTTGATTTGTCCATATTAAAAATATGAAATAGAAATGCAAAGATCAAATAGACCAAACTTAAACCATAATATTTAATGGTTGCGCCAGAGATTATCCAGTAGGATAAAGCATTAGCAGAAAACTAGTTTGAAAGCTGAAAGCTTTGTTGGTTGAAAAAAGGAGTTGCTGTAAAAATATTTACACTAAGAGAAAATCTTTCCTAAACTTGAACATGAAAGTGAACTTTGTTGTTGCAGTAGAAATTAAATATATGAAATCCTTATTACATTAGAGCAATAAACATCAAAATGTAGTGAAGAAAGTGAAAATGGGAACGTGGCGTAACTAAAATCAGAATAACTGACAGAACTATACATCTCTTCAACTGTCCGTCACTGTACATTTTAAAATAAATTTTAGTAAAAAACGGCTGACAGTTGACAGGCGCATCGTGAGAAATAGATAAAATTACGGTTAGATATTTAAAATATTTTATTAAACAAGCGTAACCACTATTTCTTCAAATGCTTATTTAATATAACACGTAGCGGATCATTGGTAAGTCAGTGTGAGAAAACAAACAAAACTTCTTGCAAACGTTTCAAGTAAAGATACAAACTTTTAAAATTTGATCAACTGTTATATACATGAGCAAAACTTAACAACAAAAAAAAGCTTACCATAAGGAGCAAATCATTTAACAAATGTTTGCGAAACGTAATTCCTCAAACAGCTTCATTTTTTTTTCTTATTGTGCAGTTTGTGCCAGTGTTGAGATCTGATAATGTATAAATAGTACTGCCCCAATATTGAAATTGTACCAAATCACCATCAATTTTATAAAAGATTGGCATTAAGTAAAAAGAAAAAAAAAAAAACATACATACATACATACATACATACATACCAATCAACATACATACATACATACATACATACATACATACATACATACAAATTCACATTCATACATACATACAAAAATCCACAATGGGCACTCACCATTGTTAATACGCTATTCCCAAAAAGCAAAGATACTAGGGTTAAATTCTCTGTAACACCACAGATATTTAATTTTGAATTATTCACAATCGACGAAATTACAGATGTAAGTGGCAAATTAAAAAAACGTAAAGCTCCTGGTCCAGATGGACTCCCAAACGAAGTAATTTAATAATAATTTAATTGTAGGAAAATTATGGCCAGAATTACTTGTAGCTGTTCCAAATCAGTGTTTAAGGATGGTCGAGTTTCCATCGATATGGAAAATGCAACAATTGGTACTACTACGTAAGGGCAGCAAGCCGTTAGACAATCCATCATCTTATAGACCACTCTGCATGTTAGACACATGCGGCAAGTTCTTAGAAAAGCTACTGTTAAATCGACTCGAACAAGAGATAAACGGAAAGGTAGGCTTCTCTCAGTTACAGTTTGGATTCACAAAAGGAAAATCAACGGTGGATGCTGTACAAGAAGTAGTGGATACCGCAAGGCGATCAATGGAACAAATGCGCTATTGTGCAATAATCACATTAGATATCAAAAACGCTTTCAATTCTGCCGACTGGAACATAATTAGACAGACAATAAGAGATCGAAGCATTTCTGGGTACCTAATCAAAATGATTGATAGTTATCTCGATAACAGAACTCTGCTGTATGACACTGACATGGGTATCAAGCAATATAATGTAACATCAGCCGTTCCTCAAGGGTCTATACTGGGTCCTTTTCTATGGAATTTAATGTATGATAGCTTGCTCAATATAAATTTACCACAGGGTACAAAACTAGTCGGCAACGTGGCTCTTATTGTCGACCCACCATCAACACCGTCAATAAACATCGTTGCAAATGACTGCTTGGGAAAAATCTCAAGGTGGCTCACACCAAAAGGATTGACGCTTGCTGCAACCAAGACATAAGCAATATTGATAACAAGAAGACGAAATTTTGATTATCCGAAACTAACGGTGAATGGATATAAAATAACAATAAATAAGAGCCTAAAATACCTAGGAGTGATTCTTGACTGCAAACTTTCTTTCGAACCGCATGTCAAAACAATATCGGAAAAAGCTTTAAGAACGGCAAACAAATTAGTGAGGATAATGCCTAACATAGGAGGACCGCACCAAACAACAAGACGGTTAATAGCTTCAGTAGCATATGCACAAGTGCTGTACGCGACACCTGTCATAAGTGATGCTATTGCGAAGATCAAAAAACTTTGTTGTCTCCTAGAGAGGGTGCATCGGATATGCTCGTTATATCCGCATATCGTACGACGTCTACTGCGGCACTTTCTGTACTTGCCGGAATACCGCCGATTAATCTAACCATATATGAAAGAAAATATATATATGAGCAGCGTAAATTACTACCAAATGGGTAAATAAACAAAGAGCTGTCAAATATAAAAGAACAAGCTAGAAGAAGACTCTTTCAACAATGGCAAATATCATGGGATAGCTGCACAGAGGGTAGATGGACGTTTAAAATTATCCCATACCTTGACACTTGGATGACGAGAAAATATGGCGACTCAACTTCTACCTAATTCAAGTTTTTAGTAACCATGGAAACTTCGGCTGCTATTTGCACAGATTCCATTTAAAAGAAGATCCAATATGCGAAATGTGCCACGAATGCGAATACAACGTGGAACATACACTTTTTCATTGTAAATACTGGGAGAACAAAAGGGATATGTATAGTATTTCTCATCAAATGTTCACTGAGGAGTTAGTCAAACAAATGATGGAAACCAACGAAAAATAGTTCAAATACTCAATATATATCCAGGAGATAATGAAAGAGAAAGTAAAATATTTGCGGACACCAGAGTCCGCATCACAATGATGGATGGGGAGTAGATTAATACATAGAAGCTGCATATTTCACTAAATGAACTCCACCCCGAAGTAATGCGAAAGCGGTCCCGGGGTGGTAGTTCCTGCGTGGGACCACATACAAACATACATATATAGTAGTTTGACATTAAAATAGGACAAATCAAATCTTTATACTAGGGTATTTTAAACTAATGATTTTTGACCTTGATTCCTTGAATTTCTGTTTTTTAGTTGCTAATTTAGTGCTTGCAAGTCCACCAAAGTAACCGCATCTTAATTCGCTTAAAACGTTTAAAATGATACGTTATTTAATCCACTTTGCAATGGTTTTTGTTTTATCTCGTTTTTCCGCTTAGTTATGATAATTTTAATACATAACGATAAGAAACTATGAAACAGTAGTTTGATGGAAAAACGACCTCTGACACTGCTTCATATTACATTCAATATCGTTTAAGGCAAAATATCTACATACAAACAATCAGATGCTATATTCTTACTCTAGATGAATACATCTAACTTAATTTGTAAATGCAATAAGTAATACAATTTGATAATAAGCTATAAAACTTTAGTTAAACTTTCAAAGTCGATTATCTCCAAACGATTTTTTTGAACTGAGGTTGTTTCTCCACCAACCTTCTGCTTTGCATTTAATTTTACTAAAGTGCCAACCTCGAAAATTTTTCAACTAAACGCTAACTTTTATAATTCTCTAACTAGGAAAATCTTTTTTTTTATAAAGAGAAGTACCACTCATACAGTAAACTGTGGTACTTCCTTTGGAAAGGGATAGTAGTAGATAAGACAGATGGTTAGTAATAGTAAAGCTTCTATTCTGGCAACACTGCAATTGCACGTTATGATTATTTTTAGAACAGTATTGCAGCGCCTATGGTGTTATTTAGGCGAATTAGTGCGAAGCTAGCATAGCCAATTTATAATTATTTTACTTCGCCGGCGATTTAGTGCTATGTAGTGATACCGGCGAAGGAGGGCGCTGTGATATGCATTATTATAAAGAAAAATTAATACATATCATAATTAATACATAATTAATACATAAAATTGATGTTGCCACGGCTGAGATTTGAACTCGTGACCATTGGTTAGTGGTCAACGTGCTAACCACTTAAGCTACAGCACCCTCTAATTAATGGTTTTAAGTGCATTCAGATAAAAATTAGATTCATTTTTAATTGATTCAGTTATTTAATTAATTAAGAAAAAAAAATCCGAACTAATAAAAACCTTTAATTGCTGAAAATAATTTTTTCTGTGTAATGTAGCTAAAGGAAATAGTAATTAACTGAATATAAAATCTTGGAAAAATTTTAGGTGTTTCAGTTCTAAATCAGTACGCAGAATTTTTGATATTTTTTTGTCAATTTCTTTTCTATAAATAATTTTTCTTAGTGTTTTAATAAATAATTTTCCCTAAATGGAAGATAATGACCTCAACTAACTATTTCAAAATATAAAATATCAGCGTTTTAACTGCTAGAAAAATTATAGCCCCAAAATCAAATTCATACTGCAAAGATTAGAAGCAGCTTAATGATCATTAGAGGTAGCCGAATCTGTCTCCGAAGCTGTAGATATTTTTAAAATTGGTATGTATGACATATTGCGAATTGTATTCATTAATTTGTTTTAATTCTCCACACTTAAATTAAATTAAAAAACCTCAGCAAAATACGTTATATATCAAAATTTCTTGAAGTGTATCTATTTCAATATTTAATACAGATTTTTCTGTATTACCAGCACCACCTCCTTGCAAGTTTTGAAGCACTTAAACATAAAATTGATTTTTTTACTGTTGGCGCTGCTTTAATAGTCGTATGAAACAATAAATTATAAAAACTACTTTCAACGTTCATTCTCCAAGAAATAGAAAAACGTGCAGAATTAATAAATGTGCAAAAAATAAATCTTACAAAAAAAATAAAAAACAACAAAAGAAATTGTTATACAAAGAGATAAACGGAAGGATACCGCTTTTTATAGTTTTATATCAATTTTATTACAAACAGATTTTTCCGTTTGTTTTTCTTTTTTTCTCCTTCTTCTTAGACATCAACACATGTTGCTCGTTTAAAGTGCCGAGAGTTGAAAATTCCCTCTGGTTTAAAAGGAAATGCATCATGAAGTGCAACTCTGTAATTTCCAGTAGCTTAGTTTTTGCCATGCATGCAAACAGAGTTCATAAATATTTTGCATATTCAAGCATTTTTTCTGCGGTCTTCATACTTAACTGTTGCTTTAATTGCTTTAATTCCATTTACTTACTCCTCATTATGATATTAAGAAAATTATATTTTGTTTTTTTTCTTTTAATTCATTCTTTCTCGCTTTAATCTCAAACATTCAAAACTCATTGTTTTTGGAAATTAGTGGTGCTACTCATATGACCCGACCGTTAAAAAATGCGTGTAGCTAAATTTTGTTTAGAGTTTTTATTTAGAAATTTTTTGCAGGATTTAACATGAAATTCTAAACTTTAATTAAAGTGAACGTAAGTGGCATTTTTTCAAATTTATGCGCTTCTAATAACTGCTTTTGATACTTTAATGACAATAACGGTTGGTCATAAAAGCTTACGTTGAGGACAGGCTTATATAAAATCATGGCAATTTAACTGAAGATTCTTTAAGCGAGGGTTGTGCGAGTAGTACGTTATTGCAAAGGTGGGTATAATAAAGTAAAAAACTACAGGTTAGGGAATTTTTTTTTATCACTTACTGCTGCTTATTCATAGAAGTCTCCTATGGCTTCTTAATTAAATATGTATCTATAGTATATGTTGTCCTCAGTGAAATACCAGCCAGTACCGAACGTTTTAGCACAAAGTATGCAACTAGTTTAGCCTCTGCCAGGCCTACAAACTTTATCCACTGCAAAGTATCCCATGACCTTTAGATTAAGATTGCGTTGTAAATTTGAAACTAGAGCGACATCATCCGCGTGTGCCTGGAGAGAGGTTTTTAAGGGTTGCATTCTTTAGTTTCCTACCAGCATTGGTGTCATTGTTTAAATTCTTCATCTACTAATACAATGAATAGGCAACAGCTTGTCAGCCTCCTTATGGAATTTAAAACTCTTTGATAGATGTGTTACCGGTTTCTTTCTTACTGTCTTCAATATATTTTTGAGGTCGTCAAAACATGTCCTTATTTTGTTGTTGTACCCTTTTTTTCTTTTTCGGATAGGTTTGACCTAAAACCACAATGTTCCTATTCCAGCTGATGTTCTAGTTCAATACGCCTAGCAAATAGAATCGATATACTCACGGAGAGTATGGTATGAGTATGAAGAGTGTGGTATGGTTACGCTTGCACGATGCCCGAAGCAAGACCAGCGGGTTCACGTACTAGGGGACGAAGACGGACTAATTAGCCGGAAGACCAAGAAGGTGCCTTCAACTGATTAGCTAGGCTAGCGACAGGTCGTGGAAACTTGAAGTATTATCTAGCGCAGTTAAAAATCGAGGTAAACTTGCAGACTGTGCATGAAAAAAAAAACTTAGACGGCAGAGCACATTTCGTGTAGTTGTGTAGCATACTGGCTAACATAAAGGTTTTAGACCACAGTCTGTGGAGACCTTAGCCTTAGGCAAATGTTAGAATATACTCTGTGATGGGGATGAATGTAGACATGTATCAGTTGCTATTCTGAAATCGCAACAGTTGAGAGTACTAGACTTAATGAAAGTAAGGTAGTCGAAAATTGCCATTCAGATACCATAAATTATTTAGGTACGAAGAAGGTCGAAAAGAGACCCATAGAGTTAGTAGTCTGCTTCATGTAAGGCCGAAGAGAGAGTGAGCTGGCGAAACCTTTGCAGACAACCTCTACACTGAATGGTAGTGTGCTTCCATTATGTCTAAGAAATGTTTCTAAGGAATTTGAATTCCTTTAATAAGCGGCTGTTACCATATATTTAATATTTTAAAGTTTAAGATTTATAAAATCATAGCTTCTATCATAGCAGTACGCAATGTGTTTATACCGCGAATTTTTTAATCATAAGTTATTTTGACACTGATAGGGTTTTTCTATCCAAAATAGTATCAGTCCCCTCCATATCTTTGTGGACTAAAATGAGTCAGTTTACGCTTAAAAAACTTTGCGAAATATTGAAACCTATTTCCAAAGTGAGAGCTGAGTTTCTCATATCGTGCCTTTGTTAAAAATAAGTATTCACCGAATCGAATTGGACATCGAATTTGGACAAAAAAAATATTTTTAATGAGGCGCATTTTCATCCCATCAACAAATAAAATTGCAGCATCTGAGGATCGAAAATCCAGAAAGTAATTATCGGGAAACCCATGCATCTACTTATAAGATGCTGCCATTTTTTGTTGTTTTTAAAGAGAAGTATCAGTCAGGAAATTATTGCCTTGCAAATAATTGTGTTACTTTCTTTGGAAAAGGGATAAAGAAGAGATAAAATGGTGTTGAAATAGAGAAAAGCTTCACTTTTGACAATTCTGCAATTGCACGTCATAATCATACAAAGCAATGATTTTGGTTTCTGTACGATGGTGCACCACGTTATACAGCTTATAGTGTTAGTTGTCTTGGCGGGTGATGTAAATTGGATGCTTAGGAGCTACATTTTGACCCCTTTAAATTTTTTCTTCATCCGAGCCATTCATAACCACAAGTCATCTGCAAAGTATTGACAAATTGGACTTGAGTATTAGCTATTGCGGAGATAGCCATGACAGTCACGTGAATGAAGTCGTGTTTCTTAAATAATGGAAATATTTCTTATTTATACGAGTATTAATAAAATCAAATGTCGTTTGTTGGTAATCGTAACACTTAAGAACGGCTTCACCGATTTGACCATTTTTAAGATCTTGATAAAAACCCAACTTATGTTTTAACCGAAAGAAAAATTGACCATGCCCAATTTTACGCCCACTTTTTAAGTAGATAGAGACCTATAAAAGGTACATCTTTGTAATTTTTCATCAACAATGCATCTACTTATAAGATGCTTATTAATACACATACGAGTAGTTCAGCGAAAGACAGGCTGGATTGGAATAGTGGGTATGGTACCTCCCATTCAATATGAACAATTATTAACGTCTACCTGGAGATCTGCAAGAGATAGACGCTTGGAACTTTGCACAAGAAGCCCTCATACTAATTGCATAGTATAGCAAAATTTACACTAGATTGGGACAGTGGGCGTGGTAGCTCTCTGTGTACCTAGAGAACTACAATACGAAAATTTTCACAAGTATCGTGACACTCCTCAAGCGATAGCTTATTTTTTCACGGCCAAATATTTGAAAAAAAAATATGAATTACCTGATAATAATGATCACCCAATAGAATTTCATGAATATTATCGACGATTTCTGGCGTGACGACTTCTTTCAGGTGGCGGTCATGTAGTTTTCACGCAAGCATTTAAGTTTTATTAGCACATAAACTTCCTTAACATTTAATAGTTATATATTCACATGTGGAACATCTGTGTTTGTTATGAACTAACCATATGGGAAGGTGAAAACGTCGCGTAGATTTCATAAAAAATTTTGTTATGAAAATCCATACGTTTTTGTTAGTAACAATAACTATTTCACAACATACCCTCGAAGAAGTTCTGTCATACGAGTTACTGGTTCACAAAGAGTTATAATTACTTTCCGACTACGTTACGTACATAAATTACCAGACACAACTCAACTCAACTCTTGCCTGACGACTGGCAGATTTCTTCTTCTACAGTTAATGATGGCATTGAAGTTTGCTACTCTTAGCTGAATCAACCAACTGCTCAAGTGTGTTCAAAGGGGCAGGCAAGAAAGCAGTTAAGGCTCTTTTAATAACTTTCATAAGGATGCTTAAGAAAGTAAAAAGAAAATAAGAAGCATTTAAAGTTATGGATAGTGTGTGTGCTGGCTGATGTTGCTGTATTCATGGTTACTGCTGATAACGTTTGTTGCAAGTGTAATAATAATTATAAGTTCATATTTTTTGCACATGTTCATAAGCTGTAACAAGTACTTAATATGCATCTTTAAACATCAACAACACTAGTAACAGCAGCAGCATTAACAACATTGCTCGTTTTTAAGTACAACAATAAAAATCACAATCACAAGTGTTTCGTGTATTTTAAAGATGCAACACATTAACTGCAGCAGTGTCCTCACAACAATGATGACAAAAAACACCATACCACACCACACCACAGATGTATTTAAATTTAAATTGTCCTCTTTATAAGATTTATAAGAGAATTTAAAATATAATTGTTTGAAATTTGAAAAAAAGAAAATTGTGTTTTTAGTAGAAAGTATTGTAATTTTCTGCATTCGTTTCCTTGTTCTTCAGTTTAGCATAAGTTTAGCACAGTTTCGCATGTGTTCGTTCACAGTTTTAAAATGAGTGAAAATATTTGGATATTTATTTATACATTATTCAAGTTTTCTTTTTGTTTTGCAGTAACCCTAACCATGATTTTGTATGATTTTAGCCATGACATACATTTAAAACTGTCTATTTTGAAATTTTTTCTGTATGTAGTGAGGTGCATATTTTAACTGCTGACTTTGTCACACTGACTACACGTCAAAATGTAGCAATGCATGCCCTCATAAAAAGAAGATCGTATACTGTGCGAAATTAAAACTACACACTACTTTTATGTTTAAACTAAACTCAATGCTTAAGTTGAATTACGAATCATAAATGTATATCTAACCTCGCAAATAGAAACGGACCTAAAGGAAAAAAAGTAAATTTTACAGAAAAACCGTTTTAAGTTAACAATACCAGTTATGATTTCAAAATTACCAGTTTGAAACCTCTGAAATTTTTTTTAAAAATTTTATTTATTTTTTTGGTCTTTGTCTTATCAAATGTTCGCCACGAATTCGTCTTCGCTGGTGGCCGGGACTATTCCCATTCGATTATATTACACCGATTTTAAAATAAATCGCTCAACCAACCCTTAGGTCCCTTTCTCAGTGCTCCGTCACATATATAAAATAATTTTAAAAATTCTTTAATTTTTTGTTAATACATATTGTTTTTTTTTTTGAGTGTTAAAATTTAAGCAGATATAAATAAATTTGATTTGCACGTTCTCAATCAAGTCATTTTTACACTTCATTTGCACAGTTTCAATAAAAATAATGCATTTTGTATAGGAAAGAGAGTCTGTCTGCAGACAAACTCAATTTATGTTGAACATTTATTTTAATCAACACACATTAAATCACACATACCGTTACGATAATCAGTAATTGAGCATGAAAATCAATGGTGGTAATGTGATGTTTTATGTGATTTATAAAAAATAAATTTATTCAATAAAATAAATGTGAAGGAATATTTTGGATGCTATGAAACTTAAAATTTGTTTAAAATATACAATCACATGGAAAGTCGTAACTATTGGAAGGATATGATTGCTGTTCTAAAGCAGAAAGGTTGCTATTGTCCTGCTGCGTTACATGTATGGAGATAATGGGACCCTCCGTCATCCGAGACAACTATCGGCCCCTAACGGTGGATGATGATTGTTAATTTGAGCTTTGGAAATATCTGCATTACTCTGTTTTGCCCCACTTTTATTGTTTCTTGGAGGCGAAGCAGCTCTAGCTCGTACCGTTGATACTTTGCAGTATCGGCCGTTTCATAGTTGTAAAAGTTTTCGCGTGCTTGTCTTTTCTTCGCTTCTCTTTTCTCAATGCCTAGCAGCTGCCTCTCTAAGTTTGTTTACTAACGAGTGATTTTTTAAGAGCTTGAGAACTTTTTTTTTAAAAAAAACGCATAAAATTTGCAAAATCTCATCGGTTCTTTATTTGAAACGTTAGATTGGTCCATGACATTTACTTTTTGAAGATAATTTCATTTAAATGTTGACCGCGGCTGCGTCTTAGGTGGTCCATTCGGAAAGTCCAATTTTGGGCAACTTTTTCGAGCATTTCGGCCGGAATAGCCCGAATTTCTTCGGAAATGTTGTCTTCCAAAGCTGGAATAGTTGCTGGCTTATTTCTGTAGACTTTAGACTTGACGTAGCCCCACAAAAAATAGTCTAAAGGCGTTAAATCGCATGATCTTGGTGGCCAACTTACCGGTCCATTTCTTGAGATGAATTGTTCTCCGAAGTTTTCCCTCAAAATGGCCATAGAATCGCGAGCTGTGTGGCATGTAGCGCCATCTTGTTGAAACCACATGTCAACCAAGTTCAGTTGTTCCATTTTTGGCAACAAAAAGTTTGTTAGCATCGAACGATAGCGATCGCCATTCACCGTAACGTTGCGTCCAACAGCATCTTTGAAAAAATACGGTCCAATGATTCCACCAGCGTACAAACCACACCAAACAGTGCATTTTTCGGGATGCATGGGCAGTTCTTGAACGGCTTCTGGTTGCTCTTCACTCCAAATGCGGCAATTTTGCTTATTTACGTAGCCATTCAACCAGAAATGAGCCTCATCGCTGAACAAAATTTGTCACATTTGAACATTTCGAACCGAACACTGATTTTGGTAATAAAATTCAATGATTTGCAAGCGTTGCTCGTTAGTAAGTCTATTCATGATGAAATGTCAAAGCATACTGAGCATCTTTCTCTTTGGCACCATGTCTGAAATCTCACGTGATCTGTCAAATACTAATGTATGAAAATCCTAACCAGAAAAAAATCACCCATTATGTTAATTTCTTTTGCAGGGCCAGGGCCTCGCACCAAGAATATTTTGGGCTTAGAAATAAGTCCTAGGTAATCTACGGAAAGCCAATAACTGTTCACTGACAGATATATCACATCCTCTAAAACTAACAGATTGTAATATACATTAATGGTATCTAACACTACAATGTCCGGTAAACTATCACGGAAGTAACTTCATACTTATTGCGTCACAAAAGCCTTTTCCCTTAGTGAGCATATCGCTTTGCTTGTTCAATGACGAGAGAATTCCAATTCGGCGCAGAACACGGTTTTCTCTTTGCTAGATATGCCAAACACGGGGTTTGGTGTGCTTCGCAGCTATAAATCTGACCGTCTAGCCAACCGACTAGACCAACCCACTTGTTAACAACATGATCCTACCCCAGAACTTTGGGGTTAAGGAGCCTAGCACTTAGCTTGGCGATTCGACATTAGATAGAATCTTTATTCTCAAAAATTCCCTAGCACAGTTAGGATATGGTAAAGAAGATTTTGGGTATCGAAGATTACGTTGCTGAAAACTGGAAGTCTATTGGGACTCTTGGGCATACTTCGTCTTTTCGAGAACAACTCTTACTTGTTGCACTGGAATTTGGATTTCCTTATTGTAACTATATTCCTCTTTGGAAAAATCAATAAACTATGCTTTGACAACGGTCGTCTCAACGGTGTCTATCAAGAATAAGAAAAGCAGAATTCCTGTGCGACAAGTAAGAGTCGTTCTCTGAGAGACGAAGTATGCCCAAGTATCCCAATAGGCTTCCAGTTTTCAGAAACGTAATCTCTCATTTCTCATTATTGAGTCTGCGAAATCACTAGTCTCCAGCCTCGGGTAGGTGTTCATCTATCGCCTTTAATCTCTTGTCAGTTAGTATTGAGAGTTCAAACACTACAAGCCTAATCTAGGCACTACCTAAAAACTTTATCTTTGAACATTTCCATGAATTAATGCAAAACCAAGAACGTTAAAATATTGTCATTAAATTTATTTATTTCTTTAATACTTTTTTTTTCTTTGTAAATTATATGCGTCCTGATTTTAATCGAGCCGTTTTTAATTATTATTTCTTAATATTTAACACTATGGTAATCATCCTTGCAAAAGCTAAATAGCATAGCATTTGAAAATATATAAGAAGAATAAATTGTCTTATTGCCTTAGAATTAGCAATTAGAAAACAAATAAATTAAATTCAAATTCAAATTCGTTTATCCATAACAATGCAAAGAATCCAATGTACCCTTGAATGTGTTTCAAGTACAAATGTAATCATTTTATGAGTATCAAAATGTACGTTAAGTGCATTAAAAGATTTATTTATTATTCAACGCCTCAAGTGCACCTCACATGCATTTAGTGTTGTTTTCTTAAATTGATTGTAAGTGGATCAGAGCATAATGTAGCCTACAACCACTAAACAAATACGCAGCCAACACACAATCAAAACAAGTAACAAATTAACACCATTCCAAAAACGGTTCTCCCCTTCTATTTCTCACCATTTAAAATTGGATAAATAAACGGATGTTGTAATTCAGTAATTCGAATGGGAATTAGAAAATATATAAATTGTTTTCCGTCTTTTAGATAAACAAAAGCAGTGGGTGAGAAAATAAAGGCATTGGGTGAGAAAATGCATTTAAATAAAACAAACAATGGATTTTTACACCTAAATCTGTAGAGAATAATATAAAATCGAGTGCGGAGATCCCGGAGTTGCTCGACCTACTAAGGAATATTTAAACTTTATATTATTCCATTAAAAATTCTGGCCGCAAGTTAAGAATTAAAATTAACAAAATTTTAATTATTTTGACATCATGACTGAGAAATAGGGACTTTTACTATAAACTAATATAGACAAATAGAGGCTTATACTATAAATGATCTACAAATTTTTGGTTCCGAACAACCATCGAAAAAAAAAAAATACATTTGTCTTTATGAAAATACACACAACTAGTGAGTCGACGAAATTCGTCGTACGTAACGAGATAAGTTTTTTTCTATTTCATATCCCGACGAACGAAGACTAAATTTGTCCAAAGTGCACATTTTTCTTTTCAAATTTTTAAGTTTTTTAGTAAATAAAGTTACTTTTTATATAAATAGTTATCTTCCTATTTTGTTTTACAATTATTTTGATATTATTTCTTATCTTTTAGAAAGTGTTTTTTTCTGTTGAGATATGCTCACACTATCAGCTGATAAATGTAAACAAAAGTTTATTTTTAAATTAGTTATTGTATGCAAATTGGTATAATAGGATCGTCATTTAGTTTAGGATGGGTTAGGCGAACTGCCCGCAACTGTCCGTGTGGCATCCCTAAGACAGTCCAGTCATTTACATAAAAATAAATAACGGTGAAATTATCATCGAGGAAGGGAAAACCAAGGAATGTTTATATAATCTGGTACCAATGAAGATAAAAACCTCGAGGGTAAAACAGGGATCTAGCATAGTGATGGCACTTATTTAAAATTTTATTCGTCCTCCCTGTATTATAGTCAACGAATTTGTGCAACGAATTTTTATAGACGATGATGTGGAATTTTCTACACAGTCGCGTTCGATATCCTCTAACACGTAAAAGATTCCCTTATTTTAAATTCTCTACCCAACTAACTGATTTGCTCAGAAAGTTGTTATAAGATTATGTAGACGTTATTCCACAATGATGTAGGATGTTTCAGTACGTTTCCGAACGTTCGTCATTAATATTACACATCAAATATTCCACTGTTTGATAATAAACCACCAACCAATCGTTAAACACTTTTTTAAACTTACTTTCAATTTAGATTTAGTCACGCTAGCACTTTGAGTACTCATTCTGTTTGGTTTTAATGAGTCATTGCACTTTAGTGAGAGAAACTGATGTCCGATCCCTCGACGGATACTGCCTTACATATCCCTACCCTTGATTTACCCCACTCATAAAAAAAAAAGGCTTTGAATGTTCAACAATTTTCCAGAACGTCACACAAAATTCGAGAGTGTTCTTTATGACATTTCTTTATGACATTTCTGGAATGTTGTGGAATGCTCTCGGGTAATTTTGAATGTTCTGGGCTACTCTAAATATTTCTATAAAATTAACTTTAACCTTATATCTTCAAAGCTACACCCTACATATTGAAACGGGAGCCTTTTTCATGGATAAGGGGATGGAGGTCTACTGATGAGTCAATGTTTCCCCATAACTGAATCTTCGTAATACCTTATGCAGTCAAGATTTATGTCGATACCTAGCCGTGGGCCTTAATTCGACGGGTTGTCTTACCACCGAGTGATACAAACTAGTGCCCCACTGTGTAGTAACGGCACACACTACGATAACGTGCCCTGTGTAAGAGGCACGATAAACGAATTAGGCATAGTCACAGTGAGTAGCAATTTTTAGAACATGGCAAGCCATGGACCTATGTTCTAACCTCTTGCTTAGGGGTTGGAGACTATCCAACTCCTTCTGTTGAGAATGCAACAGCACATTTTTATCCACAATGCACCCACCCTCCAAACAGCGATCTTAAACCACATCCACCACGTGTACCCCCGAAAGCGACCTCACCAATAACCGGTCACAGAGACGGGAGGGTCTCTGTGGGGCTACTGATTCCCGTGGTACCAATCCTTTGGGCACTGGTCGGGCCTCTAAGAGAACCTATGTTATACAACAACAGACCTTTTTTCCAGATTTGGCCTCCAGGAACCCTAGCGTTTTTATTATTTTATATAAATAATAAAGCAGAAGTTTGCAATCCAAGCTCAGGGTAGCGTTTCCGCTAATAAGGTGGTTTATTGACCAAACTTAATTGGCCGGCGGCTTCATCGTTATGCACTTCAGTTAACACAATAATGGTATTGCAATAATCAGCAACTGTGTATGCTTACGATCAATAAATTGTAACTATAAATTCTATAATAAAGGTGTAAAAGATGTGTTTCTCAAGCAGCATAGCGCTACGCAACACTATGCTGAAGCCCTTGTGGATATTCCTCATAAGTGAGTTTAAGGCAATTTTATTTTATGCCAGTGCAAAGAAAACTTAAAATCAAGTGTTTCTTTTTATACTACAAAATTTGATCGTTTACAATCTCTTCCCACGATTAATATAACAAGCCAGAATATTGGCTTCCTTGGCTGAATTATATTAAGTCACTTGTCGGATGACGAAAGACCCATCCTTCCAGTTTTAAATCTCAAACAAACCTAATGAAATGGTTTCCCCTTATCTGTGGATAGGAATACATCAAGGCGGTGGATAACGCAAAAAAGCCATACTTTTAAGAAAAGAGCAACCCCACAAATAGCAGAAAAATTTCTAAAATAACAAGATTACATAAAATTTTTAGCACTTTAGAAGTAGATCTAGGGAGTAGTGACTGAAGTATACAACTGCGTTTGGCTTCAATATTTGCCGGTGGTCATATCTATAAACTGCATGATCAACAGTTTTCGTTGGCAGAAGAAGTCCATGATGCACTTAAACACCATGTCACAGAGGTGTTTTAAACGGAAAAAAATGTAGTTTGAACGCATAAAGATGTTGAAGATTTTAAAAACCATATTCGATAATAAATATTCTTTTATTGTGTTCCCGTTTGATAAATAAAAATTACGTTTTTTATTTGACAAAAAAAAAAAAAAAAAAAAAAAAATTACAGCACTTGGCCTCCATTTTCAATTTCTCTTTCGCCTGTTGTACTTGAAGCTTAATGAGCTGTAAAACAAATAAATAAATTGTCAAGTGCGCATTACATTATAGGCAATTGGAAAACAAATATTATTTGTTTCTGTTACTTTCCTTATATTGCGTAAGAAAATTGAAACCCTGGGAGATTTTTCTCCATTTTCCCACCATTTTAAAAAGACTCTGTTCTGATTGTACTTCCGTCATTACAACCCCAGACTAGTCCATAATTTCTGCACAAAGCACTTTAATAGAATTGTGTATTTCTCACACTCTTTTATTTTATTTTTGAAGTGAGTATCATGAGTACAAGTTTATATAAGTAAAAGTACCACAAATGTATGTGTGAGTGTGTATGTCTCTTAGATTTTATCTGATAAATGACAGTATTTTCTAATGTCGCATCTGTTGATGTTGAATGTTGACGAAGATGGTGCTGCTGATGGTGCTAGCTAATGTTGCTGTGACGACGAGGTTAGTGTTGTTCAGTTTACTTGCAACGTTATAATTAAATTGTAACACAATTGCAACGTAGTACAAAATACTGACGTTGTGTACGAGTAAGTGTTGCGTTTACAAGAAGAATTTTCTTTAATTAAAGACGGAAAACTTTCAAAATAATCTTGAATGTCGACATCATTTAAAATGTTAAAAGCGGTAATTTTTCTTGCATTTTGATATGAGAATAATTTTTATGTTGCGTTTATTATTATTTTTTATGTAATTTGTGTCAGTGTTAAAAAATTGTACGGTACAAGTTAAGCAAACGGTGTAGATAAATGTTAGGCATTTAAAGGGGAAATATTTAATGCAGTAGTGTTTCATGAGATGAGCCAAAGTTAAAGTAAAATATTTTGAAAGTTTACAAATTGTGGAAAACATTACAAAGTTGGAAAGAGTTTCCATTGTATAAAAAGTATATGTTCATGCATATTTTTAAATAGAACTTTGTTGTAATGTTACATACCCACTGTAATAATAATTTGCAATGTGTTTATGGAAACTAAGTTTTTAGTTTTTTATATAAAATCGATTTTTTATGAACTTTATAAATGATCACAGATTTTTGTGCGCTTGCCTGCAGGACGCGTAGTTTCCCTAGGAAATGAGTTTTTTTTTTTAATATAAAAAGCCACTTTATTTATTATAAAATCGATTTTTTGTGAGTTTTATAAGTGATTACAGATTTTTATCCTTTTGCCTGTGGAACGCTTAGTTTCCCTAAAAAAAGTTTTTAGTTTTTCATAGAAAAAATCGATTTATTCCATAGGAAGTAGATTTTATTATAAATTTTATAAGGATACTTAGTTTCCCTAGGAAATGAGTTTTTTGTTTTTAATATAAAAAGCCACTTTATTTAATATAAAATCGATTTCTTGTGAGTTTTATAAGTGATTACAGATTTTTATCCTTTTGCCTGTGGGACGCTTAGTTTCCCTAAAAAAAGTTTTTAGTTTTTCATTTTTATCCTTTTTTCAATTTTTATCCTTTTGCCTGAAATATGTTTTTGAAAAATAAGTTTTTAGTTTTACATATAAAAAATCGATTTATTTCATAGGAAGTAGATTTTATTATAAATTTTATAAGGATGCTTAGTTTGCCTAGAAAATGAGTTTTAGTTTCTCATATAAAAAAATTGTTTTATTTCACCAGAAATAAATTTTTTATGAATTTTATAAGTGATCGCAGATTTTTGTCCTTCTGCCTGTAGGAGGCTTAGTTTCCCTAAAAAATGAGTTTTTAAATTGCGCAACAGATGGCGCCAAGTGAATAAAATTTGTATTTTTAATTTGTGAAATTACAATCTTATTAAAATATTTTAAACAGCTCGTACAGAGCTTTATAATAAATTTTAGAATTTTTTATAAATTTTAGAATTTTATCCGGGGATGGATACTATTATATAAAGTAAATAAATAAACCATAACTGAAGCACTATAAAAGTAGGAGTCTTACAATAGGTGTAGAATACTTTCAAAGCAAAATCGAACAAAAAAAAAACGCCAAGTGATTTGAATATATTTATCTCCATAGTTATATATTGTACTAGCTGTGTCAGCCACTTCGTGAGCTTCCTTGCAATATTTTGTTCGATTTTGCTCTGAAAGCAATCCACACAAAAACCCTTACTTTTTTAGTGCGGCCTTAAACCATGCTTCAATTATGGTTATGCATTTACTTTATAAAACAGCGCCATCTGTTAGTGGTAAGTGCTTCAGTTATGGTTTATATATATACTTTACTACTAAACTAACTTCGTACTTTCATTGCTTTTTCTACACTTTCTCTTGGAAATTAGATATTTTTGCGAAAAAAAAGTGTCCTATATTTAAATCAGGATACTAAGGTACGTAAGGTAATTTTGTTAAAATCCATTCAGTAGTTTTTACGTGATGTGAACGCAAAAGAAAAGCAGACAGACAGACTAACTCTCTTTAAGTCTGTGTGTGATAGACTCCCACACTACAAATCAGTCTATCGAGGCTTTTAAATATTTATAAAAAAAAATTTCAAAAGTCTATTAGACCTAAACATATATTTTAGGTTTACCCACACATTATTCTAATAAGATGCAGTAAAATGATTATTGTTTTCCAACAGTTCGCATGTAAAATTACTTATTTTGAGCCTTTAGTTTAACACATTTAGAGGGAATTACGCCATATTTCGTAAATCGTAAAAAAAAATCTAAAAAGCTAAATTATTGAAATAAAAGTTTCTCGCAGAAAACATTTGACTTGCTATCATTTAGATTACTAAGGGAAAATAGAGTGACAGCTGAGTACTATATTAACTCTTCAAATCATCGTCAGTTTCAAGCGATCTCAAAACAGTGAAGAGCATGCATCAAAAGTCCAATGTAGTGTCTTACTTAACCTGTGCAAATCATTAAATAAATTTTTATTTTGTAGTTGATGTTTTTCTCTTGTTCCCACTTATCGCTTTCTTTATTCTTTTTTATTTTGTTTTCATTTGTTGTTATTCACGTTTCATTATTCTTACGAGAATGTCATCACTTTTACGTATAAAATATTCCCCTGATATTTGTTGTAGTTTTTGTACTATACATGTCATTATTTTAGTTGTTGTTTTGTTGTATTCCTTGGAAATAGAGTACCGGTGTTGTCGAAAATATACATTGAGAAACAAACATTGACGTCGTTTTATGAAACGGAAAATAAGAGCACAGGTCACGCGTGATATTACTTTATACTTGAATTTTTTGCAACGTTCTTATGTTTCTTTTTTCTTAATTTGTTCAAAAAAAAAAAAAAAAACTATAGCAAAATAGATGATAAGAGTACATAAATATACTTAAAGAAGTCATAGGTTTTAAAATTAAAAAGCTACTGTCATTAACTAATACACACTAGAACCTAACGAATGAACAATTAATTAAGATGATAGTAATAAACGTGCTTTAGCAGATAGAAAATGGTAGAGTTTTTACATTTTAAAAATAATACTGTTTATTCTAGCGACGTACATTGGGACAAAAAGTAGCGAATAATTTAAAATTAATTTTTTTATTTTATTTTTTGTACATTCAATGCATTTGAACTAACAATACGTCGTCAGACCTTAAGTCTAGAAGAGAGACTACAATGACAAATGTCGGGCTTAACTTTTACTGCTGGCATTAGGAAGACACTGCACACCCAAACAAGCGCGCAAGGCGTAACGCTGCCTAGCGCTTGGTTTTGAACAAACCTTAATAAGAGTGCAACACTTTGTAATAACCAGTATGTTAACTTTTTTTGTTTAATAAAATCTAATATATTTAAAAACAAAATAGAGATAAAATCGCTAAATAAAAAAGAAAGTAGCTAAAATGTCATCACTCTTACACAAAAAAAACAACAGTATGTTTGCATTTCACTTCACTAGTTTTTAGTTTTTCATGTTAAAAATCTCATTAAAAATTTCATAGTAAATAGATTTTTTATGAATTTTATAAGTGATCGCAGATTTTTGCCTGCAGGACGCTTAGTTTCCATAGAAAATGAGTTTTTAGTTTTACATTTAAAAGATCGATTTATTCCATAGGAAATACATTTTTTATGAATTTTATTAGTTATCGCAGATTTTTGTCCTTTTGCCTGTAGGAGGCTTAGTTTCCCTAAAAAATGAGTTTTTAATTTTTCATGTTAAAAATCGATTTATTTCATAGGTTTTTTTATGATTTTTATAAGTAATCACAAATTTTTGTCCTTTTGTCCTTTTTTGACCTTTTCCTTAGAAGATGAGTTTATAGTTTTTGATATAAAAAATCCATTTATTCCATAGGAAATATATTTTTATGAATTTTATAGGTTATCACAGATATTTATCCTTTTAGTTTCCCCAGAAAATGGGTTTATAGTTCTTGGTATAAAAAATACATTTATTTCACAGGTAATATATTTTTTATGATTTTTTTCCTTTTGCCTGTAGGATGCCTAGTTTTTAGTATTTCATACAAAAAAAGATTTATTCTTTAGGAAATATTTTTTTTTTATTAATTTCATAAATTAATTTATAAATGAATTTTATCCTTTTACCTGTAGGGCGCTTAGGTTCGCTATAAATTGAGTTTCTTGTTTTTCATATAAAAGATCTATTTATTTCATAGGAAATAGATATTTTATGAATTTTATAAGTGGTTACAGATTTTTATCCTTTTGCCTGTAGGACGCTTGGTTTTTCTAGGAAAATTTCTCAAACATTCTCCCCAATAGTTAAGATCATAAGAAAATAAGCGTTAGACCCAAACTAAAAAAATAAATTATTGCAACATATGACGCCGGTAAATATAATGTTGATGGCAGCATGAACGCAATAAATACTCAGTTGACTAAATGATTCAATGAAACAGTTAAATGGACGTGAATATGAACACAAGAACACTACTGGACAGACCGACAAAATATCAAAAGGGTGCTACAATTGAATATCAATATTGAAATGCTTTTGCTACTTTGCTATCACAATTAAGTAAAATATAAATATGCTGCCACATTCGAATAAATAAGAAAAAACCTGTAATTATAAAACCGTTAAAGTTGCTTTTCTTTATTGGTTGCAATGCTCTGAGCGGGCAAATATGGAAAACAAAACAAGAAAATCGATTAAAAATTACAGGCTTAATAATAATAAGGAAATCATGGCATTGACGTTACAATTTTTTTCTTTTTCCAATTCGTTTCACATTAATGTTTGTTTGTTAAGTTTTGTTTTTATTCTTTTTATTCTGGACTACGTGATGTAATCAGTTGTAATTGGTGTTGAATAGTTTATTGAGGCAATATTTTATTCTTTGTTTGCAGTTACGTGTTTTCTGTTTTTGCTTATAAGTAGGAGATTTGCTTTATAGTTCTATTAATGGCTTTAACAGAAAAGTTTGTATATGGCATACATTTTTAACTGAAATACATTCGAAAACGTGCTGATTGTATGAAATTTAAAGATTTTATTAAAGAATTAAGACGTTTAGACTAAGTGCGATTCTACAGCTTTTTTCTGTTTTCATTTATATCCACTAACTGTGATGAGTGTAATGATTAATCGGTAGTGCTGTAGAGTAGTGGATAGTTTTTTGAACTCTATAAGGAGGTCTAGTATTACCAATCGTCTTCCTTTCAGGTAATGCATAAGCACTTTTGTTGTATCAGCTTTAGTGATTTTTATCAACCTGTTTTGTTACTACTAACTGGACTGAGACGTAGTGATCAATGTTATCCCCTCTAAGCCTTCGATTCTATAAATAGACACTCAGTCTCATCTTTACATTAGAATTTTATTAAAGATTAAGCCTCGCTCTTTCAGTTTACTCCACTAAAAAGTGTAGGTGAAAACAATTCTTTCTGCTTAAAGTCTTGCATTATATAGGTAAGTTTCTATAACAATAGTAGATCCACTGGTATCGAGAGACCGCTTACCAGCAACAAGTTCCACTTAACCATGGATTTAGCCCCTCTACTAATAAAAGGTACCAAGGACATAATGGATCATATTGGAATCGGCGTTATCATTATAATCTAAACATTCCTAAGGAAGCATCTTTACTAGCACTCTTTACTATTACCATGTGGAGCTATTTTGGAGCGGCCGAAAACCATTTTGATTTTTAACGTTGCCGCTTATATCTCAATACATTAAGTCAGTATTTTTCCATTTTTTCAATAATAGGCTTTTAAGCCTCTTAATTTAGAAGCTTGATTCCGTAATATTGACTTCATTCTATCTAAATCTCTTACCGTGGCGCTTGCTCTTTGGAAACTGGAAATCGAAGTCGAACTGGAAGTAGAATTTATAAAAAAGAAGTGACATCTCTAGTTTAAGTAGCTCAGTTTATCTAGTCTTATTATTGATGGCCTGCAGATGTCATGGATACATTAAGGTTCCAGGAGGCGTTGACGTAGATTCTATAGTGTGGAATAAAGTATCATTCGATGATTTTTAATAGTCTTAAGAGGGTTCTTAACACAAGTTGTTTCTGCAATATTTTATCTACAATTACTGTTGTAGAGTGCTGAAATACACTCTATCCAATCGAAAATATAATATGATTCAACGCCAATTATCAGATTGAGTAGAAGATACCGATATTGTTTTTCCCCTACAGTATAGTATTTGCAGTTTGCTTGACTCATTAAACAAATTAAGCAACGAGGGTTATGTTTTTCACCATTTTGCAGCGGTTCATATTGGAAAATATGTTTTCGACAAGAACAAATTCATGTGTAATCAATTGGCATGTGAATCGCTCAACACATTACAAGTAAAATTTAGTTTTTAGTGGTACGATAAATTAAATTTTAATAAAATTAATTAAATATCTTTGTAAGTTTAATTCGAGTATTTACAAACACTACTCGCTCTTCCGTTCTTTGCATAAATTTTATAAATCTTCATCAAGTTCCTGTAGAATGCAACGAATTAAAATAGAATTCAGCCCATAAGAGCTGGTAATATTTAGGAAAAGATTATTATGTTATGTATGTAATGCATTTTATTACACCGTGACAGTATAGGTTCGAGTCTACTACCAAAGCGTAGTAAAACCCTATACTCGGTTTGGCGGCCTCGAACGATTCTGAAAAACGGTGGGCCCTTCAACAAAGGTTTCATCAGTTTTTGTCTAATATCTCATTTATACTAGGTGATACCGAATAACTTTGCTTGGCAATTGTGTAGCTGAGAATTCGCTAAATTAATGATATAACAATTTATTTTTTCATTGTTTTATTTGCAATCTGTTTTCCAATAATAAGCAAATTAATTAACAATAACTATTCTCATAAGTTTTACCCTCCATTAAAGAAAAAACATATATACATTAGTACATTTTTTCTTTGTACACATATAACTAACAAAAATAGACTTACTATATATATAAACTTATTTTCTATTTAAATTTATTTACAAATAATATATTGTCAATATTAACAAAAATAGATTTTATTTTACAAATGGAAGGTCAAGAACATAATGTCTTTTTAACCTACTTATCCTAACCTTACTTTCATCTAGTAAAGAAATAGCAAGGGTATTAGAGTGGTTGCATAATCTTTCCAGGTATCTCGAACTGTATTCGTTAATTTCAAATTTGACCTTTGGTATGCACAAGTCTCTATGAATAGTATCGTTTTTCACATACCATGGAGCATCTACTAACATTCTTAGGGTTTTGGATTGATATCTTTAAAGAATTTCTACATTGGAATTACCAGCCGTTGCCCAAAGTTGTATTTCGTATGTCCATATTGGTTTCAACGAAATTTTGTATAGAAGGACTTTGTTTTCTAAACTGAGTTCAGATTTTGGTTTTTAGCAGTCAGTACATTCGCTTAGTTTTGATGCTTAAGTATTCCTTCTTAGCTTTTATATACTGTTTCCATGTTAATCTTTTATCAATGTGCATACCAAGATATTTAACACAACCAGATCTTGGAATTTCCTCATTGTTTAAAAAAATAGGGGAACTAGATCCCCTTCTTAGTGGAGAGGTTATGTGTGTTGATTTTTCAGCATTAAGAGAAATGTTCCATCTTTTAAACCAAGTGGATATATTATTGAGATGAGTTTGGAGCTGATTAGAAGGTTATTTTTCAGTCTTATTACTTGCCATTAGGGCTGTATCATCAGCATATGTAGCTGTAGTAACATTTCAATTGTTGGCATGTCAGATGTATAAATAGTATAGAGAACAGGGCTCAGAAAGCTTCCCTGAGGAATACCGGCTTTAGTTTCAAAAATTTCAGAAATTTCTTCGTTAGTTTTAACATAAAAACAGTCCGATTGAAGGACCAAAAAGAAGGGTGCGGGAAGAAGCTTTTTAAGTTTATATAGCAGACCTATGTGCCACACTCTGTCAAAGGCTTGTTTTACATCCAAAAATACTGCGGAGCAATACTGTTTTGCTTCCAATGCATTTCTAATAACCTTCACAACACGATGACACTGTTCGGTCGTTATATGCTTGTGTCGGAAACCAAATTGAAGTTCAGGAATTATATTTTTATGGTCTAATATAGGCTGCATTCTACGTAAAAATATCTTGTCAAAAACCTTAGAAAATGTGCACAAAAGGCTTATAGGTCTGTATGATTTTATGTCGTTTTCTGGCTTAGAGGCTATAACAATTTAAGCAAAAAAATAAATAAATTATTCCTTCACTTTTTTATTAAAATAAAATTAAAGAATATTTTTTTTATATTATACTACCAAGCAAACATTTTTCTTTATTTTTATTATCTTTATATATTTTCCTTTATTTGGAAATGGTATATATCTGTATTGCTATTAGCCAACAATTAGATATTTTTATTTTACAAATGTATATTTTTGATTATTATCACAATAGTGTTGAAGTTAACAATGTCAAAGCCGTGCCCGCTCTGCGAATTTTATATGAATTTTATTTGAATTATTTTTAATTTATTCATTTAAAAAAATAGTTCAAATAAAATTCATATTAAAAAATTATATTTGGTATTTTATGTATAACATTATTTCTAAAAAACGCATAATACCTTTTTAAATTTTATTAAATAAACTAGCGAACGAATCATAAAATATTTATTTTCAAAAAATATATAGTAATCCAAACAGATTACTATGGGTAAAGCATATCCATATAGCTATATAGGTATTTTACTGGTGCCTAACCAGATCGTCAGTGGATTTTTTTAAACTTTCTGAATAAAAACTCAGATATTTATGCTCAAAATTTAATAAACCAAATGTGAAGTTTATTAAGTCTCGAAAGCAAGAAAAAATCCAAATTTCTAAACAAAAAACATAGTAACCATTTCAAATTAAATAAACTTTACTTTTCTTTTTCTTTCCATTTTCTACATTAAGGGTTTCCATTGGATACCATTCATAATGTATATGGTTAAGCACGAGTGAAATAGCTATATGGATATGCTTTCCCCATAGTAATCTGTTTGGATTACTATATTTTTTGAAAATAAATATTTTATGATTCGTTCATAAAATATCTATATATATACACATAAGTTGTCCTATGTTCGTGATATTATAACTCGAGAACCACTTAACCCATTTTCAAACGAGTACATGCATTGAAAGGTCTGCTTTCACTGAGGGTTTATAAAAAAACATCGAAAAATTTCTACGAATATCCGTTAACGCGTACTTTATGATTTTATGAGAATTACATTTTGTCGGTATAAGCCTCTGCCGTAGATGAAGCGTCGGGCACAGCTAGCTTATTTAATAAATTAAAAAGGAATTATGCGTTTTTTGGAAATAAATAATGTTATTTTTTACGTTGTACAGTCCATAAATCTTTCGAAAGCCATAAAAAATTGGTCACCAATTTCGCCAAACCGAGTATAGAATTTTACTACCCTGTGGTAGTAGACTCGAACCTATACTGTCCGTGTGAATTTTTCAATGTTGCACTGTGTTATTAATTGCGGAAATTGCAGTTATTAAAAAGTTATTTAAACAAAAACTTGCCTAATAATTTTTTCTCCCAGCTAAAGTAAAGAACTTTGACCAGGCACCTTTTAAAATTTAATGAGTCTGAGTTTTTTCTTTTTCTGCGTTGCAAATACCAAATGCCACTACTTAGTTTTTACTGTCCGTAAGTCATCAACCGTGTTAATGATGTTTTCCTGTTGTTGGATTATAATTTCAAAAAGAAAAACTGAACTTTATTTACTCTTTAACTACTACTACTGCTCGTATAACGAACAACTGCAGCCACTTAAACAGTAGTTAAAGCCTACAAAAAAGACAAATTAGATTTAAATGGCAATTACTACAGCTGTCGTCCACTATAGCAAAGAAATAAAAAAAACGCAAAAAATAATTTGTAGTCTAAACTTTAATCTTGAACATTTAAACTTGTACTCATATTTTGTACTCGTACAAATGCTTAAGCGTTTATAAGTTATACTATTATGGCCGCTAAAACAGCAAATATTAAAAATTAAAGGGTATTCCGAAAGGGCCGAGATATTTGTGTATATGACATTATTTTTTGAACCGTAATAGGCAGACTCTTGACATTTACTTAAAATTATGTTCGGTATACTAACAAGTATATTAAATAAAACTCAAAATTAAAGGGTGTTCCGTTAGTTACCTGAGTATCTCGTATATGGCCCTATTTTGGAATCGTTATAGAGTCTTGAAATTTTTGCAGAAAGTGTGTGTTACTACTATTTTATCAAAGAATACTAAAAATTAAAGGGCGTTCCGATAGCGAGGTGGTTTCCAAGTACATATATAGATTTATTTTTACAACCGTAATAAAAGTGGTTTTACACGGCGTGTATTTGTCATATGACTTGTCACTTTTCCATGTGTAAATTCTAAACACGTCGTGTGAACCCTTTCAAACATAACATGTGTATTTTCCATGTGTACAATACATATGACATTTTGCATTTAGAACGTGTTCTATTTTGATGTCACAAAGCATCTGACATCCAGTAATGCCAACTTGATATTTTGCTATTTTAGGTTTTTCGTGGTACCAAAAGCACAAAAAGCGTGGCAAAAGCACTATATTTGCATCTTTGTATTAGCTGTGGTTGGAAATTCAAAACTGTGTGGCCAAAATTATATATTATAGGTTATGTCAGATGTAACTACACATGTACGTTTGAAAGCAAAAATTATAAACCGTATGTAAAATGCCTATTTTGACAAACACATGAAATTACATATGGGTTATCAAACTGACAAGTCATATGACAAATACACTTCGTGTAAAACCAGTTTAAGCAGTATTTTAAAATTACATAACATATAGTATTCAAAACTATCTTCACTATATTAACAATTATAAATATAAAACTAAATAATAAGGGGTGTTCCGATAGCGACGTTGATTTAACGTATATGACCTTTTTTTGAATCGTTACAGATAAAATCTTGAAATTTTCAAAACATGTGCATTGAAGTGGGCGCTATAATACCAATTACGAAACAATTGAAACTCACATTTGGTTGATGTTACCTACAGCAACTCATTCTGACTTGGTTACTTTGCATTCTACGATGGATCCAATCAATAGATAATAAGTGAGAAAACGGAGGAATATATTTTATTTCTTCGTATTTTGTGGAATTCCTCCACGTCCCCTTATGATTATTTTTGTGAAGAAAAGCTTTAGCATATGTGCTAGGAAAATGTGTTTCAACACAAAAGTTGTTTGAACCATGTTATAAACCTTGATTGAAAAGTACTTACGCCATCGACCGAAAGTTCAAAATATCGTAGCATCGTGATATTTTCCATAAAACTTTTTGGACTGCGCTACCGAGGTATATATATAAAGAATTCTTGAAGAAGTTTTATTAAAGGAAATATGTTCCAAAACTGAATCAAATAAACAGAAGGAGCTCAGGTCCTCGCAGGTGTATAACTTCATATCAATCTCTTATATCAAAAGCTGTGTACAATCTTCAACGATATGTGTTCAGCCGGAACGAGTTACTTTGTAAACTTAAAATAAATCAGTCAAGTGCGAGTCAGATTCACACATATAGGGTTCCTTACTACGTTTATTACAACTTTAAAAATTAATGTTGTTAATTTTTTCATGCCTTATGGGGCACCCTTTAATTTTAAAATTAAAGCCATATTCGCAAAAATTGCATCACTATTGGAACATTTTTTAAATTTGAGTAATTGTTGTTATAGCAGCCATGGTAATACACTTTCTATAAAAATATCAGGCGCCTACGTATTGAGGTTAAAAAACTAAAAATATGTCACTGATGGAACAACTTTTAGTTATTAGTAATTGTTACAGCGGCCAGTACAACGTCTACTGTAAACATTTCAAGAGTTTACCTATTACGTTAAAGAAATAAGTCACTATACGTGAAAATCATGTCAATGTCGGAACACCCTTTTTTTTAGTAATTGCTATAGCAGTGGCAACACATCTGCTGTACAAATTGGATGAGTCTACCTGTTACGTTTCAAAAAATAAAGCGTTATACATGCAAATCACGTCAGTCGGAAAACCCTTTAATTTTTAATGTTTTTTATAGGGGTCATAGTAATACACCATATGTGAAAATTTCAAGAGTCTATCTATTATGGTTAAAAAATTAGGTCATATTCATGAAAATCACGTCACTGTGGGCACACCCTTTAATTTGTACTATTTGTTATAGTGACCACATTAATACACCTCCTGTAAAAACTTCAAGAGTCTACCTATTATCGTTCAAGAAATAGGTCATATACATGCAAATCACGTCACTATCGGAACACCCTTTAATTTTTAGGTTTGTTTTTTAAACTTTTTTATATAGAGAACTAAGTTTTAATTACTGTTTGTAAATCTTAAGTGTATGCCTCCTACAGTTCAAGATATAAACACATATACATGAATAACAAGTCTCTATAGGAACACCCTATAATTTTTAGTATTTGTTGCTATAGCGGCAAAAGAAATACATCTTCTGTGAAAATTTCAAGAGTATACCTATTACGGTTGCAGAGATAAAAGGTGGTGACAGACGGACAGACATTGTAGCGAAAATAATGGGGTTACGTTTTACCCTTTGGGTACGGAACCCAAAAATCTTAATTTAATAGCTGACAATTTAGGTTTAGTAAAAATAGAGCTTTATACTACAGAAGATTATGTCTTTATTGTTAAAAAAAAGTTTGGCGACTTCATTTTTACCGTGATGGCTTCAGAAATCAATAAAATTGCCGCATTTGATTGCCGATAATACATCGTGACACTATCTATTTGAGGCTGATTTTAAATATTCTTCGAAAATTAGGGTGACCACTAGGTGACTGTAACTGGTGCTCGTTGTTGTTTGCTTTTGAAGGACAACACCACCTGCGAAGCTCCTGGGATGTTTGCAATAAATACCTAGCGCGGCTATCAAATATTCAACTACACTTAGACTAGTGAACTACAAATCAGCCTACAGCTACTAGGTAACCATAATCTAAGAGCGATATATTATGATTGAATTATATGAATGTAGTCAAACTATATTATTATTAACAAAACAATAGTATTGTTATGTTAGAACCATATTATTTTCCAACTTATAAAAACATTTTATTGTTCTTTTTTAATCATACTGTGGTTACATACGAATGAAATTACCATAATTTGTTTTCTAATAATATATTATGATTATAAATACAATATAATAAAAATTTGATTCTGATTTGAAAAATTTTTACAAAGCAATGATTTTGCATATTTTGGGCGTAGTAAACATTCAATGATTAATTAGTAACAAAAACTTCTTTATCGGGACCATAGTAAAGTACATATAAGTTGTTCATTGCAACCATATATTGTTACAGATAAATTGAGATGGTTCTTGTGCTTATACCATAGTCGTGTGCGTTTATGGAGGCACTCAATTGCATAATATTAATCTAAACGTTGCAACAAAACGATGTGAGTGCCCAATCTTGCGTGAATTTGGAACACCCGTTATTAAGAAATTTGTCATTAAAGATGTACGATACAAAAACATATTGTCGCCTAATTACTAAACAGTGATATGTGATGTGAAACATTATTTTTGTTCTATTTTTATTGGTATACAGTAGTTCCATTGCACAATCATACTAAAACTAACCACGACTGGCGTTAAAGTGTATGCGAGTGTATAAGTACGTGCAAGTAACTGTATGGTTGACCACTTGGTTTTTCTGTCACATCACATACTATACTGTAGCCTGTATAGGGGCAATTACAATGCGACTGGCGCATAATGATCATCCAACAGGAATAATTGTAATAGAGTTTTTGTTCTACAAATTAAAAAAATAAAAAAAAAAAATAAAATTGTGTGCAAAACTATAGATAAAGATTGGACGACGACATTGATGGCTTTAAACTACTGAACGGAGGAAGTGCACCAACCATAAGGGCTGGATTTCTGTCATTTGTGACTAAGACTAATACTAAACGGATGTTCCCATTTAAATTTGCATTTTATATTCTTTTTGTAATAACTATTCCTTTGTTTTTATATTATGGTTAATTTTTTATGAAAAAAAAAAAACTATTTGCAGAGTTTTTTTGCGCTTATTTACATTGCAAAGATCTGCAAAACTACTTTGCTTGTATGCAAATATTTTTTGCTTTGTTTTATGGATTTAAAATGAAACCCTGATTTTAACACTACATTTTTCTATGGGAAACGATTTATTATTTTAAGTGTCAGTTTATATGCCGAGAATTTCTTGTTGATTTCGAAAGATTATAATTTAAATTTAACGGACATATAAATGTTAAATGGTGTGTAAGGTATGAATATAAATTAAGAGGGCCGATGTTGATTTTGAATAAAACATAAATTTTTTAGGAAAGTATTGTCATTTCTTTTTATTTGGATATTATTGGTATGGTTCAATTATGTATGGAATAAAATATCGACCAAATGTCCACCGCGACCTCGACGGAAACACTCCATACGATGCTCCAAGTTTTCGATGACGCTGAGGCATAATTGAGGTTCTATTCCGTTAATGTGCCTTTCCTTTAGTTCTTGCACTGTTGCTGGCTTATGGAAGTACACCTTTACTTTCAAATAACCCCAAAGAAAGAAGTCCAACGGTGTCGCCACCACGTGAGATAACAATGCCATTGAATTTGTCGTTTCGTTAGCTGTGTTGCAAGTGGTACCGTCCTGTTGAATCCAAATTTAGTCCACATCCATATCTTTCAATTCGGTGCATAAAGAGTTCGTTATCATACCACGATAGCTAACACCATTCACAGTAACTGCCTGACTGGCCTCATTTCAAAAAAAAAAAAAAAAATACGGCCCGATGATGCCGCCAGCCATTAAACCGCACCAAACAGTCACTCTTTGGGGGTGCATTGGTTTTTCGACAATCACTCTTGGATTATCGTTTGCCCAAATGCGACAATTATGCTTATTGACGAATCCACAGAGGTGAAAATATGCCTCATCACTGAAGATGAAAATTAATGATTCAACGTTGCCATTTCTTGCCACCATTCTGACCAGTGACGACGTTTGGAATAATCACGAGGCTTTAGTTCTTGAGTCAATTGCACCTGGTAAGCGTGTAAATGCAAGTCTATATGTATAATGATCATCAACGACGAGCGTGAGAGGTGCAATTGTTGGGCACTAACAATACCTGCGAAGCTTCTTGCTTCTGTGCAAAAAACAATCAGAGTTAAAACTACACACCATCTGTATATAAATTATTTTTGCATTTTCCATTTTTAATCATTGCCGAAAATTTTCACTAACTTCCACAGAGCCCCTAACGCAGCTGTAGTTCTATTAAATATTCAATAATTTTTTTGTTTATAATTTTCTCAAATACTTTCGATGTAGAAGATAGCTATCGGTTTTCAGTTCAACGGGCAAAAAGATGTCATATTTGTAGTATCGAACAAATTTGCATCGTACGGGGGAATCAAGAGCAAAAATAATCTTTTATCAATTCTGAGTATAGGTTGTTAATTCCCACTGTGCTCGAGCTAGTTAAAATAACCTCACATTGAATAACGCCATATTAACCGGGCTTGAGGAAAATTAAAAAAAGCTCGATTTGCCTGGATCATAGTGTGTTTGTAAACCTTCCCATTGAGAGCCATTCTATAATTGTTGTTTACTTCGGTTATGTTAACCTGAAAACGAGTTCACACAATGACATTTGCTGCAGGCACAAGTTTTTTAAACGTTCAAGAAAGCTCCAAGGTAGCTTCCAGTTTCTACCTTCTTATATTCCATTTCGAATTCTAGAGAATAAAAAGAAAAAAAGAAATAAACAAAAATATATTCACATAACATTCACAATGTATAGAGACTGATTCCATTTTATTTGAATAAATAAAGAAATGATACCTCAACGATCAGAGAATGTTATTTATCTTGATCGATACTTGATCGACCTAGAAAAGTCACATAGAAGCAAAATTGACATCAAAAAAGTAAAAGCAGTGCAAATAAATTGACTTATTGGCAGGAACTCAATACTAAGTTTAGATTGCAAAAATTTATTTTTTGGTTTAATCCTTGAACCAATATGGAGTTATGGTAGTTAAAAAATGGGCTATTTACGGAAGCCTGAAACACATTAAAATCCGCTGGTATGTATAACTTTGTCATTCCATTTTTTTATATTCTAAAATCTTGATTTTAGAGCCCAAGAAGTATTTATTCTAGATCCTTATAAAATTTTATAATGTTCATCTGCCTTTCTGCCGAAGAGCCCAGATAACTTATTTGAATTTCTAAAAAATTAATGTGATAGAATTAGGTCCTACATCGTTGCTGTTAAAGTCAACAAAATTACTAAAAAAAATGGTGGAGATATGAAAAGTCCAGCGACATTTTTCGCTATTCCAAGTGTGGAAGAGTGGAAGGAGAACTCCGTAATTCGGAACAATGCGGTTTAAGGATGGCTCCAAGGTAGACACGGGACCCGGATCGGTGATCTTCTCTGAGGATCTTGATCTTTCAATTTCACTCAGGCTTTCCGATACCTGTACCGTGTTCCAGGCTGAAATATATGCTATATTGATAGCGGCAAGGAAAATTGGGGAACTTGCGACGGAGGCGTCGGCTATTGATATTTTTTTGGATAGTCTAGCCGCCAATAAGGCCCTTGATTCAAAAATAGTGAAATCTAAATGTGTGTTGTATTTGAACGACATCGTATAAAGATATTGTGGGTCCCAGGGCATGAAGGCATTCGTGGAAATGAAATGACCGATCAATGTGCGAGGAACGGTTCGAATCTGGATGTGATAGATGCCCAAGAAGACATCAATATCCCCTTGGCCGAAATATCTAACATACTAGGAGAATGGTCGCTAAAGGAAATGGGTCGCAGGTGGTCTACATTAACCACTTGCAGATTGTCTAGAAGTCTTTGGCCCTCAATTGACAAGAAAAGGACAAAGGCACTACTGACCCTCGAGAAAAGCTCGTTAGCACTTCCGGTAGGTGTTATAACGGGACACTGTATGATTGGACGTATGTTGGAGCGTATGAGAATCTCTCGTGGAGGGTGCTGCAGAAGTTGTATGGATGAGGAAGAGGAGGAATCAGTTCAACAGCTTTTCTGCCGGCTGCCCGGCTTTTTAAGAACGTAGGCTCAAATTTTTCGGCGAAAGATTCTTTCAGGACCTGGACTGTCTCAGGGATGCAACACTGAGCAGCCGGTTGGCTTACACGAACCAACGGTATTGGAGTCCTCTAGGGAATGGTGGTAGCCTCCGAGTGAACTCGCCTTTGTGCGGGCGGTCCGTTTAACCTATCCTAACCCTAACCTACATTTTTCGATACATTTTCCAATATACTCGCAGAGAAAAAGCATGGTTATGGTATGGTCACAAGAACAGTTTTCTGTTCATTGTTAAAATATATGGTTGCCATGAACAAATTATAGTTATTTTTTCATTACTAAGGTTACGAGAAACAAGTTTTAATTACAAGATGCTCATTAAATTTTTACTACACCCACAAATGCTACATGATTGGCTTGAACTATATAATTTTTAACACACAACCAAAGTTTTATTAGTATTCAAAAATAATATTGTATTTATAATTATAAGATATTATTAGTAATCAAATTATGATAATTTTGCTTGTATGTAACCACAGTATGACTAGTTTTGTCTTTAATTTTTTTTAATTATTATAATCTAATTTTACGGGTGTTTATTTTTAAAAAAATAAATTATGAATTGAGTCATTTCTCATATCTAATGCTTAAAAAATAAAGTAATAAATAGTTGTGTGTTCGATTATAAGGTATTTTATATCAACAAATTATTATGAAAACCTACCTTGTTTTTATAAATAAATATATATTTAATAAATTAATTATTTAGAGTTAAGTTCTTAATTATAAAGAGATAAAGAAAAATTAGATACCAGATTCTATTTCTTTGATAAGTTTGTTTAAATAGAAAATTAATAACAATTGAAACTACCGGGTAGATTGATACAAAGAGTACTGATGACGGACGTAGCTGTCTAGAAAATGCATTCTGCTTTGCTGGTATCTAATTTTTCTTTATCTCTTTATAATTAAGAACTTAAGCCTAAATAATTAATTTATTAATTCAAAAATAGTTCAAATAAAATTCATATAAATATATATTTATTTAATTTATTTTATAATGAAATTTTATATTTTACAATGTTATTTTTAAGTTACACAATAATATGGTTCTAACACAACAATTTTATTGTTAAGTTAATAACAATATGGTTTTACTACAACCATATAATTCAATCATAATATGTTGCTTTAAGATTATGATTACCTTTGAGTGTAGTTTTTGAATATTTGTATGTAAATATTTTTCAAAAAATCAAAATATAAAACTCCTGATCATAACATTTAGATCTTTTTGAATCTTTAAGTTTTGTATATACCAGGGAGTAACATTGGTAGCTAAGGCAGTGTCCCATAAATGAATTCCATAACACCAAATTGGCTTTAGGAACGAGTTGTAGAGTAAAAGTTTGCAATCTAAGCTGAAGGTAGAGCTTCTGACTATAATCCAAACTAGTTAGACTGCATCTAACTTAATTTGTGTTAACTTTGATTAAGATGTATACCGAGGTATTTTCGACTTCTTAATTTTATTGTATCATTTGGTTATTTTTGCAAATAGAGGACATGAGTTCCTATGCAGTGTGAGTACATTTTTATTCATTCACCTTTATTTCTTCATTTCTTCAACTATTTTTCTAAATTAAGTACGTGATCGTGTAAATATTAAAACTAATCATGAAAAAATGGTTTATCCACCACTGGCTGTGTTCTACACGCAAAAAGTTTTGAAATCACGTGATTTTAAATAGGTTAGGAAAGTGTCTGTGATTTAAAAGCACTTGCTTATTTTTGCGAGTTCTTTGTTGTTATAGCAGTAATATTTTATTTTTAGAAAATTTTCTTTTTGTGATTTTCCACTTCTTTTTAACTGTCAGCAGATTATGTGTTTAGAAAGTACATCTACCCTTGCCAAATATAAAAATTGCAATGGCTCCGTAAATAACGCCTTAAAACGCCATTTCTTACACAGCTTTCATTTTAAACCCCTGGAGTCGCCAATGTTATCCTAAACCCTTCAGATTGCTTTTATTTTACGTATTAAGTAAAATTTTATCAATAATCTTGGTTTTACAATTTTAAAATCACTTAAAAATAAAAAATTATGTGATTTACAGAACAGGGTTAAATATAAAACGTAATTTTAAAACGGTTCGTGATCTCGTGATTTTCAGTACAGACTTGATATATTAGGAACTCCAATTTTTTTAAAGTATTGAATGTTTGGAATTGCTCCACTTCCCAAAATCCAAAAAAAAAATCCAATTTTGGGAGTTTTTAAAACATTTCTGGAAAGAGTATAATAAGTTTTTGTAATAATCAATCTAAATATTTCTTTTAAAATTTTCCAGTTTACTTTCTATATAATTGCAGAATTTTATTCAAAAATTTGTATTAATATTAAAAATGTTTTATTTGAACATTTATTCATTTAAAAACTTTTGACAGTTTTTTTTTGCAAATAGTCTTTAACAAATTTTTAAAAACGATTAAATTTCCTAACAATGGTGTATAATATGCCTGTTCAACACAATCGCTTGAAATTACAATTTTTTTTTTGCAAATCCCCCATTGGGCCTCGCTTAATTCATGTATTTCCGGCATACACGGCTTCAATATTATCTTTTGGACGGTCTGTGTTGATGGATGACAAGTGTTTATAGCATCAAGTTTCCCAACAATTTTCAGTAACTCTCATCAAATATGTCTAAGTAAAATCAATATTCCAACCATAATTTATGCGATTTTTGCTATAACTATAGCAGTAAAACGTTCTTTATTTTGAAATATTAATTAACTATGAAAATGGGTTATTTCTTTAGTTTGCAGCACTTTACCGCAGACATGGCGAAAAGTTATAATCCAGCTTAAGTTTTGGGAAACCATTTATATGTTCATACATTTTTTTAAGGATTGATGTTTAAGAAATATATTAAGGTTTTTTTTCTGTTTTTTTTTTTCTGTTATAAATCAGTTCAGTAACTAAGTTTCATCTTGTTTAATTAATTTTCTTGACAATAGAATGTTATGTCTTGACAATCTTAGATTAAACGTACATTTTTTAATTGCAAACAAAACGCCTATTATTCATCAAATCATCCATATCTTGGATGAAAGTCAAACAATGAAAAAGAAAAACTCTGAAAAGTTTCCAGTTACATTAACAATAACACATTCTTCTTATTATTTTTTTTTTACCTGAAAAAGAGAAATGATTAATTGTTGCGATATGATTAACTCAGCTGAGTTTTAATATTTATGCTGACAACAAAAAATTTCAATTTAAAGCACAAAAAAAAAAAAAACACAAGAAAAATATAACACAAATAAAATATAATATATAAATAACAGTATCAGGATCATCAGCAGTAGCAACAGCATCAACAACCTTTAGTAAATTTTTAAACAAACTCATATGCTTTTATTGTTTTTCTTTTTTGTAATTTATTATTTAAAGCGCGTGATAGTGATCATTTTTTTCTTTCACTTTTAGTCCTTTTTAAATATCAAGTGGTATGAACGGTAAGCTTTCAGTGGATTTTACGTGCTTTACACGATTTTTTGTTAAAATCGCTGTGTATGTATTTGCGCTTTTGGCCACAAAAATACATTTACTTTTGCTGTTTTTGTTTCTTTTTGTTGCTGTTTTATTTAACCAAAATGTAAACAAAATATGAAGAAAATGTATTTAAATATACGAATATTAACAAAATAATTTCTTCCATAGGGATGTAGCGAATTTCTCATTCGCAATATTCGAATTAGTTCGTAGATTTTACAATTTTTGTGTTTCGGTTTTGCATTCGCTGAAGAATATTCAGTGTTTTTAAACGAAAAATATTTAATTTAATCGGGCTTTACCAGAAAGTAGAACCCCTCAGCGTATTAAAAATTAAAAGCATTAAAAATTTTCTTCCTTTTATTTCTGTCGTTTTTTAGCTTGAGTTATGTACTGATAGAAAAACCCATCGTCGAATTAATTACCCCATGTCATCGGAACTTTGACATCCATGTTATGACAAATGTCATCTATTAGCTGACATGGAATGACAAATTCCTTTTTTTCATATCAATCAACGCAATAAAAAAGTGTTCGCATCTCCACATAATTACTATAAATCAGTTATGCGTCGGCCAGACTTACATCCGTAGGGTTCCCAAAAATTTTAATGTATTACTTTCGTAGAACAAAATTAAAGCCTTCACCACAGGTGGAAAGGGTATATATAAGTTTGTCATTCCGTGTGAAATTTCTACAATTTTCATTTCCGACCCCATAAAGTATATATATTTTGGATCCTTATACATAGAGAAAGAAGTTGATTAACAGATGTCCGTCTGTGCGTGTTCGGGTGGCAATGTCATTTGCCAAGGCACCAAAAAATTTAAGCACAACAATTTGTCAGGCATAGTTTCGTTAATTTTGGAATTGCAATTCAGCAACATCGAATCATACCTTTGGAGGCTGCGGGCCAAAAACCACGTCCTATTATATTTTTTCACCTTTTTTTATTTTTTTTAGGCTTTAATGATTCTCTTTTGCTTTTTTTGTCAAATAACTATTAGACCTCGACAGGTAGATCGCAAATAGTACATAGAGATCTCGGGAGATCAATAGCCCTCTGTGAGCTCAGATTTTTGTTTTTTTTTTAAGTTGGTACGGGTTTTCTGCTTTGATATGTATTAAAGACGTTTGTAGAAAGCAATACACACAGAGATAGCCAATGGATCCAAAGGGTGCCCACTGGTAAACAGTTTGGGCATTCTAACTCAAAATAGAATGCTGGAAGGTTCTAAATTTAAAGGAAAAAGCTTTCAATAAAATTTTTAAAAAATTTAAATATTAAATTTTACAGAAAAATGTTTTAACAAAAAATTTTTAATAACAATTTCGAAATATTTAAAAAGAAAATGAATGAAAATTATGAGTGTAGCATAACATATTTTCAATACTAACCCCCATATTCATAAAAAATAAAACTAATTTGAAATGAATTTTAGAACACCTTTTGTATGAAAAATTTGTTCTAAAAAGGATTTTAAATATATTTTATTTTTTATGAATATGGGGGTAAAAATATATCGTTACCTTAATATAGAAATGCCCTAACTTGTTTTCTTTTAAATCGAGTTTTTTTTGCATATTTGGATAGATGATCTTCTAATACATATGTATAAATAAATAAAAAAATTGTTACAGCACTAAAACGCTAGAAGAATTTAATACAAAATTGTGTTCAATAATAATTCGCCACTGCAAAACTATGATTATTATTAAGTTTTTTCCTTCTCCTGTAAAGTATGAAAAACGTTAGTTAGGGCCTTTCTATATTAAGGTATCCATGTATGTATGTATATAGAGTAACATATTTTTTTAAATGCGTTTGATTCTTAAATAGATAAGATCTCTATTCTGAAACCTAGATGCATTAAACAAATAGACAACACCAGGATACCGACTACAAGCTGTCAAAAATAAAATACACACGTTTATAGGTCAACGATTATTTCGATATGCGACAATTTTATTTTATTCAACAAAAGAAAATGTCACAAAATTACAAATTACAAATTCATGTACAAACAAAAAGTTTTGGAGGAAATGTAGCCAACGGAATTTGTTTTCATTTAGCTGCGTAGCCGCTGTCTCTTTAAAGCATGAAAAATGATTTTTTTCTCATATGACTTATTTGATTTTATGTAAGGAATCAACAATATGGTTGATGTTGTACAAGTCGGGACGCAAACTTAAACCAGTCAAATATTGCTTATACTTATGTATGTATTGCAATTAAGTGTAAACTCTGTATAAACTTCAAGTGTATGTCTATAGCGTTTTTAGAGTGGGGCCAAACACATCTAAATCTCGATTTCTAGGGAACAGCCTTTAATTTTTTAATTAATTTTATTTTGAAATACTCGTATGTTCTTATATTGCGGTTTAAAAATAGGGCTATCGAAACACCCTTTAATTTTATTTTTTTTATATTTGTTGTTATAGCGGCCTTAGTAATATACTTTCTGTGAAAATTTCAAGAGTCTACCTATTATGGTTCTATATTAAAAAGTATAATTTTTTATACTTTTTAATATAGACAACTTAGTTTTAATTACTGTGTATAAATTTAAAATGTACGGTTCAAAAAATAAGAACATTTAGGTTACTATCTGAAAACCCTATCACCATCAGCCATGTCAATTTTAAATGTCTGCCTATTACGGCCATATACTTTAAAATCACGTTACTAACGGAACACTCTTAATACAGTACTAGAAATATTGGGCGCTGCCAGACTCTAAAAATCATTTTTTCTTGCATCTGACACATTTTTAAATAGTACTCATATCTTGTTTTTGTAAACGACTGAAAATTGCAAACATCTTTTATTAGAATTTCTAAAATAAATCATTTATATTTGGAATTTATTTTTAAACTATCAGTGCCCGCATCGATGTCAGCGTCCTCATAATATTTTGTTCAAATTTTTCGTTTTGAAAGTAATTCACACCGTATTTTAAACTATAGCTTTTTATAATGCTGCAGATAGAGTTTATATATTAACTTTATATAGACATAACCATAACTAGATAATTACTTAAGATGTGGCAAAACAGGTTTTATATAAAATTCTATTGTTATAGATTTCTGTCTAAAACTAAAATAAAAGGTCTGCCAAATATTTGGTATTATTAAATTGATAAAATTGCGTACTTTCACTTTTTTGTTGTGTTTTCTCTTGGAAATTAGGTAATTTCATTGGAAAAAAGTACCAAGATAAAAAAACAAAATTGTATTGAAACTCATCCAGTAGTTTCTACGCAATGGGAACTCGGACACACGCAAAGAAAAAACATGGTTGAGGTAACCATAATCTAAGAGCAACATGTTATGGTTGAATTATATGGTTATATTCAAACCATATTATTTTAAACCATAATAATATTTCAAACATATTATTGTCTTACATAAAAATAACATTGTAAAATACAACCATAATACAGCTATAATATAATGTGAACCATGTAAATGATTATATGTGACAACGTATGAATATATTTATAAATAACAAAAAACATTATTTGTTTGTTTTTTGTCACACTTAACATACTATGTTTAATAATAATATATTATGGTTATAAATATAATTTTATTTTTGAATATTAAAAAAAAATTAGTTTCGGTTTGAATTCTAATATGGTTCAAATTTACCATGTTGCTTTTTTGGTGCTTATAACCATTGAATGATTAACTGTTAGCAATAACTTGTTTATCGTGACCAAAGTATTGATTAAAATAACTATAATTTGTTCACAGCTAACATGTATTTTTACAGAGAACATATTTTGGTTGCCGTGACCATACAATAACCATTTTTTTTTGCATGCAGACAGACGAACATATAGAAAAAATTAAAAAAATTTATGTTTTGTGTTCCATATCGATTAATATCCGCACCAGCAAAAACATTTTGTAAATACATTCCATTTACAGACAAGGTCCTGTTAAAGTTATGTCTATCAGTCTGTTAGTTGTAAATTCGATTCCCTCCAAGGTCTCTAGTTGTTTTCCGCGGACAAGCGAGAGGCTTCGCAGATAGATATTTGTCTTAATAAAACTTAACTGCTGAAAAATAGATCAAACTCATATTGCCGTTAACTGGTATCATAATTTTTTTTTGTTGTAAATATTATAGTTTTATTTAGCAGGGACAGTAAATAACAGTTATCGTTTTAAAAAAATTATTTTATAACAATTATTTGGAGAATAAAATAAAAAAAATCATCTAAAACATTTATTTTTATATATGTAAAAACTGAAATGAAAGTTTAAAAAAAAGAATTTTATTCTGCCGTCATAAAAACAAAAACTTTTTTAGGAGTTTTTTTTTTGTCAAAAAATAAAATTCATTTTATGAAAACTTGTTGATTGAGTTTGCAAAAAAGTTTGATTGATAATTTTTTCTCTGGGAGAAAAGAATGTATTATCCAAATCCATAAATTGGCAAAAAAAAAGACAAAAAATTAATCCTGCAACCCAGGGAAGGGTTCAAATCTGTCCACAAAAAAATTATGTAAATAAACAAAAGAAGTTTTATTTTCTGACGGAAAAAACAAAACTCCTTAAAAAAGGTTTATTTTATCACGAAAAAATAAAACTATATTTTAAAAAGTTTGATTTGAACTTTTATTTTTCCGTTGAAAAATAACTCTTAACTATGGAGTTGAGAGCGATTTTTTAAGATCAATACTGATTCTGAAAGAGCTCTTCAATACAAATCTATTGATATATGACAGTGTAGATCTCCGGTAGCTCTTACGTAAAGAGTGTTTAAGTTTAATTTTTTTTGATAACTGTTATTTACGGTCCCTGTTATTTAGAGAAACCCGATCTGCAAACTCAGTAAAAGAAACTTCCTGTAACGAATGTCGTCCGCATCGTCATTTACAAAAATCGTTGCAAAAGGATCATAATTAGCACTTAAGTAACGAGATGTTTGCTTTTTCAGACCTACGGTTATATAAATATGCATACATATATATGTAATAACATATAAGAATATAACAAGAATATTAAGAATAAAACATAAGAATACATATATTAGAATATATAGGTAAACAAAAGTTTTGGCGTTTGCAAAATTTAAACTTTTATATTTCGCATTAGTATTCGTTAAACTAGCTTTCGCCGCTTCCCTAATATAAACCTTTCTGAGTGCATAAAAATTTGAAGAATCTCACGTCATACGTGGAGTCATGTAGAGTATAAGCGTAAACGTTTCTTTTAACATATTTTCGGTAAGGTTGTAGTAGTACATGACCAAATATTTGTGTATATAGTAAAAACTGGGACATACTTTCTTCTCTCTTGATATTGCAAATTTTATCTTTTACATTTACATTAATTTAATCATGTTATAAAGAGTACACTGAACCAAAAGATAACGTAAATATGTACTGTAAAATTTGGTTTTGGTTTGATGCTTTTCCCGAATTGTCCTCAAAAATAATTCTACTGCTAATCGCTCTTAGTTTAGGATTTGCCCGAAGAAGTTATTTGTTTAGTTTTAATTTTCAACAACACGTTGAAATTAACCGCAAACATACATACATACATATGTGTGTATCTCATCTATTGACACAAATGTTTAAAATAAAAAATAGAAATTGAAAAAAATTTTATTTTTATGTCAGCTCAAATAATTTTTCTGAAGTTAAATTTTACGAAATTTCTTCTATTTTACAGTCCTTTTTCATTTTTATATATTAAATTTTCTTCAATTATAAAATAAAAAAATTAACGAAAATTAAGGCAAATCAACGGATAAATTTTCACATGAACACCTTTTAGGGATGTAAATTTAACTAATTTTATTGGTTGTTTTTCTTAGAATGTGCTTCTACTATTTTAACAAAATTTTCCTTACTTTAACAGAATTTTAATCAAATTTTTATGTTTTTATCCGACTTCAAAAAAGAAGGACGTTATCTATTCGTCTGAATGTTGCTTTTTTTATGTATGTAACCGCAGAACTCAGCCATTTCTTAACCGATTTTGAGATTTTTTTCTTTATTTGAAAGGTTATGCTTTCAGGTTGGTCCCATTTTAAAAACAGTTCATTATATTGAAAATTAAAGGCTGTACCCATACAACATACATGTTTTTTACGTGTATTAAGAACTGTAAAGGGCACCAAATTAAAATTTTATAAAATTGCGTGTCGCTATAGATCATAAGAGCAGAAATTAATAAAAAAAATAAATTAAAAATTTAAAGGGTTACCCCATAAGTGACGTAATTTGACCTATTTGAGCCTATCTCTTGAACCGTTATAGGCAAAACGTTGAAAATTTTACAGAATGTCGATTACTATGACCGTTATAATAAAATGTATAAATATTCACAATTTTAATGGGTGCTCTAATAGTTCATTTAATTTGATGTATATGGCCATACTTTTGAACAGTTGTACACAGACCGCTGAAATTTACAAGAACCTGTATTGCTAAGTCCACTATAACAAAAAGTATAAAATTTGAATTTGGAAATAAAAGGGTGCCCCAATAGTTAATGTAAATCAATGTATGTGAACTGTTATGGACAGACAGCTGAAATTTACAAGGAACCTGTATTGCAAAATCCACTATAGCAAGTATACAATTTGAGTTTAGAAACTAAAGGGTGTCCCCATAAATTATGTAATTTGATCTATATGGCCCTATCTTTTGAACCGTTAAACACAAACACTTAAAAATTAGGCAGAATTTCCAATACTTTCTCTGGTATGATAACAAGTATAAATATTTGTAATTATAATGTAAACGGTGTACCAATAGTTCGTGTAATTTGATATATATGGTTAAACATTTTAACCATTATAGACAGATAGTTGAAATTTAAACAGAATCTTTGTGCCAAGTCCTCTATAACAACAGGTCTTTAATTTAAAATTGTAAATTAAAGGGTGTCCCAATAGGTCATGTTATTTGAGCTATGTGACCCTATCTTTGAAACCGTTATAGACAGAGGCTTGAATGGTGTCCCCATAAAATTCGGATGCTGGTAAAAATAGCTTAACTTTTGAACAGTAATAGGGAGAGGTTTGACATTCACATAGTCTTTACTTTTTTCCGCTAATTCTTACAGATTACTTCTTACATTCTTAGTTTATAACTTGTGCCCTTCTATCTGTTTTGAAGCCGGTTTTTTTTGCAAAAATTATATTGAAATATGTTTCTAACTAAAGAAATTGTGTTAATGTGAATAAAATTAGTTTATATGAATAAATCGTATTTAGATTTGAATTAAAATCAAATTATTTTTGTCGTTAAAGTTTCACTATTTTTTTTTTTTTTTTGTTGCGAAAGTTGGTTCAGTGTATATGTTAAAATAAATAATACAAGTTAAAATACACTAAGTAATAATTTGATCACAAGTTAATGGATATATGAATAAATGTCCACTTCCATTTGTTTCGTATTGCTTTCGGTCAGTACCCCGGTTTTCTTAAATTTTTTCCTGGATAATCAATTAAATAAGTTCGTAGTTGGAGTTTCTTATAATATGCCCTAAATAGGTTGTTGTTTTTTCTATATAATATTTAACAGTTAATGATTTCAGTATTTGTAATATAATTCCTCAATGGTACTTTGAGAAGCCTTTAAAAAATCCACATTTCAAAATATTCAAACTTGTTAAAGTCCACTTTTTTCGAAGCTTCCATGACACAAAGAGTTACGGAATCCACGTAGTTTTTTATAAAACGGGTCTTAGTTTTGAGATTGAGATCATAACGTAAATTTTGTGTTACTGTATTTGTGTCTGCTTATGGGCCTTATTTGAGAACACTTCATAATTTTGTCTATTTTTAACCCATTCCTCTAAGTCACATGATCAAAATGTTACAAGTTACAATTTTATAAAAATGTAAACACTTGTCACTTTAAATAAATAAAATACCTTAGACAAATAATTATATGTGTAATGCTTCAACTTTAATTTGAATTAAAAAAAGCAATGAAAATTGGGAACAGATATTTTTTCTCTAACTTATAGTTAAAATAAATAAAAATGAAATAACAAAATTATATAAATCTATTTTCTTTTAACATGGAAAAAAATTAAAGCTTTAAATCTTCATAGAAAATATTTATATGTGCAAAAATTTTATTTAATAGATATACATATTATTTTAGTTACAAAATAAAAGTTTTATATACATATGTATGTTAATAAGAGATTGTGTTACTCTTATGTGTCCTGACCAATTTGACACCACGGGGCATTGACTCCACGAGCTTTTACAGGACAGACACATCAATATTGACCCATTCAACCAATGTGTCCTTTTTTAGCTGTTTCCAGCTGCCATATAGCTTCAAGACGTATGAATTTTGGCAGAAGGTATTCACCATAGATCCTCATTGGGATAGAGGTCTGGGATTAAAGCATAACACGCGAGCAAATCAATTTGTCGAAAATTAAAAAATGCCTTTATCTTCTTTACCACGTGGATCGGTGCATTATCCTGCTGGAAAGTCTAGTTATCGCTTTGTAAATCACCAGCAAAATCAAGGTGTTAGCTTTGCAACGAATCTATGTAGATTTCTGCATTACATTTTCCTAGCACAAAACCTAATTTGGGCTTACCTCTTGATAAAAAATACCGCCTATACATTGAGTGATCCTGCACCATGAATTCGATTGTGGCATGCATCCCGTGGGCGTCTTACGTCCATTTATTTTTTGTGGAGACCATCTGGTCCGTCCAAATTAAACTTTTTGTGTCACTGAATATCACAGATTCGAATTTATTATCCCAAAATTTATACTTTTCGTAAAATAGCATATGTGCATTTTTATGGTGTTGTTTTAGACATAGTTTAGGCACTCAATAATCATATTAATGGTCTAAATATTGACTTATTATTTCATGAACACGTTGTTTAGTCACATTTAGACCAAGTTCCACTTTTATTTACCGACAACTCATGTGGCTATTAGTTGCAAACTGGTGTATGTGACGTTTGCTCATGTCATCAATAGTGCATATCCGGCCGCAACTTGTATTAATACCGTAGTCATCTGGATTTTTCAGAAAAATTATTTCGTGTTACGATTTCTTTTTACAGAAACAGCAATTTGGCCAACTTTTATGGCAGTTTGACTCGTTCCCTTGATTAATCCACTTTCTTCATCTGTTAATTCAGTTTCACGTGGTATTTTCCTAAAAATTCCAAAAATATGATTGGTTTTTCATATTATGTATTTGCTTATCCACTATGCTAACTTATGGAGCGATTTCTTCGCTTTATGTGCTGATACGTTGATTTGGCACCAGTTGGAAGTCAAATAAATCATTTTGCACATATAAATATTTTACACGGTATTTTCGACATGTCTGATTAAAAATAACGGTATTACGAATGCGGTGCAAAGATAAACTTAACAAACAATAACAAAAGATAAAGTAATTATAAGAGAATGTGTATGGCAAAAACAACAACTCTACCATTAGTATAACATAAAGTCCAAAGAAAAGAAATTTTGCACATATAATTATTGGACTGGGAGTAGAATAGACTGTAATGCCCATATTCATAAAAGGTAATTTTGGTTTCATAAGCCAAATTTCACACAAAATTTAAAAAAAAAATTATTTTGAAATAAAAACTTTTTTCTTATGAATACATATGTACATAAAAATAAATCGCTATTGATTATTTCTAATTTTTGTTTTTTACTTTTTATAACTTTTGAATTAAAAAAGATTATTTAGCAATTCTTTTCTTTTTAACCGACTTCAAAAAAGAAGGAGGTTATCAATGCGTCTGAATGTTCTTTTTTTGTATGTATGTAACCGCAGAACTCAGCCATTTCTGAACCGATTTTAAAATTTTTTTTTATTTGAAAGGATATGCTTACAGATTGGCCCCGCTTTAAACACAGTTTATTAATTTAAACATACACGTTTTTTACGTGTATTAAGAACCATAAAGGGCACCAATTTAATATTTTAAAAAATTGCGTATGAATATATGTAGCTCCCAACAACAAAAAGTAATAAAAAACTAATTTAAAATTTAAAGGGTGCCCCCATAGGTGACGTAATTTGGCCTTTATGGGCCTATCTTTTGAACCGTTATCAGTGGTGGATTTACGCCTAGGCCCATGAGGCCAGGGCCTAGGGCGGCATAATATAAAGGGCGCCAAAATTTAATGGTAAAATAAAATATGCTTTAAAGTAATACGATTTTTGTAAATTATATTTAGTAATTTAATAAAAAGTCAAACAAAAGTCAAAAGAAAGAATAAAAAAGTCAAACAAAAGAATAAAAGGAAAAGAAAAAAGAAATAAAAAATACGAAATACGAAAAAAGTTATCAAAAAGGTTGCCGTCTAAATCCCGCATATGTAGCTAAAATTACGTTGTCGACTGCTTTAAAATCGCTAGATTGATCGCTAAAATAGTAAAATTTACATTACTTTTCAAAAGGTGTAAAAGAATGTTAATGTGATTCCCCTTTTTAATAGTAATCTATGAAAATAGAATAAACAAGTGACTGTGTTATTTATTTAACCTGTGCGTGGTTTATTTATGTTCATACATATGAACTGTTCACATCAGTACACAAGTTTCAAATTTTCGTGTTTGTTGCATTTTAAATATGAGTGCCTATAGAAAAAAAACTCAGCGGTGCTGAATATCGTAAAAAAAGGCAGAAAAGACTGCAAATGTGGATAATTTACTAAAAAAAACTCCAAAAATATCTAATTTTTTGACAACTTGTTTGACGACATCTTTAAATAATGACCAACAACCATCATGTTCATCTGCAGTAAGTATTTAATCATTTTTTTCGATTAAATTCACATTTAATGTAAGTAAAAAAATTGTGTTTGAAAAAAGTAATATTTTGTCTAGCAGGTATTAGAACAAACTTCAGCACAAGATATTGAAGAAATACATTCAAACTCTCCTTCAACGAACATATTAAATGAAAAATTGATTGGAGCTGATGCTCAAAAGGCTAATAATAGTGATCCCTCTTTGTGGAATTTAAATCAAGAAACACGAGATTACATAAGTATAAACGGTATACCGCAAAATAATATTACAAATTTAAAAAATTCAAAAAGAGTTTACAGTGATAAAACAAGGTATTGTTCCAAAAACTTGTTTCAACGAACGTTAAAAAACGGAGAAATTCAGCGCCGTGAGTGGTTGGTTTATTCAGAAACTAAAGAGTCTGTATTTTGTGTGCCTTGTTTGTTATTTGGTAAAAGTGGGGAAATTAATGCTTTTACCGGCGAAGGGTTTAGTGACTGGAAAAACTCGAATGCACGGGTTGAAGCCCATGAAAATTCAGACTTTCATAAAACTAATGTTTATCATTTAAAAACTCGTGCAGTAGTTCAAGGCCGTGTGGATCAACGTCTAATAAAACAACTAGATGAAGAAATTTCATATTGGAGAAAAATTTTACACAGAATAATTGCAATTGTTAAATCAGTCGCAAAAAGAGGACTGCCATTTCGGGGACATTCAGAATAAATAGGAAATCTCCAAAATGGAAATTTCTTAGGAACAGTGGAACTTCTTGCCGAGTTCGATCCATTTTTATCTGAGCATTTAAAATCTTATGCGCATCGCGGTAGTGGAAATACCTCCTACTTATCTAAAACAATTTATGAACAGATTATAATCTTGATTCGGGATAAAGTATTACAACGCATTTCAAAGATTCATTGGCGAATACTGAAGATGTGCGTTCTGCACAAAGTATATTCTACATATTACATATACGGAATCTTCAAGATGTTTACCCCAATGTATACATATCTTTGCGAATTTTTCTGAGTATCCCCGCTACAAATTGTTCAGCAGAAAGATCTTTTTCAACCCTGAAAAGAGTAAAAAACTATCTACGGGCAAGTATGAGCCAAGATAGACTTAATGCTCTTGCATTATTGTCTATTGAAGCTCAATTGGTGGATGAAACTGACTATGAAGATTTAATTGAAGGCTTTGCCAGAGAAAAATCTCGAAAGACTAAATTAATAAAATAAGCGTTGATAAAAAACTTTGCTAATTTTTGAAAAATAGTATTCATATTAATATTATATTTAAAACCGTTTCTTTTGTGTTTCATCGGTACACAAACACATGTACATATGAATTATTTCATTTTATTTTAAGATACCATATTTAATTTTATATAAAACTCAAAAAGTTTAGAAATTTCTAATTAAAAAAACAGAAAATTTGAAATAAAAGATTAGTTAAAACACCCCAATTATGTGTAAAATTTTATAAATTTTTTGGTCGAAAATAATAAACAATATTTAATAATTGAATTACACTGCAGTGGACAAAAGACTGTTAGTAAATATATGTGACTTAAATGTCACATATAATCAAAAAGGGCGGCACTTCAAAGAGTGCCTGAGATGGGCCAGGCCTAAATCCGCTACTGACCGTTATAGACAAAACCTTGAAAGTTGGACAGAATGTCGATTACTCTGACCGTTATAACAAAAAGTATAAATATTCAAAATTATAAATTAAAGGGTGCTCCAATAGTTCATTTAATTTCATTTATATTTACATTCTTTTGAACAGTTGTACACCGACCGTTGAAATTTACAAAGAACCTATATTGCTTAGTTCGCTATAACAAAAAGTATAAAATTTGAATTTCGAAATAAAAGGGTGTGCCAATAGTTATGTATGTGGCCAAACTTTTGAATCGTTTTAGACAGACAGGTGAAATTTACAAGAAATCTGTATTACGAACTCCGCTATAACAAATACAGTGAAATCTCCCGTGGGCGGACACCGACCGTTGACGGGAGGTGTCCGCTCAGGGGATAGGTTATTAAAAAATATCAGGACTTTGTGCTATTAAATATGCAATTATGACTAATAAATAGACAAATTCCAACACAACTTAAGTATGTATTTTTATTTACTTTTTTAATTCATTGATTGAAACGCGCAATTTGTGTTAGAGCTTCATCGAATGATTTAATTTGAACGATTTTGTGCTCTACAAATTCCTCTTCTGAATCACATGAAATTACCTCTGGAGTTTTTGCATCTTCGAAGTTTATTTCAATGTCATCATTTTCAGTATATGAAATTTGATTGATGTTTTATAACTCTTCAAAACTAGTCTCGTTATTTTCTAAAATTTATGTGTATGTGGAGTGTGTACAGGTCATACCGTTTGACATACCCAAATGAAATTTAGTATGTTCCTTTGTTATATGGAGATGAAGAGCTGTATAGTTTTTGGGCATAATCGGGAGGGGGCAAGGGGTAGTTTACTTGCCCGCAAATTTTGTGATCGCTCTACAGGTCATGCCGTATGACATATTAAAACGAAATTCAGTATCTGCCTTTGGTATATGGAGATGAAGAGTTGTGTAAATTTTGGGCATAATCGGGAAGGGGTAAGGGTAAGTTTACTTAACACCCCAAACCGAAAATAATTAATTTTTCGATTCGAATATACCTACTGTACTTTGAACTTCTATTCTTTATGCAATATATCCATAAAAATATCTGTTTCCATTGGGTATGGTAAAGTTGAGTGTAGGCCACTCCAGATTTTTTTGTGCTAACGATTTTGTCTGTCTACTGGAGGTATTTTATAGAAAAAAATAGTTTCCACGTCCGGCCACTGGGATGTCCGTCTAGAAGAGAGTATTTTGTTCAAAAAATTCTTGTTAAATAAAGGGACTTAGAAAATTGCCCGATTAAAAGAGGTGATCGCCTACGGGAGGTGTCCGTTAGGAGAGTTTTCACTGTATACAATTTGAATTTAGAAATTAAAGGGTGTCCCTAAAATTGATGTAATTTGGCCTATATGGCTCTATCTTTTGAACCGTTATATACAAACACTTGAAAATTAGGCAGAATTTCCACTACTTTGTCTGGTATAATAACAAGTATAAATATTTAAAATGATGAATTAAAGGGTGTCGCAATAGTTCATGTAATTTGCTGAATATGGCAAAACTCTTGACACGTTATAGACAGACAGTTGACATTTACAAAGAATCTTTCTGGCCAAGTGTAAATTAAAGGGTGTCCCAATAGGTGTTGTTATTTAACCTATGTTGCATGTATGTTTATAGTTTGAGCCGTTTAAGATAGACAACTGAAATTTACACGACCATAGTAATACAGGTCGCTATTACAGCTATAAAAATTTAAAATTAAATGGTGTCCCCATAAAAGACGGATGTTGGCGAAAATAGCTTAACTTTAATAGGGAGATTATTTGCTTTAGATACTAGTTTTTACAGATTACTTCTTTCATTTTTAGTTTAGAGCTAGTGCCCAAGTGTCTGTTTCGAAGTCGATTTTTTTTGCAAGAATTATTTTAGATACAAGTAAAGTTGCTATCAATATTTTTTTTTTTTTAAAGGTAAGTACCACTCAGGCAGTTAATGCCTATATTAGCTGTGCTACTTCCTTTGGAAAGGGATAGTAGTAGATAAGACAGATGGTTAGTGTGATAGTAAAGCTTCGATTCTGGCAACACTGCAATTGCACGTTATGATTATTTTTAGAACAGTATTGCAGCGCCTCTAGTGTTATTTAAGCGAATTATTTTGAAGCTGGTAAGACCGGCGAAGGAGGGCGCTGTGATATGCATTGTTATAAAGAAATATTAATACATATCAGAAAAATTGATGTTGCCATGGCTGAGTATTGAACTCGTGACCATTGCTTAGTAGTCAACGTGCTAACCACTTAAGCTACAGCACCCTAATAATCTCTAAAATAATTTTATTTATTTTTTTTTAAAGAGAAGTAACACTCTGGCAATTACTGCCTGGTAATTTATTGCGTTAACTTATTTGGAAAGGGATAGAGTAGAGAAGCCTGATATTGATAATGTTAAGTACTTTTTAATTTTTATAACCAAAAATTATAACTAAATCAATCAATTTTAAAGTGAGATAATACTAGAAATATTACAGCACATTTTTATTGTGTTGTAATATATAAAACATGTCATCGAGTTGTTGCTCAATCTCATAAAGTGTCGACTCTTGTCACTACATTGATGCCAGTTATCAAGGTGATAACATTGATAACATTTCTCATAACATTTATTCAGAAACAGATGACAATGCGTCACTAGTTGAACGATGATTTTTTAAGAGTTATTTATTTATCTGTTGAGTTAAAAAAAAAACGCTAGAAATTTTAGATGCGAATTAAAAGTAAAACACTTTTTAATGCTTTCATTTTTTAATACACATGAAGTGTTCTACTGTGGGACAATCAGGCGCCATAAAATTTAAGTTTAAAATTAAATTCAACTACACCTCTTTAATAACCATGTCAAGTTTCAAAGAAATCGCAAAAACCTTTTAGAACCCACATATTTATTTTCACTTTTTATGTTTATTTCGCCACCGTGCACCATTTTAACAAGTAATATTGCATAAAAATGCATACGTATATACGTAGTGCGTAACACAAGCCGTTGCTAAAACTTCCAAAAAAGTGTAATAAGATGAAAACATCGAGATTAAATGTTCGAAAACGACAACAAAAAGATTGTTATCTCTTGTATTTTATGGTGTGTTTTAAATTTCAGTTAAAAAGTAAAGAAAAAAGCTTAAACTTAACTCAACTTAATTTCTTTTAATTCCTTCTTAAAATATTTGTACGTGTTGTTGGTAGCAAAACATTGGTGTGGAAGCAGCAACCTTTTAAGATGAATTAAGTTGCTTGCTCATTGTCAGTTTTTGTTGTACTTGTTTGTCGTTGTTCGTTGAGACGGTTTTTATGTGATAAAATCTTGTCAAAAATTATTATCAACATGTTTGCGAGAAAAACGATGTGTTACAATGTGAAACATCAAAACGTAATCAAAATAAATTTTGTATGTAGCTGTCCTGAAGAATTCTCTTTTTATTTTATGTTTCATTTTTTAAAGCTTTAAATTGTAATAAGCCTTAAATACCTCAATACAGATGTAGCACATGACTTTGTATGCATGAGGAGTATGATCGAAGAAATCTTTAATCACTTTTGATTTTATGAAATTTCTTAAAATACCTGACTTTTACTTTAATTAAAATTATATTTTCTTATTGAAGAATTATATTGATTGATTTATAAGTTTTGTTGTTAATTGAAATATTAAAATGTTACAAATTATGTTTAAAATTGTATTAATTTATATGAGTTTACAGGCATATGCTTCCCATCAAATTCTAAAAAATTTTATTAATGAAAAATTATTAATCATCTCATATTCACGCGTTTATTGTTATGTAAATCAATGGTTCGAGATCGAAATTTCCAGCCCTAAAATATTAATTTGTTTTTGATTACTTAAAACTAGTTATAAGTAATCAGAAATCCATAATATTGATAGTGAGTCAGTCAGTATATACACGTTTTTCTTGCTGTTACTCTTCTTGGAAGCATAGGACTTAAACAAGACATTACCATCTCACCATTGTTTTTGCATTGCTTTCGTTTCGTGAATCCTTTTCATGTTTTTCCAGCTAAACAGATGATTAGTCTACTTAATGTAGCCCATCTCAGCAGAATGAGGCTGCCATTTGTAGTTACCTAGAAATAATTTATAATAATTTTATAGTGGTGCAGATCCATGCTGTGTACTATGTGGTCTTACTAAGCATTTCTCATTTAGCATTTATTTTTCCGGTGGAGGTGGCGCTGCTCTACGTCTATGTGATGCTGATCAGTGTTGGTATCTGACAATGTATAAATTGTATCGCACCATTGATAAAAATCAGCATAAATTGTACCAAAATTTGGCTCGCCATTAAATTGTAGTAAATCATTTTACTAGGGTATTATACTAAGGAATTTTAAAATAATGATAATTGGCCTTGATTCCTTGAATTACTGTTTTTGTGTTGCTTATTTATGAACTAACAATTAATTTGCCAAAATACCTATTTTATAAGCAAAAGTATTACATGCTAGCAGCTAGCTGGTTATGTGCAATTTCTAGCAGATGTTCGAAACACCACTAAGGTAACCGGATCTTAATCCGATAGATTATGTTGGAGTTATTAGGGATAATAATAAAAGAGTCATCTTATTACCAAAAAAATCCTTACGATTTCTCCCTCGAAAGAATAGAAAAAAATATATGCCAAATACTGCCGGAAATGGATTGAGGCGATGCAAATAAGTTCAAACGCTGTAGTCCAGGCATTGTAACTAAATTACCTTCTACTTATAGTACATGGAAGGGTTATCAAACTAAATAAGGGTTATCAAATGAACGTAAATCAATAATGTAGCATTTTAGTTAGTGCTAGACAGGGTTGCAGAACTTTGATATTAGAAATGTTTATTTTTTGTAAGAAAAAATATTGAATAAATAAAAAAATTTATTGAATAAATTTTATATGAAATTGTACCAAAAAAAGGATGAAGTGTACCAGTGTACCACTGATGTGTCGATTGTGCCAAATTTGGTACACTTGTACCACAAATCCCAACACTGATGCTGATCTTTTCTTTGATGCGAGTAGTGAGCTGAAACATCTGAGGGCTTCGCCGTTTTCGTTTTTCTTAATTAAAAACTCGAACACCGCGATGTAAAATTTTGCCTTTGCCGGGATTTTAACCAGGATCCTTCCCTTTGAAGTTTGGAAAAAAAGTATGGTCAATCCTTAACTCGAAAACGTACGCATTCTCACGGTAAAAATGTTTAAGTTTATATGCAAGATACGACGCCTACTTTTCCCATCCAATCTGTTTTTTGCTAGACCATGCGTACTAACACGATAATAATTGTTTTACTTTGTTTGGGATGTACCACTCCCAGTATCCTAATTCACTCTGCATATTGCTAGAATATGCACACTATTATGAGGGCTACTTGTGCAAATTTTCAAGACTCTACATATTGTTATTCTCTAGGTACACAATAATAATTTTTCACTTTGTATTGGAGCTACCATGCCCACCGTCGTAATACAGCGTATATTTTGCTAGATTATGCACATTAGTTTCAGCGCTACTTGCCCAAAGTTTCTAGACTCTACCTATTTCAGATCTCCAGGTCGACGATAATAATTGTTTTATTCTGACCTGTTATAGTTCTAAATCTACTTAAACAAGTGGGTATAAAAGTGGGCGTAGTCAATTTTTCTTTCTGTAAAAAACCAAGTTGTGTTATGATGAAGATTTAAAAAAAATGGATAAATCAGTAGATGAGTTTACCACATCAGATTTATGTGCGACGTACAAGTGAAGTTAGAAACTGTCGATCACATTAAGTTTCACCTTCCGGTATTACATAGTCGCAGTCTTAGATGGCTAGATGAAGGATGTCAGGATCGTCCAAGCGACATCGCTCTGTGTAATATAGAAGATGTCGTCAACTTCATCAGGGAAATCAGGTGGCTAAGTAGGATACCAATGTTTTTGTTTAGCTATCTGCAGGGAATCAAAATGAAATCTCTGGTCTTCAGAGTTAAATGCCATTTCATGGCACTACCCTTTTCAATCTAACTTAACCAACTTTTACCGAATATAACTGTATATATATAGTATTTTCGATTGCTTTAACAAATTTGAGTTCTCAGAAATTACAGCGTCTAGCTACAAGTGCAAATGATAACGTTATTAACATGAATTTTCCCATGTCCATATTGTCATTGATATGATTGTGGTAAGGCGTTCCCCGATACTCTACTTTTTTCAAATGGAAATATTAAAACTTAATTTATTAAAAAACACAAAAGAAAAATAGCAGACTACAAAATTAAATTAAAATTTGTAATTGTTTTATAACATAAATTAAAAAAAATACCTGTTTGCTATTCTTTTGTTAAAGTCTATTCCTTTCTCTCTTCTCTTTGATCAAAGATTAAATGGTTTTTCTTTGGGGACCAATTAAAAATAATTTTACAACAAATCGAATAGATGAATAACTTTTCATCCGGGTTGACTTAAATTACTCACATAAAATAATAAAAGTCATTATAGATATTCTTACAATACTTATGTTTCGTTATCTTTTTTCTTTTTCTTTGTAATCAAAAGCCAATTATAACTGACTCCATACAAACAACAACCAGACAATCAATAATAATTAACAACTAGTGGCAAAACAATAACGACACTAGCACCAAATAAGAAATAAAATACTTTCAATTGAAAGTGGAGCAAATACAAACCAACGAAAAAAAAGAAGAAACTGCAAACAAAATTGAATTATTTTAGTGCTGGTTACTGCTTGTATTATATAAAGCGACCAAAAAATGGAAACTCAGAAACGAGTAAGTATACGGTCAAATTTTATGGAAGTCAGACAGGCAGACAGACAGACCTATTGTCACTTCATTTATACAACCATATCAAACATTCTTACACCAAAATACCATTTTCTTGCATTTAATTTTTACACCCTTCATCATGTATATCAATTCGCCGTTTGGTTTGCCACTTAAATAATGCACAGAAGAAAGATTAATTTCGGGGTACCACAAGGCTCTGTGGTACTCCTCTGTCTTATTTTTCTAAATGCCTTGTCAAACTCTCAACCCCATCTACTCTTTTGCAGTTGACAGCAGCATTTGCCGTTCGAATTCATTCAGAAAAGGGTCGAGTCTGTTAGAGATTGTGCTCAAGAGAAAAAAATTATAATACGCTCACTCACCGTCAGGTTGATTGAGTCGTAAGACTCAATGTTGTATAATTAAACACATATGTACGTTCGAAAGAAAGCGGTGCTTGATCTGTAGTTATGGGTGGTATAAATATAAAAATCAAAGAACTGACAATTATATGCCAGATTTCTGTTATTTTTTCTGCACATTTTTATATCCCTTAGTACGAGATTATGCAAACGAGATTATGCATTGTTTGTCACTTTTTCGATGATAGATAGATGATGTTACCCATTTATATTGAAATTATGATAAGACTACACGAAATTGCATAAACTAATTAATTTATATATTTTTGTTTACATTTAGCAGCTGATAGTGTAGACCATATTTTAAAGGTAAAGACATTTTAAAAGAGAAGAAATAAAAAACAAATAAATTTCGCATAAAATTACACAATTAAAACTTATTTATTTTATTTGACAAAAAGCTATAAATAAAGAAGAAAACAAATCTTTAAATGAAAACTAACTTTATTTACTAAAAACATTAAAAATTAAAAGAAAAACAAACACTCTGCAACAATATGGTCGTCGTTCGTCGGCATAAGAAATAGAAATAAACCTATTGCATTTTCATACACACAAATGTATTTTATTTTTACGACGAATATTTGGAACGAAAAATTGTTTATAGCTTTACAGATGGAATTCGCTTTTCAGTGGAACAGTTCCTATGCCGAAGACACTTTCAATGTGGGAAAATTTAAATCGAATGTCCACAAACACTACTTTCTCTATCCTCCTTCCCATAAACAAATTTCCTAGTTTTGGCACAATGCATCATATGACTAGGGGTCATTCCTTGAGTGCTGGATCGAGATAAAAATTATTTAAAAATTTCAAAAAGTTTTACTTATTAACAGACTATAAAAGCGAGAATGTTTTGGATTGATCTATATTTTTAATTACAAAGATTTACGTGATTTCGGAACGGATTTTTTAAATTTGTCTGAAAGGTAATGCTTACAGATTGGGCTGATAAAAAATGTATAATATTAAATTTTAAAGGGTGCCTCATATAACAAATATAATTTTTACCTATCGTTGGAACTATAAAGAGATTGCATTGCAAGTTTTCACAAAGCATATATCACTATATCTTGCAATAACAAATATTAATAAAAATTAAACTTAAATATTAAAGGAGATAGTTTGACTTATGTAGTCTTATACTTTGTACCGTTATAGTTATTTGAAAATTACTCAAAATGTGTATGCTATTAATGTAGAAGGATATCAAAATAGACCGCTTATATTTTTGTCCCTTTTCGATACCTTTCGTTCCTCACTTTTATTTCATGCAACCGATTTCCTATTTATGACCACCTTTCTTTCAAGTGAGTCTCGTGCTAACGTTAGCCTTTACTCTTCACTCTACTGATTTCAGACTCGTGACATTCTTAATCATCACGCAGTCTATTGTAATTTCAGCATTTGCCTAAAGCTGTTCTTACTAAAACAAGGTGACTTTTTAAGCTCGCCACAGCTCATTGAAGCCGGAGTTCCCCAAGGTAGTATTTTGGGACCAATTTTATATTTACTGTACACATCAGATATGCCAATTAGCACCCTAGTGCACACATCAACTTTTGCAGATGACACAGCTTTTTTAAGTATTCATGAAAGTGCCCAAGAAGCATCACAACTTTTACAAGACCACATACTCAATTTGGAAAAATGGCTAGAAAAATGGAGAATAAAAGTGAATGAACAAAAATGTACTCACATAACTTTCACACTGCGTAGGGACTCATGCCCTCCTATTCGTATAAACAACCATATGATACCACAGCTTTCAGACGTTAAATACCTGGGTATACATCTTGACCGTCGCCTTACTTGGAAAAGCCACATTGATTTCAAATTAACACAAATGAAACTAAAAGCAATACAACTAAATTGGCTTATTGGCAGCAACTCCACCCTGAGCTTAGATTGTAAACTTCTACTGTACAAGTCGATCTTCAAACTAATTTGGTGTTATTGGATTCAGTTATGGGGCACTGCCTCAGCTAGCAATGTAGAAAAAATTCAAAGGCGCCAAAATAAGATTCTCCGTATTATTACATCTGCTCCCTGGTATATAAAAAATTCGAACATCCACAAAGACCTAAACATGCCATCAGTTAAAGCAGAAATAGCGAAACATGCAGTCACATATCTAAAAAGGCTTGAATCTCATCCAAACCCTTTGGCGCGAAACATGCTAAATGAACCTGGTTACATTACACTAAAAAGAAGAGATACTGCTTTTCTTGGCCGTACATTAGAGGGATGACCCGCAAATGATTGTAAAATCCGTGAAACAAACATTATTTTTGTCTAGCACTGGCTGGACTTAAAAAGAATATTTTATTTTAGACTTAAGATACGAGTAATTATTGTTAGTTCAAAAATATTAAAATTACAATAAATAAATTGTGAAGAAAAAAAATAAATTGCCTAAAGCTTAGATACCCCATGGTATTCACATTTAACAAGTGTCTGTACGTGGTCATAAGCGTTATGTTAGCCAGTGCTGGAAATTCAATCACAATGTGCACTACCTTCTGCAAGATAATTTTCTTCGATTTTCATCTTTAATGATACTTGAAATTTCACTTCTAATAATCCATATTAAGGTACTCCTATAACATCTAAGCACCTTGCTAACCTTCCTACAGCGCTGCTCTTGAACACCATTTAAGCCAGTCTACATGTAGTAAGTAGCCTTCCTCTTTATTGTCAGCTTCAATGAGTAGGTCATTCTGGTCCACAGAAATTCACAACAGATCCCTTTTTAACCGACTTAAAAAAGAAGGAGGTTATCAATTCGTCTGAATGTTCTTTTTTTGTATGTATGTAACCACAGAACTCAGCCATTTCTGAACCGATTTTAAAATATTTTTCTTTATTTGAAAGGTTATGCTTTCAGTTTGGTCCCGTTCGAAAAACAGTTTATTATTATATTAAAAACTAAAGGGTGTCCCCATACAACATACATGTTTATTACGTCTATTAAGAACCGTAAGGGGCACCAAATTAAATTTAAAAAAATTGCGTGTCGCTATAACTCCCATGAGCAGAAATTAATAAAAAAAAAAAATACATTTAAAGGGTTTCCCCATAGGTGAAGTAATTTAACCTATATGGGCCTATCTTTTGAACCGTTATAGACAAAACCTTGGAAATTTGACAGAATATCGATTACTATGACCGTTATAATAAAATGTATAAATATTCAATATTTTAAATTAAAGGGTGATCCAATAGTTCATTTAATTTGATGTACATGGCCATACTTTTGAACAGTTGTAAAAAGAACCTGTGTTGCCATGTCCGCAATAACAAAAAGTATAACATTTGAATTTGGAAGTAAAAGGGTGTCCCTATAGTTAATGTAATTCTATGTATGTGACCAAACTTTTGAACTGTTATAGAAAGACAGCTGAAATTTACAAAGAACTTGCATTGCAAAGTCTACTATAGCAAGTATACAATTTGAATTTAGAAACTAAAGGGTGTCCCCATAAATTATGTAATTTGATCTATATGGCCCTATCTTTCGAACCGTTAAACACAAACACTTGAAAATTTGGCAGAATGTCCACTACTCTCTGGTATAATAACAAGTATAAATATTTAGAATCATAATGTAAAGGGTGTCCCAATAGTTCATGTAATTTAATATATATATATGGCCAAACTTTTGAACCCTTATAGACAGATAGTTGAAATTTACAAAGAATCTTTGTGGCCAAGTCCTCTATAACAACAGCTCTTTAATTTAAAATTGTAAATTAAAAGGTGTCCCAATGGGTAATGTTATTTGATCTATGTGACCCTATCTTCGAAACCGTTTTAGACAGAGGCGTGAATGGTGTCACCATAAAAGACGGATGGTGGTGAAAATAATTTAACTTTTGAACAGTAATAGGGAGAGGCTTGACATTTACATAGTTATTTTTTCCCTCTAATTTTAGCGCATCTTTTATTTGGTTTAAATCTAATTCTTACAGATTACTACTTACATTTTTAGTTTAGAATTGGTGCCCTTCTATCTGTTTTGAAGTCGGTTTTTTGCAATAATTATTTGTTAGTTCGTTTGTTACTACATTCTCAGCTGTGGCTATAAAAGTAAAAGGGTGCCCCCTTTAACTTAGCTTATAAGGTCTTATCTTTTAAACCGTTATAGATAAGCACTTATATTAACCATATATTATATCGTACGTTATAACGGTAAAATTAAAGGATGTTTCCATAAAAGACATTAGTTTTGCGTGTTTAGCTTATTTTATTATTTCATTATAATAAAATACAATTTCCTTATAATATGGTCATAGTATATTATATGGCTCTTATATAAAAAAGTCAAATCACATTATTATTAAAATAATAATAGTTAATAAAAACATGATTTAACTACAACCATATAATTCAATCATAATATATTTCCTAGATTATGATAACCGCATTCATGTTTTTTCTTAGCATGCAACACCTTTACGGGTGAGTGACGCGATCTACTGATTAATAGTGCGCTAGTCTATCAGTCTTTATAAAAAAAGATAGATATCTGGGGGAATTCGCCAGTTTCAAAACGATACATTTTAAAAAATTGTAATGAATTTCTATCGAAATTCAGAATAATTTTGTTGAATTTTTGTATTTCAATGAATATTTTTCCGTTTTAAATGAATGTCTGACTATCCAGGCCATGGTTTTCAATAACTAATAAAAAGCCGGTCTCATGCTTGTATACTTGGTTATAATTTTTAATTGATTTATTTTAAAAGTTGAATTACTTTAAATTAAAATAAAATTTTGTACCAATTAAAGGATTTAATTAGTTGTTAATCAATCAATTTTTTAATTGATTTAAAATTATATTTGTTTAAAGCAGAAAAAAAATCCTAAAAGTGGTTTTACACGACGTGTGTTTGTCATATGACTTGTCAGTTTGATAACCCACATGCAATTTCATGTGTTTGTCAAAGTAGGCATTATACATACGTTTTATAATTTTTGCTTTCAAACGTACATGTGTAACTACATCTGACATAACCTATAATATATAATTTTTCCGCCACACAGTTTTGTATTGCCAACCACAGCTGATGGAAACGTAGTGCTTTTTCCACGCTTATAGTGTTTTTGGTACCTCAAAAAACCTAAAATAGCAAAATATCAAGTTGGCATTACAGGATGTCAGATGTTTTGTCACATCAAATAAGAACACGTTCTAAATGAAAAATGTCATATGTGTTGTGCACATGGAAAATACGCATGTTATGTATGAAAGGGTTCACACGACGTGTTTAGAATTTACCCATGGAAAAGTGACAAGTCATATTACAAATAGACGTCGTGTAAAACCAGTTTAAGTAAGCAAATAATTTAATAAATTATTTAATTAAATCTGAAACCAATTAAAACCTTTAATTTCTGCAAATATTTTTTCTGTGCAAAGTAATAATGAACGCTTATGCTTCCGAAATCGAACGCTTTTAATATAAATCATTAAAATTAAATCATTGTTACATTGAAAGCTATCAACCTCGGTAGTGTTAATTTTTAGTTTGTCTTATCACCAGTATTAAAATAATTTTAATTTAAAATAATTCAAGTATTAAAAAAAGCATTTGAGAATTATAAAAAATACTAATATTACAACTAGTTCTAGAACATTTCCAAATAACTGAAACTAGCTTAACAACAGTGACGTACAACTATGCATTTCTATTTCTTACAAAATTCAAAGTCGAGCTATTTTTTTTATTTAAACTGCATAAATATGAAAAAAAGTATATCAGTTCCGGCGCAATTCGTTAGCTGTATTACTGATATTTTTAGATAATTGGAATTTCAATCGATGGTGCTGTGCTGATGATGATATTATTTTGCTAGACAAACAAAATGTAATAATAATTTTTTTGCTGCTGCTGTTGCTGTCTATGTCAACATTGTCTACGTCATTGGGTTTTTAACATCATACAACTACAACAAAATGTTAAACTACGAGTAACAAGATGATTTTCAAAAAGCAATTGGAAAATAAGAAAAGAAAAGATGGTCAAGCAAATAATTGGTTATGTGTGAATTTGAGAAATACCATACATAAGGAAACTGCCAAACAGTCATTTTAGTTTTTGGACCAACATTTTACATTGTTTGGAAATAAATTAAGTTTACTTGTGCTCGGCAAGTTATTGCAATATTTGGCGAGCACACAAATGGGCTGGCTACTTGTTTGTACAATGTAAAAGTTTGATCTATAATAATAAATGGAAAAATAAGTTTTTTTTTTTGTGGAATATTTACTTAGATTTCGTGGTAAATATTTTTTGTATTTTTCATGTAATAAACGAACGAAGAGTGTTAACACAAGGCAACAAGTCATCATCGCCTACACCACTATCTCAGTATCACCACTAACTATGCTTGAGGCGAAATAATTGACAGTTGACTTAACAGTTACTGAATAAATGGAGTGCCTTTTGAATGAAACTCGTTGGTGTTTGTAAGTACATTTTGGTCTTACTTGTAGTTTCTGTTTCTGGTTGTTGACCAATTTTTAAATTTTAACAAGTGTATTTTAGGACAGAGTTGGTGAGATTTTATTAGAAGGAAAAATAAAAGGGAACTCAAGTAATAATTTTATCTAGAATAGGACTGACAGTACTGTAAGTTGGATTGCTAAATGCCTAAATTCAAATGAGTATTCGTTAAAAACGATTTCAGAAAACAAAATCATTGCGATTGAGATGTAATAACAACTGAAACTAAGAGAACCTGTTCTTAGTTTTAATTGATTTGTTTTTCTTCCATGACATTGCTGCTACTATAACTTCGTTTATTGTTAATTTATATAAAAATTACGAAAACTATATGAAAGCAAATGAATATTTTTCCTCAACTTTATGTATAAAGTATTTTTTTTATGAAAAAATCGTATTATTTCTCAACAAAGTGTCCTTTAAGCTTGATATATGCGGGTATGTTCTGTAATCCGAAACCGAGTGAAATTGAATTCGAATGAAATTTTAAATTGTCATAACTTTTAAATCTTACAACATTTTGATATACTTTTTTATACATTTGATTAAAGACCATTCACATAACTTCCTTGATTCCTAATGTTTTAAAATAATAGGCGCAACTAAGTTATATTTTTCTTTAAAAATTTATTCGATTTCAATTTCACTCGGTTTCGGATTACAGAACATACCCGATGGTCTAACCAAATATGTTATAATATTTCTCAAGGCTCTTAAAATAGGCGTTTGTTTCCTACCAGCCAGTCACTTCTTCAAAATTTAAAAACATTCAATTGTCGCAAGGGACTAAATCTGGAAATAATGTTAGATTTAGTATCAGTTCGGAGGATTTTTTACAACAGCAATTTTTTGTTCAAAAGATGAGACCGTATTAAATCAATATAAAATCTGTTCAAATGCTTCTCAAAAAACTGAGCCCATGAACTTGTTGTTTCTCAGAGCCATTTTAGCCTTCTTTGGTGCATGTTCATACGAAGAAACCCACTGTTACTCTTATGCTGTGGTGTGTAGAGCTGGGTCCATGTTACTGCCACAGTTACGAAATGCCGTTCGGATTTGCGCCTGAACATCGCCAATCATTCCTTCGAGTGATCACAAGGCTGTCTCGAGCAATTACTCACCCTTTCGCGAGGATATTTTTTTATACCAAATAATCATGCAACCTGCTCGGTTTATGTGTCTACAATCCTATTCAACTCGCGCTCTTTCTTTCTTCGTTTGTGCAATAGCATTTAAAGGATTTTGTTGTAGCGACCTGATCGTGCATTGGATCTACCACTCTTTACTCTTTAATCTTCGTCTGATGTGTCCTATTCCCATTTATTAGCGCATTAAGCAGTGCTCAAGAATGCTAGTTTTTGTCTCTGGCCATATTTGGGCTTTACGGAGTTCAACTATTCCAAGTTCTAAGCGTTTACTTTACCGTTATTGACGTGTGCGTTCAGGATCTGAAAAAATTAGGTTCTTCTTCTTCAGAACATCCTCACTAGGCAAGATATTATTCCCCTTAAGTGGTTCTGAGGGTTTCCCCCCCTAAACCTATTCTTAAAAATCCCCTATCTGTAACAAACACCTGGTTTAATTTACTAGAGATTGTCGCATTATTTTCCGCTATACAATACAGAGAGAGAATAAGAATTCCTTGTAATTAGTTTAGTTTTATTCTCTCTTTTCGCGGTTGGATTGGGTCAGAATTTTACACCTTTGTACTGATTCTAGCACTTTCGGAATCACCTCCTTGCACATCTTCACTTTAAAGTTTCCTTTCTGCCACATGCCAGTTTTTACTAAAACTAGAGGTGAAGTAGTATTCGAAATCCAAATACATTATTTGTCGTGTGCTGTTCCACTCTAGATTAGCAAAATCTTCGCACCCTAATTATTTGGTAGGCACTGCTAATTTGGTATCATGCAGGCAATACCCACATTGACTTCTGTTCTGCTAATATGTCCACTTATTTCTCTCTGAATTGAGTCATCTTACTGCCGCTGCTGTCAGCTTAATTCTCCAAAAGTATGTTAACGGTTTTTGGTTCTAACTCACGATTAAGGTTAATACCGATAAACGTTAAGACTATAGAAAGTTTCTTTCGCAAAGCACTCTTACAGCACTCTACAAAAATAAGTCAAATCGTTACCAAATGTCATCGCCAAGATGATTGATAATATGATTACAGAGCTTTGTGCTCAAAAGATCGGTTTTATGATGAGCTATGTGACATGTTGTGTCATCATGCTAAAACCAAAAATTATCCAAGTTTGTATCTTTCATCTTAGGTCATATAAGCTTCATAATCACGGATCTCCAGCGTTCGACGTTGACTAAAATGGCGTTTTCTGCAGCATTTTCAAAAAAATGGGCAACTAACTTCACCACAACATAACCCATACCAGTCTGTGACTCTCTATAGACTGGCTTTTCGATAATGCCTTGAGGAATTTCAGAACCCCAGATGCAGCAATGTTGTTTATTTACATTGGACGCCGTAATGAAGATGTGCCTAGTCAGAATCGATGATTTTTCAGGATTTTTGACAACGATATAAAAATTTTGCATTATGTCGGCCCATCTGCTATGGCTCATCCTTAAAAAATATTATTATTTTTTTTTGCAGTTCTTAGAGAACTTATATTGAAAAAACTCGTAAACTGAGTAGTTCGAACTGAGTCATGAAAATGGCAGGCTATAATTTGAGGGTGCTGTAGCTTAAGTAGTCGACTACTAAAAGGTGTTGCACACTGTAATACAAGTATTTATACTTTTAAGGGAAATGAAACCATGACATAATGAGTATTAATACTTGCATTATAGTGTGAAACGCTATAGTGATTGCGTATCGCATCCGCGCCATCATTCAACACATTCATTTTTCCGATATTTATTAGTTTTTCTATACTTACTACTATATACATATGTATGTATATCACTACCCACCAAACCAAATGTTCCGATTTAGTAAAGAATTCGTTACGACTGCTCGTCAAAATCTTGACACGACTTCACAACGATATGTAGGTACGAAAGCATAACATGTAGGTACGAAATCGCAATGATTTGTTTTCTGTGAGTACCCCCGAATAAGCCAAAACTTCGTTCTCTGAAAGTGAATATAATGGTTAGTAAAAAATTTAGTATTCAAGGCAATACTTTACGTTAATCAATTCGATTTCAATTGTTCTTTTTTTTATTTATGTAATACAATTTTGATTTTCTTACATACACTTCGGTTCACTTATTTAAAGGCACAAAAGATCCCATATTCAGGAGCCGGTATCTTTTGCAATATTTAACCAATTCCAGAATTTTAAAATAGAAATGGAAGCTAGACATCTTGACATATAAACAAAATCATGACAATGGTGGTTTCTTAACTAAGCAACATTTTTTTGAGGAATTTATAAAAAAATCTAAAAATGTGGTATTTTTTTGGTTCACTTGAATAAAGGCACTTTGTTGTTTTTGTATTATTTTTTATTATTATGCAATTTATTACATCTTAGTCGATTTACGAGTCAAAATGGCAAAACAAAAAATTTTAAATCTATCGGAAAGGGCTAAAATCGATGTTTACCGTTCTGAAGGATATTCTAACCGCGCAATAGCTAAAAAAAAATTGGACGGAGCCCAACAGTTGTCGACAATTACATCAAGGACCCCGAGGGGTATGGAAAAATTCTTAAAGGAAGGGTTTCGTTGTCTTTATCTGCTTATGAGAAAAGAAAAATCATCAGAATTGCTTCTAATTCTGCCTTATCCTTGTCAAAAATAAGAGCTTAAGCTGGAGTGCAAGCGAGCAAGTCATCAGTACGCAGAGTTATTAAGAGCTGTGAGTATCTTAAATACCAGAAATTACAAAAAAAAGCCGCCACTTAATGGTCCTCGTAAGGAAAAGCGTCTTCAATTCGCAAAAGACTACATGGTATGGGATGTGCAGCAAAGAGGCCATGTAAATGACTGGCAAACCGTTGTATTTACGGATGAAAAGAAGTTTAATTTGGATGGGCCTGATGGCTACAACTATTATTTCCATGACCTGCGTAAAGAAAAGCGATTTTTGAACCGACATCACAGCCGAGAGGGCGGCGTTATGGGGTAGGGTGCTATTACGTACTATGGCACCATCGATCTTGAATTTCAAAGTGCAAAAATGACTGGTGCAACCTATAGAACGTTATTGGAGTCGGCTTTCCCGAAGTTCAATGAACTATTTGGTCCAATACCTTGGATATTGCAACAGGATAATGCCCCTATACACAACGCCAGAGTAGTAAAGGAGTACATTGCAAGCCAAAATGTTAATATTCTTGACTGGCCGCCCTATTCGCCAGATCTAAACATTATCGAAAATGTGTGGGGTTGGTTATTTCGTAAGGTCTATGAAGGAGGTAGACAGTTTGATGACAAGCAGACACTAATTCAGGCTATTAAGGATGCTTGGAATGAAATTTCGTTGGATTACATGAATTCTCTTTATCTGTCAATGAAAACCCGTATATTTGAAGTTATTAAAAACAAAGGGGGTTGTACTCATTACTAATAGTTCTTTAATAAAGCAAATAAAGTAATAATAACTTAAAAAACAAGAAAAGCTGTTTTTCATTAAAGTTAGTTAAAGTGCCTTTATTCAAGTGAACCAAAAAAATACCACATTTTTAGATTTTTTTTATAAATTCCTCAAAAAAGGGTTCCTTAGTTAAGAAACCACCATTGTCATGACTTTGTTTATATCTCAAGATATCTAGCTTCCATTTCTATTTTAAAATTCTGGAATCGGTTAAAAATTGCAAAAGATACCGGCTCCTGAATATGGGATTTTTTTTGTGCCTTTAAATAAGTGAACCGGAGTGTATAAATCCAAGTTTCATATATTTTTTTTATTTGTGCAGAGAAACAACCGAAATGTTTTAACGAATTCGTCACGACAAGTCTGATTTCAGAGAAACTACCGAAATGTCCTAACGAATTCATTACGACAATTCTGACTTCAGAAAAAATCGAAACATTTAGTTTGGTCAGAATATACGTATATGTACTATATACAGCTTCAAATGTGCCTACTTGACGCAAGAGCAGCACTATACTAAAAATAATTATGACGTGCAATTACAGATTGGCCAAAAGTGAGGCTTTATTCCTTTATATCACTGCCTGTTTTACATCACTTGGAAATTAAAGTTTTTGATGGCTAGATAAATATAATTGCTATAATCCCTAAGATAAAAAGTAAAAATTAGACATGTCAACCCTGAGTGCAAGTAAAATGTAATACCCGCTTTTGGCTGAAAATTTTGTGGTCTTTTTGAGCGGATTTTATTTGTAACTAGAAAATTACTAAAAGAAAATTGTTGGAAACTGTAAATGAACTGGTTGGTTGTATTGATGTTTTGGTGGTGGCAGTGGTGCTAATGCTGCTGGTGAGTATTGCAAATGATGGTGTTGATGATGTTTGGCTTTTTTTTAAAAAAACATAACATGGTATGGAGTTTTCTTCCATGGCTTTTTTTGTTGTTAAAAATCGATTTTTTTTCTAGTCTATTATTTTTCTATGCCAAACCAATTTTCTATCAAAATAAATGATAAAATGCTTATAGAAAATTAGACAACAAGAAGAAAAAAAAAATTAAAAGAAATAGTATCAGCAGCACCAGTAGAAAAGTAGAGCATTAAGCATTCACTTTGCAATCTGCACAGCTACAATAGAAGATGATGATGATGATGATGACTTGCTTTGAGTTGGACTGTATATGGTCATAAAAATGTTGCCAATATGTTGGTATGTCCAAGTTTTATTTTTTCCCTTATTTTCTTTTATGCTGGTTTTTAAGTCAACGCTAAAGAAAACTACAAAATGTAATTTGCAGCAAATTATCAGTTGCATATAATGAGTTCTCTTTGAATGCTGCAACTTGTGGTTAATGAAATCCAGCTCATATTCGTACCAACACTAGTTGCTGTAATGTACTGCAGAGCAGCTTAATTTTTTCTCTACTTTTTGTGTTTTTGGTTATAAAAATCTGAGACATTCATTTGTTGGGTGATGTAATGGTAGGATTTGATAAAAATTAAAACGAAACGAATTGCATTGGAAATTGTGTTACAAATCGATAGTTTGTATAGTAAATTTTATTAGAGATCTTTTAATTGAGGTTAGGTTTAGATGACCAAGGTGTCACAACTTTGACACTTGGGAATTAGGAAATGTTTTTGCTTTTGGTATATTTTTTTATAAAACTTGGTTTTTGTAACAACTTCACACATTCTGAGATATAAGAGGTGAGTTCATTTGCTATAGAGCTACATTTGGTTTGAATATTCATTTGTTTACGACGCTCAAAACTGAATTTGTTATGCTTAACACAACGTCTTGACGAGCCATTGATTTGTTCAATTATTGAACAATTTCATGTGCGCACATTGTAACGCCTCGTGAAGAACATCGTTGTCATTTTCTTGTTCAAACAGCATTGTTAGAACATTAACAGAACCAAAAATATCTAATAGAATCAAAAAGATTTTCTCTATGAAATGTTTTTAGGCTGAGGGGTATTCAAGCAGAAACAAGGGACGTTTTTTTCGAAGTGATTCTTTATTATTTTCATGCGGGAAATCTTTTTAATTTTATCAATAAGGAAATCCCATTAAATCAATAGGAAAACTTGTTAATCACATTTTTTTACTAATTTTTGACACAAAAAAAAAATAATCTATAGAGAAAAACTATTTTAGGCCTTTAGCTAAAGTTAGGATTTTGTTGGAGCGATAAGTAGTTTTGGGCCTTATTCTATTAGGTTTTCTTTTGAATTGTATAAAAATGGATTTCTTATTGATTTTATTAGCCTACCTAATTGATTTTTCAAAAAGGTTTTCTTGATTGATTTCATTATATACAAATGTGTAAATCATCTTTTTAATTTTCATAATAAGGATATCTTAGCTTTCTTTTTATTTCGTGTATATATATAAATCAACATAGAAACTGTTTGTTAAAACATACAATATTAAATATACATGGGTGCCCCGGTAGGCTAGTAGGTAGTGTGCTAGTCTATCAGTTTGTGGGTGTGGGTTCGATTCCCACCAAAGGCTCTTTGTTACTATGCTCTAGAATTTAAGTTAGAATATAATTTGTAATTGCATTGCAACATTTAATAAATAGATAAATATAAAATATACATTTGGTGCAGTGGTGGCATGCCTACAAAACGCAGAACACCAGGTTAAATTCCTGGCAGAGGACGAACAAATTTTCACCATGGATTTTCGGGTTATAGAAATTAAGTGGTTTCAACCCCCTCTAGAAAATCTATCAGAAGTAGTTCCCTGACCTTCCACCCCCTGGAAAAATAAAGGATAATAAAATGTCAGGCATCCGCCACCAAAAACGCAATATACAAATTGTTTTCAGTTTTTTATTTTGAAAATATTTTTGTTTTTATAAAAAAAACAAGATAACCTAACATAATAAAGAAAAAAAAAAACAAAAAGAATACCTAATAAAACCCCTAAGTACTCTTCTTGATTTTTTCAAAAAGGTTTCCTTATTAAAAAAAAAAACCATAGAGATATCTTATAAATTTTGTTCTATTTTATTTGGTATTTATCTGTGTGGAGGTCACTTTCAAGTGACTTAAAGGAGTCATAGGCACAGCTGCGAATGAAGCAGCAAACCAATTAGCAAAAGGCAGAGAATCTGGTGCGAATGTGAGTGGGACATGGCCTAATGTGAGCGAAGGTACTAAAATGGGTAAAATTATTAAACTTTTAAAAGGAAGGTTACTACTTGTAAACAGGCACGAAAAGTGCTCAAAGAGTCCCTTGCGTTAGACAGATCACGGAAAGTTCAAGGATAATCTAGCCAAGACAAATAAGGCTTAGAACCATCTGCAGAAACTTGTTAGCAGTCGACAGTCTGAAATCACTAAAGTCAAGAGTAGAGGGTGGCGGTTGCACGTGACTCAAGGGAAGATGGTTTGCGTATATTTCAAACGGGCTATCTGTAATTATTGAGTACGGAAGGAGTTCGACCCATTCAGGAAGCGTAAGAGTATTAATATTGCGTTGATAATATTAATGCTCTTAGCTGCAATGTTTCTCAAAATAAGTTTTTGTTTCAGCAATAAATTCTTCACTTGACTAAAATATTTCATCAGTTTATATGTGTATTAAAATGGAATTATGATTAATTTGAAGTGAAATATGTCAGTTTCATTCATGACAGCTTACTTCAGAACTTCTGAAGGCGAATTTATATAAGGTTGCATCGCCGCGACAACAAATACAACACCAAAAACACCCACATGCATTTTGTTGTTGGTTAAATGTACAACAGACGCCAAAAGCACTAATTAAAATATCATATCCAACAACTAAAAACACTTATTCCTTAACTTTTCTGGTAGTATTTTGCGATTTTTTTAATCTTGAAATATTTTTTTTAATAATTAAATTTTTTTCAAATTTAATAAAATAATAAAAATATAAACGAACTTTTGACAGCTGCCATGCACAAAAGAAGTATAGCAAAAATTAATTAACTTCGCCGTCTTCCCATGTGTAGTCCCCATGTGTATTTCATATCAATCAATGGGATAAATTAATTTTATCCCAAAATAATAATTTTGGGAAATAATAATTTTGGGAATAAATAACTGCCGCATTTGAAGTGAGAAAAATCTACAACTGGCTCTTAAGACGCGGATATATCTGCGATAAATCACTGTTTGGTTTGCTTTATAAGTCGGTGGAATCACTGGTCATCAACAGCAAGCGATATATATGTCCAAACTTATATATATATGTCAAACTTTTTTTTTGTCAAATTTCCCACTGTGCGTCATGTCAAACGCAATTTTCTTGAAGTATTTACATGGTTCAGTTTACAATTGTAACGTATTTTTCTTTTAAGTAAATTTTTTCTTATTTCACATTATAGCATTGCAATTATTTTGCACATGACTGCTGCTGCGTGTTTCAACAACTTTTTCAATCTCTACAGTCGTTTCTGCTTTTGTGTTTGTGTGTGTGTGTGTTTTTTCAGTCTCAACATTGATTTTAAAGTTATTTTGTTAATTTGTTACAAAAATGTTTACAACCATATGTGTGTTAACTTGTTTGTGTTGGCTGGGATTTTGTTAAGAAAGTCGGTTAATACTGAATTTAATACGAGTAACTGCAGTTTCTGCCATATTAAGTTGCATTCAGTAGAGAAGTAAGATTTTATATTTATTGTTTTGTTCACATGAAAAAAGTATATTTCTTTTTTCAAGTTTGAAAAGCAACTAGAAGAAAATGTATTTTTTTTACCCAACAACTATTTTCTTTTAGGAAAATCCTCGGGTTTCCCACAATCTATTAAGTTGCTTAAGATAATTTGCACTTCATTATCACATTATCTGTTGGCTAAAGTTTCGTAACAAATTATTTCAAGTAGGAATTTGAAGCGAAAAAAACGATTTAATTGTTTTAAAAGTTTAAGTTTAATTATAAAAAATAGGGACTATATGACGCTTATCTTACATTTGCGGAACAAATTTGTTGTAACAACTCAATCACTGACAAGTAAAAGACCAAATCTTTTAATTCGACTTCTTTTTACGCAGTGTTTTATAATTTGATATAATGATGCCTTGAAAGTTTGAAAGGATTTAAGTAAACCACTACAATAGGTAGAGTGTTTAAACTTTACACCCTCATACCAATGTTCGTAGTCTAGCAAAATACAGACTGAATTGGGGCAGTGGGTGTGCTACCCTAGTTGCTATTTTTGTAATCGTAATATATGCCCTTTCCAATGGTCCTAAAAAGTTAGCTGTCGACAAAAAATGTAATAAAAAGATATGGCCTTCTAAAAGCAGAAATTTATGTGGTTCTAATCATCGAAGGCTCAGCCAAACTCCACATCACATAACAAGGATCTGCACCACTAAAAAATCGGCTTTGTTCATAGGGAACGACAGATGGTAGTCCTATCATCCCGGCTACAGTAATCTAATTATGTACTTAGCTGGATAAACTTAAAGATTAACGAGACGGAGCATTACAAAAGCAGTGGACAGGATGGAGATGCAAGAAAACAACTCATCTAAACAACAGTGTCCATTAAAAGTCACTCACTTGATTAATTTTACTAGTTTCATAAAAAAACTCTTTAAAAAAGTAAAAAATAGCATTAGATGAAATGAAAGACCTCGACCTCGACGCAACTGCAATATCAGATTAATAATTATGGCGTGCATGTAGAAACCTTGAAAGATCGGTCGTACGTTAGCCTCCCTTACGAACTTCTTGTGGAGACTGGGCAAGAAATGATACCGAAAAAGGCAAGTTTTTTGTTGGTCATCTAAAGAAGGTTTTCACTCCAAATATATACGTATACTGATATAGCTGAATTGCCACCAATAGAGACTAGTGCGAATTACCCCTTAGATTTGAATATAGCGATATTAAAAGGGAAACAACGGATTAAAAAACCAAAAAGACCCCTGGCGCTGATAAAACCAGTAGCAAGATGTTATTTGAGTTGCCCCGTATAGGTCGCAGAATTGTTCTTTTTGTTTTTAATGTTAACTTACGTCTTGAGTACTTCCCCGCATAATAGAAGATCTCTTTGATTACTATGAATCCTAAACTACGAAAACACCACACAAAAGTAAAATCTCACAGACCTATACGCCTTAAAATACTAAAAAATTCGATTAGGTTTGGCGTGAAGGCCGTATATATAAGTTTAAGCTAAACTTGTCCGAAAACTTTTATCAGCTCTTAAAAAATTATTTAACGAATCTAAAGTATTTACTAAAAGAAGGAGATTTCTTAAGCTCGCCTCAGCTCATTAAAGCTGGAGTTTCACAAATTAGTATTTTGGGACCTATTTATATATCCTGTACACATCCGATATGACAACTAGCAATCAAGTGCACACATCAACATTTGCTGATGACACAGTTATTTTAAGTATTCACGAAAGCGCCCAAGTAGATTACAAAATTCTACTGTACAAGTCGATACTAAAACCAATTTGGTGTTATGGGATTGAATTATGGGACACTGCCTCAGCGAGCAATGATGTAAAAATTCAAAGGCGCCAAAATAACATTCTACGTATGAGTACATCTGCTCCTTGTTATAGTACAAACTCGAATATCCACAAAGATCTAAACGTTCCAACAGTTAAATCATAAATAGCGAAACATGCGGTCCTTTGGCGCGTAACATTCTTAATGCCTCTGGTTACATTCGACTAAAAAGAAGAGATACTGCTTTTCTTGGCCGTACAATAGAGGGATGACCCTTAAATCATTTCAACAATCGTGAAACATACATTATTTTTGTCTAACACTGGCTGGACTTATTAAATTATTTTTTAATTATTTTTTTATTTTAGACTTAAGATATGAGTAATTATTGTCAGTTCAAATATATTGACAATACAATAAATAAAATATGAAAAAAAAAACTTATGTATTTACTTAATATATAGGTACCCATCTCTGGATAAAACTCTAAAATTTTTATAAAATTCTAAAAGTTACTGTAAAAGGTGTTTAAAATATATCAATAACAATGTAATTCCACAAAGTAAAAATACAAATCAAATACAAATTTTATTCAATTGGCTATTTGGTAGTAAAAAAATTCATATCCCGCTTTCAACTCATATTTTGTCAATATTTTAAAACAGTGCCATCTGTTGCGCAGCTGTATTTAAAATATCCTCTTTCAAAACTAAAAGATGCCTTAAAGTATGTAGTACTTGAAACCGTTAAACAAAATTGGCGTAATTTCCCTGCTTTTTTCTACTTTCTCTTGGGAAGAAGGTATTTTTACAGAAAACGTACCCTATATTGGAATCAGGATACTAAGGTACCCCACACAAAATTTTGTTAAAATGTATCAAGTAGTATTTACGTGATTCGAACACATACGGAAATACAGACAGGCAGGAAAGGAGTTACTGTTTTATTATATGTATAGATTAGGGCGAAACAAAAAAATATTTCTTTCAATTTTAATATGTAATAGTGATAAAAAGTTCCCATTTGCTATTGCTAAGTCAATTATAAAGTTTGAACACGACTGAAGTAGGGTAAGAGGTAGCGCAAACAACAAATGTTTGTATTCTGCTTTATTTGAGGCGTTGTTTTAATGAAATTGAAATAATAAACATAAAAACTATCAATAAAATAAAAATTAACACAATAAGATTTAAAGACAACAAATTGTGGTTAAGGCTTCTGCGGCACCTAAAGTGGTTCTATCACAATAAATCTTTGTAGATTAACTTTTCACATAAAGAGACAAATTTTAATCACTTTTCAAACGGGTAATACAAAAAAATATTTCTTGCTTTATTCCAACGTTTCAGCCTAATGTATATATGTACATATGTACATAAAAATTTATTTCTTTTTATTTCTAGTTAATCACTTTACACAACATTTCCTTAAAAAAACACTTAGCTCTCAAATAAAAACTCGTTTATGTTTATTCCATTCATTTTGATAGCACGTGTCCATTAAACATATTTCGGTGTTTTTCCCTCCAAACTTTATGTGTTTTTTAATGATGCCAATTTCCTTTTCTTTAACAATGTGAAGTCACATTTTGAAGCTTCCGCAAGTGATTAAATTTTGTGTTTGTTCTTTGACGTTGTTTTTAATTCGTTAAACATTTCTTTGAATTCTAATAAAGAAACTAAAATTTTGACACAACCATCATCCATAAGTATTTGAAGATGAAGGGAAAAAAATGCCAGACTGAATATGAACTCGTAGATTTATATATGATTTTTATGTGCTTTTTATTCAGCCGAAATTAACATGATTGCGACATAAAGTTTCATTTTTTATTTTAAGACATTCTAAAATTTATAACAAACATGTTTAATTCGCGCCTTCATATTTATAACGATATTTTATATTATTGTGAGTTTAAGTACAATGAGGTTTTTGAAGAAGTGAATATAATTGAGGCGACAGGCGATAATGCTTGTTGGCAACTTTGAATTGGCATATATTAATTCCCGGATAAAATGTATAGAGATGTTTTAAAGGATCATAACAAACTTGTATTCAAATAAAGCAGGGAATATTAAGATATTTGGCTGAAATTGGACTTGAACTCGTTCTGACAACCACCGCAAGCACATTTGCAGCAATTTAATATTTATTTGGAGCCAATATTCTACTAATTTTTACATATTCATAATAAGAAGACTGTTCTTATAAACTATTAGAATCTCTATTTAAATAATGGGTTTTCCCGAAACTAAACTTAAAGGCAAAGTTTATTAAAGAGTAAAAAAAAAATAACCAACTAATCTCTGATAACCCCATACTTCACTATAGCTATAGCAGTTCTCCACTGGCATAAAAAAAAATTTAAAAATTTTAAATTTATCTACTTTGATTTCTAAAGGATAAAAACGGGATATTTTTCGAGCTTTAAAAAAATTTAAACCGAATTATTTTGTTTAATTTTTTATTCACTACATACAACCTTCAGAATATCTTAACAAATTTTAAAGCAGATTGAAAATTTTTGTCAGATAATCATGAACATAGTTGGTATGAGGATTTTCCGTGTTTTTAATTTAAGAGTAAGGGTTTCTGGGGAAAATGTTCTTAAAATAGCATTGAATTATGTATTAAACAAGTTTTCTGTTCTTTCTATCAGAGTACGAAAATAAACAAAACGAAACGTCTGCTTTCCAGTGATTAAAAAAAAAAACAGTAAGAACGATGATGACCAATACGCAATGTTTCAAAGCGGTATACAACATTTATTTTTGAGCGATATCGAAAAATAGTTGGTAAGATTTTTTTGCTTGTTTTGTTGGTTTTTTAGACTACTATAGGCTTAGTTTAGAGTGGCGAACATTTGGAAGAAAATGATTTTGGATTCTCTTATATTTCTTAATCTTCGTTCAAACACACGAACATTTTGCGGGAAACATTTTATAATTATTGAAACAAATTTCAAAAAGCAAATGTCAGCAAAGCGTGTCGTCGAGTACCGAAAACAAAAACGATACTCTTTTAGCCACCCGTAATATGCTCTAAATGTTTCCCTTCGAAATGTTTTCGTGTCTAAACTCAGACATGGTATAAGAAGAAAAACTAAATAAAAAGCAACTCAAGAAAACATATCATAAACAAAACATACTCGTATCATTAACAAAATCGAAAATCGAACGAACTAATTCATCACTCAGAAATATACATTTCTGCTTTTATCTTCGCATGAAAAGTTTGCGAAAAGTTTTGCTTGTTGTCATACACTGATTTTTATATTAAAACTAGCTGTGCCCGCTACTTCGCCAGCGTCCTTGCAATATTTTGTTCGATTTTGGTTTGAAAGCAATCCACAACAAAGACCTTACGTTTTTAGTGCCACCTTAAACTATGCTGCATATCAATTTATGTCTTTTTTACTTTATAAAAATAAAGTATGCATATCTGATTAGTTCAGCTGCGTACTTTCACTGCTTTTTCTCCACTTTCCTTGGAAATAAGATATTTTTGCGGAAAAAAGTATCTTATATTGGGATTTGAATATTTAGGTATCTCCTCACAAAATTTTATTAAAATCCATCCAGTAGTTTTTACGTGGTTCGAACGCAAAAGAAAATCAGACAGACAGACGGAAATGAGTTGTTATTTAATTACATGTATAGATTGGGAGTGGAATTTACAAAAAACCAGCAGTCTCTAAGATGAGATATAAACAGGTAGAAAAAATATAAACAGGTAGTGTCTAGAGTATTCAATTAATTGGCTTTCTGTCGTTTAATCGGGCAATTAAAATAGTCGGTTAGTTTTGATTAAAAAAATAATATGAACAGAAAAATTTAAAAAAAAAATTATTAATTCAAGTTTTTTTAATCTCTTAAGCAATTAAATCGCATTTTTACATTATGCAACTATTACATTATGTACTCTTGAAATTCGTTGTGTGCCCTTTTTCGTAGTTTAGTTATAAAATTTAAAATGTAAATGTGTACATCGTTATAAATTTTTGCAATAAAAATTGCACGGTATAAACTCAAATGAAGAAGAAACGAGAAATATTGCAGCGACAAAAGTTCATAATGTAATTGGAAACTAACAAATTGAACATCCAAGCTCTGGTACATACTCGTAGTTTACTTAAGTATATTATTCAACAGCAGAAAAGTGAAGTCAAATAATTACTCTTAAAGTGCGAAGGACGTCAAAACAACATGTTCTTATAGTTTAAATTAGGCGAATTGCGTCATCAAATGGGAAATCATCATTCACTCTAAACAGAAGATTAATTTTTATTTTTTTAAACACGTATGTACATAGCAGATGTGTTGTTAGATCTTGGTATTTTTTAAATGTGACAATATTGCCAAACTTAAGTAAAACACTAAAACCTATAAAATGTCTTTTAATGATTTATAAAAAGGAGGATGGAGTCGTCTAGATTCACTACTCAGCCATTTATTACCTGATTTTGATTTTTGTTTGTTTTAATTGATTGATGAACGGTTGTCCTTATAGTTGACATAATTTTTAGTATAAAGCTTTATCTTTTTAACCATTAGACTATAAATTTACACAGTATATATACTACTATGATCGCTGCAAAAAGTATGGATATTTCAAATTAGCAAAAAAAAGGTGTCCTCATGGGAGGTGCAATTTTATGTATATGGCCTTATCCTTTGAACCGTTATAGACAGAATTTTAAAAAATTTATTCAGAACTTGTATAATATGTCCGCTATAAGTATATAATTTAAAATTATAAATTAAAGGGTGTCGCTATAGTTTATGTAATTTGATTTATATGGCCTTATCTTTTAAACGCTTATTGACAGACACTGGAAATTTACACAGATTGTCTACACAATTAAATTTAAAGGGTGACATTTTTCGTCCACGGCTCGCATTGTATTCCTCAAAATAAAAAGGAATCCAACATTAAAATAAACGTATTGATGGCGATGAAGCAACAGACAAGTAAATAAATTAAATTGAAACCCCAACGATTTTTTATAATTATATTACGTTGGTTTTTTATCATTTTGCCGCCTTAAATACATTGACACATTAAGCTATTGTGTTTTTTGTTTCCTTTAATATAAACCCATGTTTTTCATGATTAAGTTGGTGTCATTATTACGAATATAAAATATTTTTATGAGGACTTTTATGAAGAACAAAAAAAAAAAAAAAAAAAAATAATAGTGATACTCATACGTGTTTTAATTCCATAAATTTTTTTCGGTTCTGATTTTACTCTATAAAAGTATTGATTTTAACCGAAAATACCCCAAATTCATTTTATGCAACTCTGCAAAAACACAATGACCAAAATTGAAAACCACTCAACACAAAAATAAATAAATGAAAAATAATTCTAATACTTATGGCCAGTTTTATGATGTACATCACAATAACTATGATTAAAGCGATGGCTATTATGATAATGAAGCGCTAGAAATGATTATTGCTTCATGCATACATATTTAATGATGGTCAGTAGTCTAACATCAGTTTAGTGAGTGTAATCTATAATTATTTCTTTTTTACCGCTTTGAATGTCAGCCCTAAAATATGAATATCCTTTAAAATATATCTAAAAATGATAGCAACAAGATAATGGATAGATGGAATAAAAAGGTAGTTGATACTACATAGTACCAAGTACTAGCACTAGCTAAAACTTTTCAGTACTAGTTATTCTGAAAAGTATAATCTACAAAAAGTGTGAATAAATCTTTGCTAGTACTATGTAGCTAATACTGGAAAATTAAAACATATGCGGCTGCAAAATTAGCTGATAGAAACTGTTTGAGAGTTGCCTCGGTTTAAAAAAAAGGTATTTTTCTTCACTATAAGTTTATTTTGATTACTTATTATATATTATTATATATTTATATACTAGCTATCCCCGGTGCGCTTCGCTACACCCATCCACAAAAACTACAATAAACACTTGGAAGAATAGTACGGCTAACCTCTAACTAGAAAACGCATGCTATTCTCACATCAAAATGTTTTATTTTATATGCAAGGTACGACGTCTACTGTTCCCAACTATTCTGTTTTTTGCTTGACTATACATATTAACGCGATAGGAATTTTTATGGGAGGTATCACTATCCCAATCCAGTCAGTATTTTGCTACACTATGCACATTACTCTGAGGGTTACTCATGCCAGGAACACGATAATAATTGTTCACTGTGTATGGGAGGTACCGCGCCTACTATTCCAATTCAGTCTGTGTTTAGCTTCTCCATGTACGTTAGTATGATGGTTACTTGTGCAAAATTTCAAGGCGCTACCTATGGTAGTTCTCTAGATACAGTATAATAATTTTTAAATTTATATGGGATGTACCACGCCCACTGTCCCAATTAATTTTGTATTTTGGTATACTATACACATTAGCATAAGGGTTAGTGGTGCAAAGATTCAAGACTCTCTCTGTTGTAGTTTGCCATGAACACGATAATAATTTTTCACTTTGTATGGGAGGTACCACGCCCACTATTCCAATCCAGTCTATCTTTCTCTATACTATGCATGTTAATATATAGGTTCTTGTTGCAAAATTTCATGACGCTAAGTGTTACCTTTACCAAGATATACGATGACAAATATTTACGTTGTATGGGAGGTACCACGCCCACGTCGAATATCAAAAAGATAAGTAGCCTATTTTACCATCCGTATATCCAATAATAAACTGTGAAAATTTCAGAAAGATCGGTTCACTGGTGTAGGCAGCTATAGCTTTCCGACAGACAAACAAACAAACATACAAACAAACAAACAGAGATGCATACAAACATAGACATTTTGTGCTTTATATATATAGATATTGATACGCTCCAAAAGCATAATTAATCGCAAGTGCCGTCAGTTTGAGCGGCAAAAGATAATCCACAATTAAAGTGAACTTCTCATTAGTATTTCAGGTAGTTTGAACGTTGGCATCAACCGGATTTGATGTGGGTTTTGTATTGCAAAATACGTGCAATCTACAGCTCCAATAACGCAAGGAAAGAAAAATCGTAATGCCCACTATTCTTGAGCCAGTTTGATTTTGTCACTATTATTCGGAAATTTATCCACGAATGCGCTTTATTGGTGACCTTCTTTAAAACCATTTTCACTGTTTTACAAACAGTTGTGCGATGTATTCCTTCTTCTTTTGCAATTCGCATTTGAAAACACGGATCGCTTAGAAATCGCAGAAATATATCCATCCTTTTTATTTGTGACAAAGACACTCGTCTGTTTTCACGGATTTCGTCCAAAAAATGTTGCGTTAACCATTTTACACTTTCGTTTTTAAATCTGTATAAATTAAATTAGCCTGCTGGATAAAAATGTGACCGCATACGATATTTTTTTTTTTTGGCGAACATTCATAAATTCAGCCATCATATTTAAATAAAAACAAACGATAATGCACTTTTTGACGAATAAATCAAAAATAAACTTATTTCCAGCATCCCAATCACATGCTTACAAAAAATTAAGTTAAAACTAGTACTTACTAGTTTTTATTCACACATATTTTCAGCAAACGCTGGAAAAACTAGGTTATGCTACACTGCTCTAGCTTTATCTGAAAATTGTATTCACCTCAAAGCTAGTTTAAACTTAAGATTTGCTAATTTCAATAGCAAAGGTTAGTGTACAATATGTGTATCACTAAAACCCTCTATCCTTTTTTTCATGAAAAAAGGTTCCCGGTTTTACCTAAAGCGAGTATCTTTAAAGATATATTTCATTGCCAATATACACTATTAAATTATTTCATGCAATTTTTTTAATTGGTTGTCCTTGCAGCTCTTCCTCTTTATATATTCTAAATTAGCTAGAAGGGCTAGAAGTTTCGCCTAGTAGCAGTCTTCAACATTATAAAACAGGGATGGTAAATTCAATTTTAAAATTGAACTAACCGGCTTGTAAACTCATACTTTATTAACACATATTGTACGGAGTTCTTCCTACAACTATCATCGAAAATTTACCAAGAAAAAGGTGATTTACGAGATCGCAAAAATTGGAGTCTAATCAAGAAGGTGATTGCACATATAATAAATAAAAGATTGTCAACTTTTCTTCTTTTCTAAGAGTTATCATAGAGCAATCTGTAGAATAGAGATCGTCTTTAAATGCAAAGGTGTGAATAATAATAATAATCGAACTTTGCACGAAGGAAAACTGAGAAACTGTTAGAGAATTAAATCCGGTATACGGTTGTGTATTGCTCTTTAACTAAGTTCTTGACTCGCTTACGATTAAGGCAACATCCTATAGAAAGGTAATCACTTGGGGTCTCCAGGGCATATTAGAGGACCTTGACTATGCTGATGATATTTGCCTACCTACCCACACCTTCGTAGACTTGCAATACAGTTTCACTAGTCCAGGAATCGGCATCACATGCAGCGATTAAATGAACTTAATGAGTAAATATTAGCTACTGTGCTAGTCTATTAGTCCGGTATTTGATGCCCACCAAAGACTCTGAAATTGTTTACTACAACTTGGCAGGAAGACCAAGAAGTGCCCACAAATGGTTAACTACGTTAGTGACAGGTTACGAAAACGTCAAGTATTACCTAGCCAAGTTAAACATCGATGTACGACTATATTTGCAGAGCACATTTTGCTTGGCTGTCCAGCAAATTGGGTAACATAAAAAAGGCTTTGGACCACAGGGCAAACACATATTAAAATATAGATGCTGTGAAGACCTTAGCCTTAGGCAAATGTTAGTAATTACCATAGACTTTGTGATGAGGCAGAGTGTCGACATTTATTAGTCGTCAGTCTGAAATCACTACAGTAGAGAGTAAAAAGTTAGTGACAGCACGACGAGACTCAATAAAAGTGAGTTATCATTGTGGTACAAGTAGGGTCGAAAAAGGGACCCATAAAGTTATTGGTATGCTTCGGTATCCCAAGATGTAGCATATATTCTGGCCCAGAAGAATATCAAATTGCCGACTCTGGTCAACAACCTATCCAAATTAAAATCTGCAAACGCAAATGGAATTCTATTTGAGATACATTACATTAACTCCCCAATAATGCTGCAAAGCTAGCTCTTCGACGTATAAGAAGACTATCGCACACTTGGAAACGGAAAACTGAAACCATATTAACCCACCTAAGTTTGCGTCGTTGGAATAAGATTAAACATCACGCATCAGATCGTTGTTAAAATATCATAACAGATATTAAAAAAATGTAATGGCCCTATGCTCCTTGCAGGAGTAAGAGGAACAATACAATCTTTAGTATTACATTATATATATTTTTTAAATTGCTTGCAATTTTATTTATATATTATGTATGTAAAATGTCAATACTTTTCCACCGATTGCTAATTGCTTAGCATTGACGCCGCGCTATTTGAGCTTGCTTTATACATTTTGTATTACATGAGAATTTTCGACAGATAAATAACGCTTGACGCGCTAATTTAGGTTGTGGCTGTTAGTATTTTGTAAAGCAATAATTTGTAGGACACTTATATATTATGCAACTTTTGTCGCTGTAAATCTTACTTAGTTGGTGAAAGGGGAGAGATGAATTAAAAGGGTTAAACACATGCATGTACTCTTGAAATTGGCTTTGTCCTCTCATTCGTTGTTTCAATTTTGAAGTTTAAAATGTAATCAAATATATATGTACATCTATACAAATTGCTGCAATGAGAATTGCACTATATAAACAGAAATGCATTATCAAAGAAGAAAGACTACAGCGACAAAAGTTGCATAATGTCATTAGGCACTAAGCGTTGTAGGATTGTTAGAGTTTGCCAGATAAAAAGGCAATTCCAACTAATCATGTTTGTTTGACATTGTTGCGTCACATTCGATTGTTTGACGGCCCCTTTTTTAATTTGCAAACTGTCTTGTATTTAATCATTATTCTGAAGTGACCACGAAAATGTTTTATTGTAAAAGAAAACTTTTGTTAAGCCTAAACTAGTTTTACAATCAATTTTAATCTTGATGTATTTGTTTACAAACCAAACTTCTAGTTGGTTGGTTAATAAATTAAAAAAGAATATAAACACTCGTTAGAACTTAAATGGAAATGTTCGGTCCATATTTTATGTATATAAATGTATTACGGTCACAAATATTTGCATTAAGGACCCACAATATGTTTTAGTTTTATCTTTGACTTGTGGTTGCTTGCCACAAATACTAATCGTTCATTACACATCTGATCATTGGCCAGTTTGTGCCCAATTGTGTCCATTAAAAATTAACATGACTAAGTGTGTGTATGTGAGAAGCTTGTAATAACACAATTGAAAAAAAGTTGCATAGCTTAACTAACGAAAGTTTTATAGAGAATTTTACCAAGTTTAAAGTTGTAGAAGAAAAATTATTTTATAAGAAAAGTAATTTTACCTTTAAAATATAATTTTATTTCTTTCTGTTATACTGTTGCAAAAAGATTGCATTTCGTAAACATATAATTCTGTTAATGTTGCTGCAACAGAGTTTAACTGTATGAAAATGTATGTTGTATTTTGGTTGGTTGTACATTTACTTGGTTTCAAGATCAGGGTCATGATAATTTAACTAGAAAATGCAACTATTTCAATTGTGAAAGTTAAAAGTAACTGCCCAAATTATATTTTTAAGATACATGAGCCAAGTTCATAGGAAAGTCATTTCAATATATAATAAAAAGGAAAGAAAATGTCCAAATGAACTGTGAAATCTAACAATTTTTATAGTTAATCACACATTCATTTTAACAACTATTAACAAAATTATATAAAAGAAATCATAATCACGGGAAAAGTCAATACGTGAAACCTATTTTTTCTTAATTGATTTTTTCTTTAGCTTGATAGACATCATCTAGCGATTTTCTTATATCTTTAAGTCATCTGTAAAGTGAGGTTTCGGAAGTTCTTAAAATAAACTTTTGTTGCAGAGATGATCTCCGATGCGTCAGCAATTCGTAACAGAAATTCGTAACAAATTTCCACTCGAGCAATATCATAATGGAAGATAACAATCTTTCGGTTATTTGGTGCCGTAATGATGAACAATATTCTTAACTAGCTATTTAATTTGTTCGATTATGCTTTAAAAGTAATCCACAACAAATTTCAAGACTCTTACGTATTTACTTTGTACAAAGGTACCCATCCCTGGTTGAAATTCTAAAAATTATTGTTAAGCTCCGTAAAAGTTGTGTAAAATATTTTTATAACATTGTAATTCCACAAAGTAAAAGTACAAATTTTATTCAATTGGCTATTTGGTATTAAATAATTCATATTTTGTCATTATTTTAGAACAGCGCCATCTGTTGCGTAACCGTGTTTAAAATATCCCGTTTTCAAATATAAAAGATGCCTTAAAGTATGCAGTACTTTTAAATCAGTAAAAAATCGTCGCACTTTCACTGCTTTTTCTCCACTTTCTCTTGGAAATAAGAACTTTTTGCGGAAAAAAGTATGCTATATTGGAATCAGGACACTAAGGTACACAAAATTTTTTTGAAATCTATCCAACAGTTTTTACGTGATGCGAAAACAAACAAAGAGACATACAAGAAATTAATTATTATTTTATTATAGGTATAAATTTATTTATAGATTGTATTTATACTAATTTTTATGCGTTTTCACGAAATTTTATGATAAAGTGGTTTTTTAAAATAAAGTATAGAATTTAAATTGACATAACTTCTGGCAGGAAGGACATATCCTTAAAAAAACTAATATAAATAAGAGAGCTTCTAAACAAGCGGTAATAAAATGTTCAACATTTTATATTTTACAACCTGAATTCGTAATACGGGCAAAATATGTTCCAATTTTTTTAATACGAAATTGACTGCACTGTCTTTGTTAACTATGCATGGGCTCTCAAATTCTCCATTGAGTATGTAACCAAGGGATGAAGCCTTAAAACTCTATTTACTTTTTTTCAAATTGGCCCTTTGTACTAGAGGAATTTTTACAGTTTCCAAATTTAGAGGCATCCCTACAAGAACAGTGACCGTCAATTGAGCAATCACTTGAGTGTCACTGATTAGAGAATTTTTCTCATGTTTTGGAGTACTTAAAAATGCATTCAATTTTTCTAGTAAATCATGTGTACATATACATATTTTTTAATTTTTAATTTACATATAAGCATTTATAAATTATGAACCCATCCGAGTCATCGAACTTTCATTAGTCCTAAGCAGTCATTTAAATGACAGTCAGTTTATTTAAATGTGAACACATGACCTCCAATGACACGCCTATGTTAAAATCATGCGTTTTTCACCTAATTTGGAACCAGTGCAAGAGTATTAGAACTCATGAATATCCTAATGTTTTGCCATAGCTTTTTTTGCTGGGGAGTAGTAAAGTAAATACTAGAGATCTGCATTAGTTCATTTGTTTTTTAATCATATTAAATCATTACACTAACACGCATAAACTCCTTTGTAAAAAGATGTGTTACAGTGAGCAATATAAACATCTTGAGTGAATCAGCACAAAATCTGTAGCAGAGAGAAACAAAACATGTTTCGCTTAGTTTTTTCTTCAAACTAAAACATTGCAATGTTGCTAACGGTTGTGTGTTAAAACAATCAGATAGTCAGACCGTCACTTAAACAAACCAGCAGACAGTCAGTGAGACCATCAGATAGTTCGTCAGATTGTCACACAGTCCTTCAGACAGTCAGTCAGTCAGCCCAACAATCAGTCAAACCGTCAGACAGTTAAATATTCAGACCATCAGATAGTCAGGCTGTCAGACCGTCAGTTTGTCAGACCGTCAGATACTGAGTAAGACCGTCAGATCTTCTAACAGTGACTCAGACCGTCAGTTTGTCAAACAGTCAGACCGTCCAACCATCAGTCAGTGGGTCAGACTGACAAACAGTGAGACCGTCAAACAGTCAGACCGTCAAATAGTCCGACCGTCAAACAGTCAGACCGTTAGTCAGTCAGACAGTCAATGACACAGTCACCCAGCCTATCTATCTATAGAAACAAGTAGACCTATCTATAAAAACCATCGTTTTGTTGACCATGGTGACGATGATACGAGTTCAATAATTTTTCTTCAACCAAAACGTGCATAATGGTGACGACGGTTTTTATTTAAATATTTTTATTCGCACGGCTTTTTTGAAATTCAATCGCTCCCTGCTACTGTAAAACATCTGAAATATGAAGAAATATATAAGTTATAAAATATATAATATATAGCAGTATTCCCCGACGTTGATTTTAGCTTATGCAAATATGTATGTAGTCTGTGAAGAATGAAATAATAAAGTAAGAATTTAAATTAGTTACTATTGCTTGAGTGAAATTTGCTGTCCTTAATTTCAGGTTTACCTCTTCCGCAGCAACAAGGTTCTTCAAGGAAAGAATGCTGGCGACTCCATGTTAACACATTCTATATTTTTAATAACTTTTTTTATGCACCAAACTACTTTTTACATTTATTTTCTTTTCATATTTCTTATTTATTTTAATATTTTAAAAACACGCGGATATATTTTACAATTTACGACTCAATTTACAGTGGCAGAGTTGTATTTTACAAAAAATTCAACTCTGCTCAATTTATCCGAAAGTGAGGTTTCAACACAAATGTATACCTGATGTACCCAAATTTAGGGACTGCCCAAAAGCATGACTGTTTGAAGTTCCACTCAGGAACACCTCTGCTTTGCCTGTGAAATTTCATCAAAATTTCGTTATTGGTTCACGAGAAACCGAACTATTTTCTAAATAATATGTTTTTAAGCCACTGTAGATTTCTTGTTGTTTAATAAAATTCCTTTTTTTTATTTAGGAGGGCTTCAATCGTAGTTCGCTTTTTATATGCGCGCTAAACTACAAGCAGAAACGTTAAGATTTTTAGCTGGGTCAACTGAGCTTTCCTCTGGATTTCATTAAATTTTGCCATCCATCTTTCGAGAGTGCTTCTGTGGTCTTTTTTTTTTTATTTCGGACCAGCACTCAGGGGATGACCCCTACTCATGCAAAGCATTGTGCCAGAACTAGGAAATTAGGTTATGGGAAGGAGGATAGAGGGAGTAATGTTTGTAGTTGACAGGAAAGACCTCTGTAGGAAGATGATTCCACAAGCGAACTGTACGGCTAAAAAATGAATTTTCTCTGTAATGCATTGTGCGATTCACTGGCCAATCGACCACAAATGGATGAGCTCTTAAGGAAAAGCGTGTTGTGCGCGAAAACGTGCGGATATCGGGAACTAGTTCCCTAATCTCATCAGAGCACATTCCATTGTAGTAGCGATAAAACAGCGAAACACAACCCACATTGCGTCGATGTTCAAGAGAGTCAATAGAGTTGGATACCCTACTGTCACCTATGAGCTTCTTCGCCCTCTCCTGCACGCGGTCAAGTAGTTCCAAAATAGACTTTGGAGCTCCGGCCCATACATGAGAGTTGTATTTCATTTTTGGCCGGATGTAAGTGGTATAAAAGTAAGGAGATCGGATGAGGTGAAATATGTTTTACATCGTTTGAGAAAACCGAGACACTTGAAAGCTTCTTTTGAGACTTGAAAAATGTGCTTAGTCCATCGAACGTCACACTGAATTTTCATGCCAAGAACATCAAGAGCTTCTGATTCCTTAGTACTTATACCACCCATAATTACAGATGTAGCACCATTATCGGCCGAACGCCGCACTGTGGTCAATATTTTGAGATAGCGGCCAAAACTGGGCTTTTTCAGAATTTAGTAAATTTATGATATTTTTAGTTAATTTTTAAAGTTTAAATGATCATAACTTTTTTGTTTTTCAAGATTTTTGGACGAAATAAATTTTGAGTTGTAACTTAACTTATTTCCTATTACTGGTAATAAAATTGAAGCTCTACTGTTTTCAGAACAATTTAAATATTTTTTTTAAAAAAGGTCAAATTTCTCGGAAATTTCCTACTTCATAGAGCACAACTCCTGTGAGTCAAGCTGAGCCAAAACACAAATTTACTATTTTGTAGTCCTAACTCTCCCCTACATTCGTATATATACATGTCCATGCATCGGGACTGCACTTTTTGAGCTACAGCAATTTTTCTGACCCAAGGTAAGATATTCGGTACAAATGCACGTCATATTTTTTGAGAAGTTATTTGTATGTGAAAGTGGCTATTATGCATATATTTTGATGAAATTTTGTACAAGAGTTCTTATTGACCCAAAAAATAATTCTGTTGAAATTAGGAGAAGTTGGCCCATATTTGGACCTAGTCCACATAGAAGGGTGTATCAAAATTTTGACAAAAATGACAATAGAACTCTCAAATTATGTGGTATCTGAATTCATTTGGAAAAGGTAAAAAATGATTTTATTGCCATCTAATATTACACAACTGAAATACCTGAAAATTGCAAATAAATTTAAAACCAATGGAAATAACTGGTAAAACCAAGTACCTGTTATATTATGTTTCAAAGAGGTAAAAAAGATCATGTTGTTCATTTTTTTCTTCATTTTTGTTTAAACAATGGCTAAATTCAGTTATAGTGTTCTATCTGATATATATTTTGAACGGAAAGATGAAAACGACATTATTTTACATATAATGAATAATCCATTCTTCAAAATATGCGACAAACAAGAAATTAAAATTCATAACTTAAAAATAAAAAACTTTTTAAATACTTTAAGAAAACGGTACAATCAATGTTCCAGAAACAAGAAATTGTTTTACTCACGCAACCAAGAATGGCTAAGAAATAAACTTATTTTTAAAAAGCCATCAGTAACTACCACGGAAACTGGAAAAGGTGGTCGACCAGTAAAGCCAATTGATAATTGTAGTGAAAGATCACGAAGACGCAAGCTTAAACGTATCAATGAAGAAGTTCCTTGTAGCATCATAAAGGATTCATTTCTGCATCAAATTCAACCATCGAAAACTAAAAAGAGTAAAATTGCTATCATTGAAAAAATAGTGGAAGCAAGCCCCAGACGCACAAAAAGGATTTTAGAAAGTATGCCGACACCAACTGAAGATAATAAATTTACTCCAGAAGAAGCATTTGCCCTATTTTTGGATTTGAAATGACTAAAAACCAATATACAGAATTGCGGAAGCGAACCAATGAAAAAAATTGTGGAATTTTTCCATCATATCGAGATATAGTTTCTGCCAAAAAAGATTAGTTACCTTCACCAACTGCTATTAGTGTAACTTCAAGTTCAGCAGAAATAAAATTGCAGGATCTTCTTGAACACACTGCAGAACGATTATTAAAGACATTTGATGCTGACTATTTAAAGAAGTTTAAAAATTGCAGCATGACTTTAATTTCTAAGTGGGGATGTGATGGGTCCTCTGGCCAGAAACAATACAAACAATGTAATGCGGAAAATTCATCAGATGCCAATTTATTCATGATTTCTTTCGTTCCATTACGTTTAACAAAAACTTATATTGGTTCAGAGCCGTCAACTAGTAGAGCTGCAGAGATAGATGTATGGAAGAATGAAATTCCCTCGTAAACAAAATTTTGTAGACCAATAAAGTTTGCTTACAAAGAAGAAACTAAAGATGTCATAACTGAAGAAGTTGGCAAAATAAGAGATGAAATTAAAGAACTTCAACCAGTGATATTTGAATTTAATGACCAATGTCATATGCCAAAAAACATCAAGTCAATTGAGCCATCCACCAACACAAGACGATAGTTTTAATGAAACATATGAATTTGGAATGTCACCTCTTCATGCTAGAATTCGTTTTATGGAGCATATTCTTAAATTGGGATACGATTTGTAATTTGGCCCTTTAGGCGAAACAGTGAGAAACAACAAAGAAAATTTGGAAAAAAGAAAGCAAAAAAAAAAAAAGATATTCAAGAAAAATACCGTGAGATAGGCCTTATAATTGACCAGCCAAAGCAAGGAGAAGGAAATTCTAATGATGGAAACACAGCAAGGAAATTTTTTTCCGATCCAGAAACTGCAGCTTCTATAACTGGAGTAGATTATGATTTAATACGACGATTCCAAATCATATTAGAAGTTATAGCATGTAGCAAAAAGATAGATGCAAAAAAATTTGGTCAGTATGCTAATGAGACAGCAACCCTTTATAACCAAAAATATTCTCGGAGACATATGCCAACCACAGTTCACAAAATTTTGTTCCATGGGGAACAAATAATTCAGCACAATATGCTTCCAATTGGAGATCTCTCAGAAGAAGCGCAAGAAAAAAGGAACAAAGACTACAGATTCTTTCGCGAGCACAATACAAGAAAAATTTCCAGATATTGTACTAATGAAGATCTTATTAATATTTTGTTGTGCACATCAGACCCATATACATATGTACAGTATTCGACAAAAATGGAAACCAACCTCATTAGAGTTAGATGAAGAAGCTAAACAACTACTGCAAAATGAAGATCAAAGCTATTTGGAAGAAATTTTTACTAATATTGTTTAATTAATACTAGTTTAAAGATTATAATTTGTTTCTAATTTTAGTATAAATTTTTATTAATACATTTAAATAAAATATATGTATGTGCACTTTAAATCAATAGTAAAAGTTTACTTAAAATTTTATCGATGTTGTGTTCTGTATATAATATATCCAAATGGTATTGATATTGTTGGGAATTTATTTGTTATTTTTCAGTTTAATCCTCACAAGAATTAGCTTTCTTCCAAAAAAACCAACCTTTGGCCCCTGTGAATATTGAGACTAAATAAATGTCAGGGGCCAAGTGTTGGCATTTTCTGACCAAAATTAAATTTAGGAATAATAAAATAAGTATTAGTTGTAAAATACGATTGAAGAAAATAAGAAATTATAAAAAAATACCTATTTAAAATGTCAAAATATTCAACTTTTACATGGAAACTCAACAAAAAATTAAAATGCATTTTTAACTCCACATTACTTACGTTCCTATCAGTCGATTTTTACGTTTGAACACGCAAATTGAAGCTTAAAGTCCCTCCTATTGAACAAAACAAATTGCGTAAAAAAATACCAATCCGCTCAAAAGTTATAGAGTTTTGACCGCTATCTCGCGAAATTAACCACTGTGCGCCGCACTGTGGTCAATATTTTGAGATAGCGGCCAAAACTCCTTTTGGTTTTTGTTCTCCGATTTTAAAGTTATTATACTCATATGAAAGTAAACAGTAGTAAACCTCGGGAGCCAAAAAATTAGAACTCTATTTCAACTATTTCACTGAGAACAGGGTGGTCCAAAATGGGCTTTTTCAGAATTTAGTAAATTTATGATATTTTTAGTTAATTTTTAAAGTTTAAATGATCATAACTTTTTTGTTTTTCAAGATTTTTGGACGAAATAAATTTTGTGTTGTAACTTAACTTATTCCTATTACTGGTAAAAAAAATTGAAGCTCTACTGTTTTCAGAACAATTTAAATATTTTTTTTTAAAAAGGTCAAATTTCTCGAAAATTTCCTACTTCATAGAGCACAACTCCTGTGAGTCAAGCTGAGTCAAAACACAAATTTACTATTTTGTAGTCCCAACTCTCCCCTACATTCCTATATATACATATCCATGCATCGGGACTGCACTTTTTGAGCTACAGCAATTTTTCTGACCCAAGGTAAGATATTCGGTACAAATGCACGTCATATTTTTTGAGAAGTTATTTGTATGTGAAAGTGGCTATTATGCATATATTTTGATGAAATTATGTACAAGAGTTCCTATTGACCCAAAAAATAATTCTATTGAAATTAGGAGAAGTTGGCCCATATTTGGACCTAGTCCACATAGAAGGGTGTATCAAAATTTTGACAAAAATGACAATAGAACTCTCAAATTATGTGGTATCTGGCAATTTATTTCGAAAAGGTAAAAAATGATTTTATTGCCATCTAATATTACACAACTTAAATACCTGAAAATTGCAAATAAATTTATAACTAATGGAAATAACTGGTAAAACCAACTACCTGTTATATTATTGCCAGTACCTGTTAACTCTAAATTTATGTGGTATCTAGCAATTCATTTGGAAAAGGTAAAAAATGATTTTATTGCCATCTAATATTACACAACTTAAATACCTGAAAATTACAAATAAATTTAAAACCAATGGAAACAACTGGTAAAACCAAGTACCTGTTATATTATGTTTCAAAGAGGTAAAAAAGATCATGTTGAAACTTCGAGCAATAGTATATTAATCCATGCATTCATTTTTTTTCTTCATTATTGTTTAAACAATGACTAAATTCAGTTATAGTGTTCTATCTGATATATATTTTGAACGGAAAGATGAAAACGACATTATTTTACATATAATGAATAATCCATTCTTCAAAATATGCGACAAACAAGAAATTAAAATTCATAACTTAAAAATAAAAAACTTTTTAAATACTTTAAGAAAACGGTACAATCAATGTTCCAGAAACAAGAAATTGTTTTACTCACGCAACCAAGAATGGCTAAGAAATAAACTTATTTTTAAAAAGCCATCAGTAACTACCACGGAAACTGGAAAAGGTGGTCGACCAGCAAAGCCAATTGATAATTGTAGTGAAAGATCACGAAGACGCAAGCTTAAACATATCAATGAAGAAGTTTCTTGTAGCATCATAAAGGATTCATTTCTGCATCAAATTCAACCATCGAAAACTAAAATGAGTAAAATTGCTATCATTGAAAAAATAGTGGAAGCAAGCCCCAGACGCACAAAAAGGATTTTAGAAAGTATGCCGACACCAACTGAAGAAAATAAATTTACTCCAGAAGAAGCATTTGCACTATTTTTGGATTTGAAAATGACTAAAAACCAATATACAGAATTGCGGAAGCGAACCAATGAAAAAAATTGTGGAATTTTTCCATCATATCGAGATATAGTTTCTGCCAAAAAAGATTGCTTACCTTCACCAACTGCTATTAGTGTAACTTCAAGTTCAGCAGAAATAAAATTGCAGGATCTTCTTGAACACACTGCAGAACGATTACTAAAGACATTTGATGCTGATTATTTAAAGAAGTTTAAAAATTGCAGCATGACTTTAATTTCTAAATGGGGATGTGATGGGTCCTCTGGCCAGAAACAATACAAACAATGTAATGCGGAAAATTCATCAGATGCCAATTTATTCATGATTTCTTTCGTTCCATTACGTTTAACAAAAACTTATATTGGTTCAGAGCCGTCAACTAGTAGAGCTGCAGAGATAGATGTATGGAAGAATGAAATTCCCTCGTCAACAAAATTTTGTAGACCAATAAAGTTTGCTTACAAAAAAGAAACTAAAGATGTCATAACTGAAGAAGTTGGCAAAATAAGAGATGAAATTAAAGAACTTCAACCAGTGATATTTGAATTTAATGACCAATGCATCGAAGTTAACTTTAAAATGTCACTTACAATGATCGATGGAAAAGTTGCACAAGCTTTAACCGAAACAAAGTCTTCGTCAAGCTGCACCATATGCCAAAAAACAACAAGTCAATTGAGCCAACCACCAACACAAGACGATAGTTTTAATGAAGCATATGAATTTGGAATGTCACCTCTTCATGCTAGAATTCGTTTTATGGAGCATATTCTTAAATTGGGATACGATTTGGAATTTGGCCCGTTAGGCGAAACAGTGAGAAACAACAAAGAAAATTTGGAAAAAAGAAAGCAAAAAAAAAGATATTCAAGAAAAATACCGTGAGATAGGCCTTATAGTTGACCAGCCAAAGCAAGGAGAAGGAAATTCTAATGATGGAAACACAGCAAGGAGATTTATTTCCGATCCAGAAACTGCAGCTTCTATAACTGGAGTAGATTATGATTTAATACGACGATTCCAAATCATATTAGAAGTTATAGCATGTAGCAAAAAGATAGATGCAAGAAAATTTGGTCAGTATGCTAATGAGACAGCAACACTTTATAACCAAAAATATTCTTGGAGACATATGCCAACCACAGTTCACAAAATTTTGTTCCATGGGGAACAAATAATTCAGCACAATATGCTTCCAATTGGAGATCTCTCAGAAGAAGCGCAAGAAAAAAGGAACAAAGACTACAGATTCTTTCGCGAGCACAATACAAGAAAAATTTCCAGATATTGTACTAATGAAGATCTAATTAATATTTTGTTGTGCACATCAGACCCATATATGTCCAGTATTCGACAAAAATGGAAATCAACCTCATTGGAGTTAGATAAAGAAGCTAAACAACTACTGCAAAATGAAAATCAAAGCTATTTGGAAGAAATTTTTACTAATATTGTTTAATTAATACTAGTTTAAAGATTATAATTTGTTTCTAATTTTAGTATAAATTTTTATTAATACACAATTTAAAAAAAAAAAAAAAAAATATTATAAAACTTTTTCCATTTCCTGATGATGCTACCCAATGGTGTAGCGAAATATCGAATATAAAAATAAAAGTAAATTGAAATATTTTTATAAAAAGACCTAGAGCATAAAAACTTAATTATAAAATTTTTATTAATACATTTAAATAAAATATATGTGCACTTTAAATCAATAGTAAAAGTTTACTTAAAATTTTATCGATGTTGTGTTCTGTATATAATATATCCAAATGGTATTGATATTGTTGGGAATTTCAGTATTATTTTTCAGTTTAATCCACACAAGAGTTAGCTTTCTTCCAAAAAAAACAACCTTTGGCCCCTGTGAATATTGAGACTAAATAAATGTCAGGGGCCAAATGTTGGCATTTTCTGACACAAATTAAGTTTAAGAATAATAAATAAGTATTGGTTGCAAAATACGATTGAAGAAAATAAGAAATTATAAAAAAAATACCTATTTAAAATGTCAAAATATTCAACTTTTACATGGAAACTCAACAAAAAATTAAAATGCATTTTTAACTCCACATTACTTACGTTCCTATCAGTCGATTTTTACGTTTGAACACGCAAATTGAAGCTTAAAGTCCCTCCTATTGAACAAAAAAAATCGCGTAAAAAAATACCAATCCGGTCAAAAGTTATAGAGTTTTGACCGCTATCTCGCGAAATTGACCACTGTGCGCCGGTGCGTTAGCATACAACATTGAGTCTTACGAGCGTTAAAGTCGACTCTATTTGCCCGGCCCCAATTAGATATTGTTACGAGATCGTGATTGAGCGTATCATTCATGTTTTGCCGCTTGGCCCCAATCTCTAAAAGGCTCGGCCGTCTGCATAATGAGTACGATTGGCAAATGCTGCTATCATCTGCACAAGAGTAGATAGGGTTGGAAGTTTGACAGAGAAGGTCATTTAGAAAAATAAGAAACAGGGTAGGAGAAAGAACAGAGCCTTGCGGTACCCCTGAATTAAGAACTCGTTTGATGAAATCCCATCTATAACAACTCGTATAGTGCGATCCCTGAGAAAGCTCGATATAAATCGAGAAAAGCTATCACCGACACCAAAAGCAATAAGTTTTGACAGGAGTGCACCATGCCACACTCTATCAAAGGCCTTGGAGATATTTAGAGCCACCACCTTACTTTCGCCGAAATGGTGAATGGATTGACACCATTTTTCCGAAAGGAAAGCCAGCAAGTCCCCTGTAGAGCGCCCCCTACGAAAACCATACTGGCGGTCGCTTAGTAAGCTGTTGGACTCCAGATACTTGACAAGATGAAAACTTAGCATACTGCAATTGCAGTCTGTTCTACTCTTCTGTACTGTTCTGCAAAGAACAGAACCGACGCCTATAAAAAAATGAACAATGTTAATAAAATTTTTTTCCTTTTGGGGTTTTTGAAATTTCTCTTTGTATTAACTAATGGGGATTTTCAGAAAACTCTGAATTCATGCAAGAGCCAGGATAAAGGAATATTTTTTGTTAATGCCACAGATCTGAATCTTGCAGATGCAAGATAAGTATGTAAGTGGGTTTCAGATTTAGCAAGTCAGCAGTGTGAACCCCAGATTTTATAGTTTTATAGATATACATCAGAAAAAACGCCGTTACTTGTGGCGTTAATGTTGTAAGGCGTTAAAGTTTATAACCTTAACAATGTATGTTTTTATTACGTGAAGAAAGTGGTATACAACCAATTTTACTAATAGGAAATGTGTAACGGTTTTCTATATCATGTGATATTAACCTTTTAGACTTATGCCGTTTTTGGTTATATAAACTTCAAACGCAAATTAGGTAACACAGCTATAATAGAGAATTTTGATGTCTAAATAGAGTAATTGGATGTCAAAATTGCTCGCGTTATTCGCCAAATAGCACTTGAAATGCTCGATGTCACCATTGAAATTTTAACCCTAATAAGACTTAAAAAAATTAAATGCAAAAATTATTTCTTTTAAAAAAAATATTGAATTTGTAAGTTTTAAGTTTAAATTTTCATATTCAGTGTTTTATGATATTTTGTTGATATAGAGTCAACAAGTTTCAAAATTATATATAGTTTTGCAAACAGCGGTTTTCTTTAATTAAGCTAAAACCTGATGCCTATTGCGTCTACAATCAAAAGGGCAAAAGAGGAAGTTCACGTTTCACGTTTTTTGTTTGTATTTTATTGTAAACAATCATCATTTTTCGATTTCCATAGTTTCAATACTTCTAACTGAAGCTAAGTAAAATATAATACTTGATGAAATTAGCTGAGAAAATAGAAATAGTATTCGAATATTATCGGGGAAATTAGACTGACATCATTCAATAAAGTAATAAAAGTATTCATTATTTAGATTTTGCCAAACTTGTAAAGAGTTGCCATCAACTGCAAAGTGTTGCCATCCAATACCTCCATCCTCATCATTATTACACATTTGCATCAGCTGATCACATTTCGGTATAGTTTTGTCACCACTTAACTCTTAACATTGCACAATTGTTAAGTCTTTAACGTTGTTTTCAATAGTGTTGGTGGCAATAGGTATTGCCTGGTTTAATATCATTACTCTTGTTTCTAGGATACCATTTAAGATCAGCGCTGTTCTCTTAAGAACAAGGTCTTTAGCTAGCATTTATGTACATATGTATTTGTGTCATTAATCACCACAAAATTTCCCTATTTTTCTTGCTCTTAAATAAATTACAAATTTGTATCAAACAAATGATCTCCTAATATGAGCCGTAGACAACATTCAACGGTATCTTGTGAAAGATTAACGATGACATTTGATAGATTGAAAAGCTTTCAACAGTATGATAAATATTATTTCCAGTTAAATTTACATAAAAATAAACAATTGTTTTGACGTATTTTACCAACGAACCAACGAAGAAAACGTGTGTATATGGGCTCCCACGTTACTGTCTCCAAAACAAGACGAATTTGAATTTCTTTTTAAAATAAATGAAAAATTGCCTAAATACATACCAACATACATTCATATGTGTATGTTCATGTATGCCATGAATTATTTCTAACCAGTTGATGTCTAAAACTGCGGTTTTACTTTAGGAGTTTTCAACAAATAATATGCGTTCTTTAAGGGTGTTTTAAAAGAAGGTTTAGAATTTAGTTACTAAGAGTTAGAAAGATGTGTAGCAACTGTAAAATGTTTAACTATAAAATAAAATTACGTATATAAAAAATATTTTATAATTTTTGCACTTATATATTTAAATAAATTTATATAATTAAATTTGAAATAAATTGCCAACTAAATTTTCTATCCGTAAGTCAAATTGTTTAGGTGTAGTCTAGCATGTAGCGCTCCAGTTTGCTAAAACAAAATATCAGCCAGACTCGGCCATGTATCTACAATTGGCATCGACATCGCCAAATATCTAAATATCGCCAAAATATCCAAATTTTTAAACACAACTTCTTGAGCCCATGTGTAGAAGGTTTGCATGCGTACTCGTATTTAACAACTGATCAACAACAGCAAAAGCCGCACACATGTATTCTTATGTAAATATGGAAAGGTAACTATTGTTGTTGATTATTTTGCAGTGCCTAAGTACAAGACAGACAAGGTAAGATCAGACGGGGAAAATGCTAGAAAAAAGTAGTGTCACTGCGTTTAAAAAATTATTACGTAATCTGTAGATATACGTAGGGGGATTCCAAAGAAGACCACCAATTTTAAAAATTCATTTTGAACCCCTTCGTTGATTTTTTGTAAATTTACTGCATGGATTCTCGTATTGTCAGTAGTGTTCACTCACGGCTCTAATGACTTCAGAAGGTCGACTTGTAACTGTCGACCTTCTTTCTTATTACAGAATCTATCGTAATTGCAAACATTTATCTATAATCAAGGTCCCCCGTATCATTGACATTTAATATGTATCTGCCCGTAGTCGTAAGTCTAACGCTTACTAGCACTGTACCTCAGCCTTTTTCAGGCTTAGTATACAAGAATAGACTTCTGCAGTCCTCATCTTGGTTAGACGATACTTGAGATTTTCATGACATTTTCCTAACTCAAGAAACTTTCTGGACTTCCTGCCAATGGATCATTGCTTCAGAGACTAACTACTTTACCTCTTGCGAAGCATCTTCGTTGTTAAAAAAAACTTATACAAATAATTTGTTAAGTCAGGCTTAAGTTCGTTTATTCTCTCTAACTACCTAGTAGGGTAGAATAAAACAACGTATATAAGGATGCGGCTGTTTTTAAATTTTAAATATAAAGAAGGAAAATTCATAAACTCCCACGAGTAATAGAGAAAAAATTACCTCCCTGTAACAGGGAAGTGGAGAGGTAGAGGCAGATGCATTGGCCAGACCTAATAGGCTATTAATTGATATTGCTAGGATATAAGCCTCCACTCCGAGGATGTAAAAATCGGACTTGTTGCAGTATACTACATTACGGTCAGTCAATCTTAAATCACATAAAAATATACATATGCTAGCGAAAGAGGACTGACATAAACCATTAATTAGTTTAAACATTTTATAGAAGATTATTTCACTATTTTTTATTATAAAAATAGTCCTAGTGATCGATTCTAACAAGCAATATTTTGTATGGGATGTTTGTCAAAGGTTTGATTTTCTGAAGAAGTTTTTCAAATCTGGCAACTCTTATATCTGTGCTCAGTTTGCAGATTTTTTATGGGTAGTCATTTTATCATTAGCGAACACCAAAATAAGACTTGCAAAGTGATAAATATTTGTTCATTTTGGAAATATTTTATCTCAGTTTTTGTTCGGTAAAGAGGCTCATCTTTGGCTCATTAATGTACAAGCCAATAACCAACTTGGTATAAAAACCCCACTAAATATTTCCTTTTCGAAATTATGTAAACTGACGCAGAAGATCACTGGTGTTTTTAGGGTGGCCAACTCTTTTGACTCACTGGAAAATTGACTCATGTGTGTTTTATGATTACTACAATGATATGTGCTCTATTGCAATTAGGGAACTTGTTCTTTCATGTTTTTGCGTTACAATTCGAACCCTTTTAAGAAATCGTAGTATCACCGTATTAAACAAAATAACTGCAGGTTTTTTTTTTGTCGTTACGAAAAACTTTGAAGTAGCCTACACTCAACTTTACCATACCCAATGGATGCAGATATTCTTATAGATATATTACATAAAGAATAAAAGTTCAAAGTATGTTCGAATCGAAAAATTAATTATTTTCGGTTTGGGGTGTTAAGTAAACTACCCCTTGCCCCTTCCCGATTATGCCTAAAATTTGTACAGCTCTTCATCTCCATAAACCAAAGGCACATACTGAATTTCATTTTGATATATCATACGGTATGGCCTGTAGAGCATTTACCAAATTTGGGAGTAAGTAAACTACCCCTTGCCCCTTCCTGATTATGACCAAAATTTACACAACTCCATATACCATATACTAAATTTTGTTTTAATATATCGTACAGTATGACCTGTAGAGGGTTCACAAAATTTGGGGTAAGAAAACTACCCCTTGCCCCTCCCGATTATAGCTAAAAACTATACAGCTCTTATCTCCATATACCAAAAGCACATACTAAATTTGATCTTGGTATGTCAAACGGTATGACCAGTACAAACCCCACAAAATAGTGGCATAAACATCCACCCACCCAACCACAGACATCATCGCGAAAATAGCCAAAATGGATTCAGGAGACCTCAAAACGTATAAATCCGTCGAAATCCCGACCTCGATTTTGTTCATGATTACTATACTTTATCTTATACTACTTATAGTAAAATTCGGAGCGGAATCTAATATATGTATAAATTCTTTGATAAATTTTAACTTTTCAAAACCAGTTAAGTACTGTGTGTCTTCTTTTTTTTTGACTATAACCCTTCTGAGTTTTTTAAACCCCCTATTTGCACATGCTATAGAACTTCTTCGTATATAACAAATGTCCTTAATTGAACAAGGTATTGCTGGATTATTGACGGAATTTCCCTATGCTTACGTTTATTTCATCAAATATAAGCACTGTCTGACCATACCTTTAGTTTGTAGATAAATGTCTATTTTGACTTAATCTGTAGAAAATATTTTATTTTGTGTTTTTAGTTCAGAAATTTTTTTGCTGCCATTTGTTTAGTTAGTTATTGGTTGACTGGTTAAAATATGTTTCTTTGTTTCGTTTTTTTTTTTTTATTTTTAGTCTAATAGTTGGTTATTTGCTACAAGTTGTCTTTTAACTAAATTTCTTGTCAATTTGTGTCGCTGTGTGGGCAGTTGTTATAAATCACATTGTGTGACAGAAATTTAAAAGTGGATACGAAATTTATTTTAATGAACTTTTCTAAAATGAAAAATCGATTTATTTTTCTGGGGTTTTACTTAGCGAGAGTATAGAAAATATATAACTGCTGTAAATTTTGAATGATTTATTTTCAAATGAAAATTTAATTAACTTTTTTAATTTATTTATTTCCGTCAATGTGGTATGGAAAACAGGAACATTTGTTGGGTTCTTTGCACAAAGGCACATATAAGTTTACAATACCCTTTCAAGTTTTCATAATATTTAATTAAATAAAAGCTTAATATTAGTGCTAAAATGCTTTAGTTTAAGTTTTAGATATGCCGCATGGTACAAACAAAAGTATCTTTTTTAATCATATTTTATTACCGATAGTTTTTTTTGTCCGAAATATTGATTTAATTCAATTTACCATATAGATGCTGGGCCTTTGGTTGAAAAAAACATTCCTCTGACGAGGAGAACTTTTCATATCAGCGGCCATGTCAATAAACATGTAATTTTTGAAAAGCCAATGCATCCACAGATTGATATGGAATTTGTAGTGGTGGCATCGATAAGCCTTTCATTCGAAAATGTTGGAGGAGACATATTTTCATAGGATACGATATCAACTTGGATAATACTTGATTCCAGCTGGATGGCACATTATTTTACAAAGTAAACAAACAATCGATGTTTTGCGTCCCAAAATCGGTGATCGTGTCAACGACGTGAATAGGCCGCTTGCGAGCTGCGAGTTTATCCCTTTAGACTTTATCTTGTTAAGGCCCAAATGCAATACGTGTAATCCAAAAATGATCCACACTCTTAAGACTACCATCGTCCGAGCCATTTGTGAGGTAGAACCAGAAAACGTTTACTAAGTCTTAAGACAGCCGCAGTAGTCAAACAAATGAAATCGTGTCCCATATAAAATAGGAAAATTTGTTAATTCTAATAAAATCATAATATACAAAGTACAGTTCATTTGATTTAGTTTTTATAAAGATACTTGTATTTGGACCAGATGGTATTTACTAGACTTTAAGGATAATATTGCGTCGAGAGACCGTTATGGAAATTCTATGCAGCCGATATTGGTTAAGATGCAATTAAATACAATAATAAAAATTAAATGCATTTTATCATAAACGGATATACGCCAAAACAACGCTTACAAACTGCTCAAATAAAATTCGTCAATCGTGTTTCAGTTCGGGAACGCTTCTCGAAATATTATGTTCAGTCATTTTTTTAATGTACTGATCAATAAGCAAGTTTTCTTATTTAGACGGATTAGAAAATCGTTTGGTGCACATTAAGGCCCTTTTGAAAATTTGTCATTTCTGTTTTAGATAGGCGAGACCGTCATCGTCTAGCTGTATAGAGCTATAATTAAAAATACTTTATTCTCTAATTGGTCCATGAGTAAAGTAAAAGAAATAGTGAGGCATTCAAATTTTAAGAATAAAAGAATATCTAAATATTCTTAAATCTACCCTACAAGGACACATATTATTGTACGATAAGCGGATGTAAAAAATTTAAGCAAAAAGCCAGTTGACTGATAAGCATGTGATGACTAAACAACAGTCAGTTTAATCAATACTTAAATTTTACGCTTACGCTTCAAAAGTGCTGGAAAAGTGTTGAGTGGTGATTACTGGCTATCGAGTATTTAATTACTTTTTAAGTTTACAATACATAAATATAGTTACTATAAACTTTTGTTACTCTGCACAACATACTAAATTTATATATAGTTTGTTGCAATGCGATGCAATGTAATAGCCCGATGTCCTTTTAAAGGATTTTTTACAATCCAGATTAAAACAAAGTTTGGTAAAAGTATCGATTAAAATCGAGAATCTAATTGAAAGATTCAATTATTGAGTAATTATAGGACGTGCCTCTTGGAGCGTAATAATGCATGTCTTTTGTCACTGAATTTGAAGTGCGGACAAGTTGATGTTTGGTACTTTGTGCAAAAGGAAATACATACTGCATAACCCTATTAGAAATTTTAAGTACTAAGCACTGGATTTCTCATAACATTTTCTTATTTCCCCTTGGGATAGTTTTTTTTTCTTTTAAGGCAACACGACATCCAGAGTCTTAAGCGCGATTCCAATCAGTCCTTATTTATCTACTATCTGTACCCTCACATGTTGAGTGCATCCCGAGAAATTTTGTTCGATTTTGCTTTAGAACTAAATATATCACACCAAATCTTAAGACTCTTACGTTTTTACTGGACAAAATTCTAAAATTCTAAAAATTATTGTAAAGGTTAAAATATTTTTATAACAATGTAATTCCACAAAGTAAAAATACAAATCAAATACGAATTTTATTCAATTGGCTATTTGCCAGTAAGTAATTCATATTTTGTTATTATTTTAAAACAGCGACTTCTATTGCGCAACGGTGTTTAAAATATCCGTATTTAAAAAATGTAAAAGATACCCTAAAGTATGTATTAACTTAAAATTGGTGAAAAAAATCGGCGTACTTTCACTATTTTTTCCCCACTTCCTCTTGGAAATAAAGTATTTTTGTATTGTTAATAACTCTCCAGTAGTTTTTTCGTAATGCGAACACAGACAGAAAAACAGACAGGAAATTAGTTACTGTTTTATTATACGTATAGATATTTGTGTCGAATATAACTATTTATGCGCAATATCAATTTTTAATTTAAAATAGTTATTGGATGCTTTACAGTGGAAGCAATAACATAAATACAAAGAAAAAATATTTACATTAATTAAAGGCTGGGGCACATGGAATCCGCCATACGTTATACTTTCAACTGAGATCAAAGTAACGACCGAAGAGGTTGACATAATCAGTACTTTGTTGTCGGATATTGAAAAGCTTTTTTCTCCATTTTACTTTGTTTAATTTGTTGTATTTTGCCTTATTTTTGCTCCCACTTAACACAAAAATTTAATCAAAACAAAGAAAACCCAATTGATAGCTATCAAACTGCTGAACGTGCGTCAAAAGTTAAAAGGATCTTTTAATAAAATAAATAATTGAATCAATTAATAATTTTATTTTAGCCAAATGTTTTCTGGGTATACACAGAAAACATATATGCATACGGTTTTTTCTTTTTAATCGCTGGCAAATCAGTGTATGACTTTAATTTATTAAAAAAAGTATCAATAATCAGATGTGCTGCTGAAGCAACTCCGGCGTTTAAGTGCGACCCTAGATCCTTCGTAAAATACTTGCAATTTATGAAATTTTACTCAGATCGGCAACTAAGGTAATCGTTGTTGAACATCTAATTACATGTACATGCACTTAAGTCGTCAAGCTTCATATATAAGACATTGACAGAAATTCTATAACACATGGAATTTGACAGTTGGAAGAGTGTCGAAATTGTTGCAGCTACTTTGAATATGGTCGAGCTCGGCCTAAATGTGTTGGTTCCGCAATCGCCACAAATTTCGTTATACAGAAACTCATATATATATTAATTACTCTTTGTAATAATGCATGTCACATCGCCCTCCGTCGGTATTACCACATAGCACTAAATCGCCGGCGAAGAAAAATAATTATAAATTGGCTATGCTAGCTTTAAACTAGTACACTTACATAACACCAGAGGCGCTGCAATACTGTTCTATCTCTTTGCAAAGGAAGTAACACAGTTAATATAGGCATTAATTGCCTGCGAGTTACTTCTCTTTTATAAAAAATAAACATCGATATTTTTTTTTTTTTTTTCAAAAAAGAAATAGCACTCAGGCAATTAATGCCTATATTAAATGTGTTACTTCCTTCGGAGAGGGATAGGAGTAGATAAGACAGATGGTTAGTGTGATAGTAAAGCTTCGCATCTGGCAAGATATTGAAAATATCGATGAAATATATCGATAGTTTTATCGTAAAAATATAGATATTTATATCAATCGATATTTTGTGCCCAAATCCTAATTATCTGTATGTTCATTCATAAAAAAGAATAAAACAAAATTTTTATTTGGCTTTTAGTAAATTCCTTGCATCTACAAAAAATATTTCCGATCTAGATGAACATTTTGGCTTTGTGCGATGCTAAAGGGTATAACAAAAACGGTATTTCTTTCTCAATTTAAATTCAAACAGCAGCAACAACAAATGACAACAGAAGCACCAAACAGCAAACAACATGTGCCACAAATTAAAAATGAATGCACATGAAAACTATAGAAATCGTACCCTTAAGCATGTCAATCGGTATAAATTAAATTAAAATTCCGTCAAAGAAGAACAAAAACGAATGCAAATGTAAAGTTGAATTACAATAAGAATGCAATATAATTGTTGCAAATTGACAAGCATCCGCAACACAGACTTAATCTCTCTATAGATGCCTCGCAACTAGTATCTGAACGTATGCGATGGCGGTTAAAAAAGTTTAATTATTTAAACAAAACCCCTACAAGAAATTGAAACTACACATAAAATTTAACACAAATTTTTTATGAAAAGTACTTATATAAACTTTTATAAAACAAAAATATTTTTTATGAATTTGGCCCTTAATCGTTTTTATTGAACCATATTAAAAATTTTAGCTCAAAATAATTATGGAATTGTACACAAATCACCACTTTATTTCAGTGAAAAAGACTTTTAAAAAGTTATTCTTGTTTATATGTCTATCCGGATCGATACTTTGAAATGTTTCTTTTGAATTATTTTAATTATTTTTCTTAAACCCCTACTATAATTTATATAGACTTCTGCTTGTTAAAACGCCTATCACTAGTAGACAAATTGCCAACGCAGTTTCTGTTTTTGTAATTTTCAATATCATGTACACGTAAAGAAAAATCATTGTTGTGATATGGTCACAAGAACCACATTATGTTATTTGCAACAATGGTTGCGATGGAAAAATCTTAGTTGTTTTTAAAACTAGTTTTGTCACTATTAACAAATTTTGGTTAAGATGTTATCATTAAATGGTTAGTACACTAAAAAAATTCAACATGGTTGGTTTTAACTATACAACTTTTACTAAACTTCAAACAAATAATGTTTGTTTTTATTCATCGGGTTTGACTGATTTTTTTAAATAATTTTAAAAATAATTAAAAATTTGTAAACATTTTTTTAAAATTATATTCTGATGAAATTTGTCGAGCTTAAGTTCGTTTTATTCTCTCTAAGAAAGAATAAACGTGATTTTAAATTTAATCAGCATGAAAATAAAATAGTTCGCCTAATAAATCAATTATTCACATATTCAATATTATATACATACATACATACATACATACATACATACATACATACATACATAAATACATACATACATACATACATACATACATACATACATACATACATACATACATACATACATACATACATACATACATGGTCGGTCAGTGGTTTAATGCTGCGGGACGCAACGTCACAACAGTGTGGATATGCTCGGGCCACAGTTTCTGGTATTACGTTATACAGCTGTTATATCCCACCAAGGTATTCCATAGAAGAATTTCAGGTCATAGTTGACGATATTGCTTCCGATGCAATCACTAGAAATCCTGTATTGATAGTGGGTGATTTTAATGCATGGGCTGACCCCGCACAAACGCAAGAGGCAGAATACTCTTCGAAGCATTTTCCGTCTTGGGTATTGCACTGATGAACACTGGAAGTGAAGAAACGTTCAATAGAGGCGTTGGCGGGTCGACTATTGACGTCTCGTTTGCCAGTAGTAGCATCGCTGATCGAGTACATTGGAGTATATTAGATCAATATACACACAGTGATCACAATACGTTAGATAAGATTTTTTTTGCAGTTATAATAGAAAACATTGCTCTGGATGGCCCACCAGATACCATTGCAGATCAACTGATAAATAGGATAACACAGGCTTGTAATGCATCAATGGTGAAAAGAAGCAGATCGGCAAACAAACAACCAGTTTACTGGTGGAACGATGAAATTGCGAATTTGAGGAAGAAGGCTATAAACAAGGTCAAGGGTAGACCTGATAATAGCTTACATCAGCAGGTGTTTAAGGCGAAAAGGAGAGCCTTAAAACTTGCAATTCGTAAAAGTAAGCGGAGATGTTTTCTGGAGGTATGTCACGATGTTGAAAATAATCCGTGGAGCCTAGCCTATAAACTGGTAACCAAAAGACTTAAGTGTTTAAACCCTGCACCACCTAAAGAAGAGTCGATTGTTAGGGAAATTGTGGAGCACCTCTTTCCCCAACAGGAAACGTCCTCAAGGGAAGATAGTGTCTCCGACGAAGTCCATGATTTTCCTCCAGTTACTATATCTGAGCTAGAAGCAGCTTTTTGAAAATTCAAGGATAACAAGGCCCCAGGCTTGGATTGTATTTCGAATTTAGTGTTAAAGGAATCCGTTAAATGCTGTCCTGACCAATTTGTAAGGATGATAAGCACGTGCTTAAGTAAGGGTGTTTTCCCAACCATATGGATTGGTTTTACTACCAAAGGATAAGAAACCCCCAGATGATCTCTCATCTTGGCTCAGGTCGATGGGATTAAATCTCGCGGATAATAAGACAGAAGCAGTGTTAATAAGCAGCCGAAAAAAGAGGAGACCATTAAGTTGAACATTGGCACGTGTTGCATAGAAACTAAGCTATACCTCAAATATCTAGGTGTAATGATTGATATTCGTCTATCGTTTTTGGATCACCTAAAATACGTAAGTGCAAAGGCATCAAAAACCTGCTCTGCTATATCGCGTATTATGCCAAATACTAAAATACAAAATACAAATACCTTCAGAGGAAGTTGACTATGAGTGTTGTGAAGAGCGTTATCTTATATGCATCCTCTATTTGGGAAAGTGCTTTCCGTTAGCATCATATTCAAATATGATTACGCCTCCGTACAGGCTTGCAGCCCTTCGAGTATGTAGTGCGTTTAGAACAGTCTCAGATGAAGCAGTTTTCGTTATTGCGGGTACGTTGTCGACTGATTTGGAGGCCACATCTACAGTTGCGACAAGAGATGAATGTATCGCTAGATGGCAATTGCGCTGGTCGAACTCGGCTAAGCGAAGGTGGACCTACTTATTGATACCTGATATAGTGACATGGCTTAAAAGAGGACATGGTAACCTCAATTATTACATTACCCAACTGTTGAGCGGGCATGGCTGCTTTAGATCGTACTTGTACCGTTTTGGTCATGACAGTGACCCCTTCTGTCCGAGTTGTGGTGGAAACGTGCTGGAGGATGCCAGAAACGTTTTCTATACCTGTCCACGGTTTCAAAATTGAGGGTGAATTTGGAGCAGGTAATGGGTCACACTGTTAGGCCCGATAACATAGTTCAAGCTATGTTGTCTTCGTTGAGCAATTGGGCATATGTGTGTAACTTCGCGAAATTGGTTCTAGTAGAACTTCGTAGGTTGGAAAGGATTCGAAGCAGAATCGATATGGTTTAGAGATGGGATCATACCTCAAGAGGGAAATTCTTTCTCAAGAGGCAAATGCATCCACAGAGAGTGACAGTTTTTTTAAAATTTTTAAGAGGTGGAATCATTAGATCATTGTTTTTTTTCGAAAATGCTGCTGGAAACGATTTTTTAATCAACTGCCACAGAGCCATGGCCATGACCTTTAATCTTTGGTTTTAGCAGGATGGCACACCATGTACCACAGATCATCAAACATTTTTTACACACCTTCCTCTTGGCGTTGTCAATTGGCCGCCTCAGAGCGGGCAGAGGCTTTTATATGTTTCTGAAATATTTCAAATATTTTTATTTCCAATAAGGCCATAATATACCATAATATATATCCAGTCCACAAAAATTCAAAATGCTTAATATTTGTTCATACTTTAGTCTGGTTGTTTTAAAATATTAGAAACAATTAAACGCTTACCTCCAGGTTAGTTTAAGTGAAATTAGGAAGTTTAGGGCTATATAGAGTCGTCGGAGACCTATCAGACCTATGCTCTAAGAAAACAGTAGCTTGTAATAAAAACCTTAAGAACTGTAAGAACTTGCTATGCAAACCTAAAATGATGCAATTTTTCCTCCACCGCCACCTTCAGATCATCCCATACTTAACCCTTTCCTACCGGCTATGACATAAAGTAAAAAAATATTAATTTATCTTTATTATTATGTAAAGACAGTATTAATGAAACTAATTTTTGTATTTTTCAAAAATTTATTTTGACTCTAAGTATTACTTTTAGGACCTAGACTTATAAGTACCGTCAGTCTATTAGTGTCAGATGAAAAAAATAAAATACAGGTATTATTGAAAAAACGTTAATTGTTTGCCTCATGATATTCCGCAAAATAGTTTTTCTTTTCATTCAGGCATAAAAAAACATCACAGTGAGAGCACTTAGAATGAGGCTTAGATTGTACCTTCTTCATGCTACATACTTCACACCTCCCTCTTCTTTCTACAAACACAGGCCAATGAATACCTCTGTTACCAAGCCTTACATCTTTCAATGTGGAGAAGTCAATTCTGCGCCTTTTGTTTGAACCAGGACTTGAAACATTGTCTTTGGATGTTCGTTTTTTCTTACTCAGATCTTTTATAGTCATTAAACCTTGGGCTACTGATCGTTTAAAATCTTTGACTGTAGATTTTTCAATTATAAGTCCATGTACAACATATGCATTTACAAAAGCGATATCTAGTATACCCCAAAATATTCTATGCCACCATTGTGGCGATTTACGGTCAGTGAAATAGAGTGTTCTTAATCGATCAGCGGTATCAACACCTCCCATATATGCGTTATAATCCTTAACAGATCTAGGAGAAACAACCGTAGACTTGGTTCCATTCTACTCCTTTCGTAAAACAGTAGTTTCTTCGTTGCCGTGAAAATTTGATACAAAATGAACTATTTTATTATCCTTCCACTTCCAGTAGCCAATATTGAGATCTGAAAATCTGTAATCATATTCTCCTCTTTTTAGTTTGGAGTCGTTTATCATGTTACTGGGATTACCATTACGGTTTGACCTTATACTACCGCATCCAAAAGTTTTTTTCATTTTTTAACTTTTCGAGTAAAGAAATTGAGGAGAAAAAGTTGTCAAAATATATAACTTTTTCTTTTCCCCATTCTTGTTCAGTTAACTCCAATACTACTCTTTCCCCCAAAGTATATTTAGAAAACTTAGCACTGATTTCATCGTCCCTTCCTTGGTATATAATAAATTTTTTTTATAAAACCTTTCTGATCTGCCAAACACCACAACTTGTACCCTATTTTTATGGGTTTCATGGGCAAATACTGTTTGAGTACAGAGCTGCCCTAGAATTTTATCATAGATTCATCTACACTCAATTCTCTGGTTCCATGATTTAGCTTCTCCACCACAGGTCTTATCTTATATATAACTTGTCCTTACAATTGGGTGGTATTTTAGAATTATCATTACAGTATAAGTTTGATAATATAGCGGCAAATCTATCCCTCGACATTGTCATACTTATAAGGGGCTTGTGCAGATCCTGCGCAGAAGAGTAGTGATCAGTCCAAGCAGGACGAGTATTGTAACCCATATAAAAGTTCATGCCAATAAAGACCAAAAGCTCTTCTTTCTTGAGTTGAGAGTTTTGTCATTTTGGGTGGCATACAGATTGCTTTAATACACAATGTCATCAAGTATAGTATCAATTAGGGTCAAAAATACATCTGTAGGCGTAGAGCAATTACTAAAGCATTAGTCCACGACAGAAGTGTTTTCAGAGTATTTTGGTAAGTATGTCTCAAGGTCTCGTTTTTTCCATTTCCTATTAGGTTCTGGAACTTTTGTTTTCGACTGCAATGACTTAGCATGGGTTGTTTTTGGAAGTGGAAGTTTATTGACCGATTGTAAAGGCATCAAGAAGTTGCAGTTTCAGTAGTTATATCGTCAGCTTCTAATGTATCTAGAGATTGTTGTATGGCTTCATCAATAATTTCATCAAAGTGGCTGACGACTGACATCTTCATCATCAGATAATTCTAAATCTGAGTTAAAATCGCACTCTGGAATATCCTCGATCAATAATGCTTCTATTAGGGCAATATTTTTGGAAATATCCATCTAAAAATCAAACGTTGTAGAAATATACGTATAAAAAAACCAAACTCCGAAAGTATTTAAAAAATTCTCAAAGTCACTGATGGTACTTTTAAGTCCCCCACGGTTTTATGCAGATTTTTCGTACATAAAACCTATAAAATACCTTTATAATATAAGAAGAGCGCAATTTAGGTTTTATGGTTACTATATATAAACAAAATAATGCTATTTGCCTTGGGGAATTTATATATATAACGAGTGATTTTTTAAGAGCTTGAGAACTTTTTTTTTTAAAAAAACGCATAAAATTTGCAAAATCTCATCGGTTCTTTATTTGAAACGTTAGATTGGTCCATGACATTTACTTTTTGAAGATAATTTCATTTAAATGTTGACCGCGGCTGCGTCTTAGGTGGTCCATTCGGAAAGTCCAATTTTGGGCAACTTTTTCGAGCATTTCGGCCGGAATAGCCCGAATTTCTTCGGAAATGTTGTCTTCCAAAGCTGGAATAGTTGCTGGCTTATTTCTGTAGACTTTAGACTTGACGTAGCCCCACAAAAAATAGTCTAAAGGCGTCAAATCGCATGATCTTGGTGGCCAACTTACCGGTCCATTTCTTGAGATGAATTGTTCTCCGAAGTTTTCCCTCAAAATGGCCATAGAATCGCGAGCTGTGTGGCATGTAGCGCCATCTTGTTGAAACCACATGTCAACCAAGTTCAGTTGTTCCATTTTTGGCAACAAAAAGTTTGTTAGCATCGAACGATAGCGATCGCCATTCACCGTAACGTTGCGTCCAACAGCATCTTTGAAAAAATACGGTCCAATGATTCCACCAGCGTACCAACCACACCAAACAGTGCATTTTTCGGGATGCATGGGCAGTTCTTGAACGGCTTCTGGTTGCTCTTCACTCCAAATGCGGCAATTTTGCTTATTTACGTAGCCATTCAACCAGAAATGAGCCCCATCGCTGAACAAAATTTGTCGATAAAACACATTTCGAACCGAACACTGATTTTGGTAATAAAATTCAATGATTTGCAATCGTTGCTCGTTAGTAAGTCTATTCATGATGAAATGTCAAAGCATACTGAGCATCTTTCTCTTTGGCACCATGTCTGAAATCTCACGTGATCTGTCAAATACTAATGCATGAAAATCCTAACCTCAAAAAAATCACCCATTATATATATATATTGCAAACAAAAATGTGAAATTTTTCTTAGCAATGCACCTGCATGTTACTAAGTTCAATATGCTATTAAATGCCTATTTTTTATATTTTTTCAACAGCGTCTTTTTTATTGCCTAGCTCAATTGTTTTAGAAGAGATATATAAGCAGAACGAACGCTGCTACGATCTCATGTTTGTTTAATTTACCGTTACAAAAGATGGTACGAATTAGTACCGTCAGATAGGAAAGGGTTAAGTTACAGAAACAATGCACAAACTGCACATTACATTATATTCTTTAATAAGCTTTTATTTAACCTTTATAAATGACCTTGCTTTAGATTCATTGACTGTTTTAAGTGCCTAGCAAATAGAAAAAATTGTGTAAAATATAAATTTGATAAAGCATCGCTTTAGATTTTTATTTAATTTCAATACAAGTCAATTGTATTGCTTTACCCAATTTAAGTAACAACGGGCTTTTGATGTTTTTCTTTAGCTTTGTTATTGCGTTTGATGTCAGTACTGCTAAATACAATTATTGCAATTGTCTGTTATTATTATGATTATTTGTGTCGCTTGCTGCTGTCAAATCGTATTTTAATTATGCACGCGCCGCTCGCAAACCACATACAAATTCTCTCAGACTATTGTAGTTAGTGAGTGCTCTTGCCATTTTTTACTTAAATTTTTTATTATTATATGTTTTTGTATCTTTTGTTCAATATTGTCTCCCAAATATTGCTTTCGCTGTTTGGCTGTCTGCCTGTCAGCCTGATGAGATTCCGAGTGGTTGGCAATTTTATTTGAGTTCACAAATTGAATGGCCTACGCGCCACCTCAATGTTCGAAAAGAAAAGAAGAAAAAATTTCATTATGATGCAATGCCCTCCTTTATTATTATTATTTTTGTTGCTTTGTTTATGTAACTAACAAAGCCATTGTCATCATCGGCAACAGATCAGAGATGCTTTGAAATTAAACAACAGCGAATAAAAAACGACCTTTACATAAGTAAAATGCACATTAGGGAGAGACGAGTTTTGTGATTTAAAGTTAAAGCTTATATTTACAAATACTTTAAAAGATGAGAAGAAAAAGAGGCTTTAAGGATTCAATTACTGTCCACACAAAAACTTGAATGAAGAAAAAAGTTAAGTTAAAAGTACTGAGATTAAGATGAGAACCAAATTCCAAAGTTCTGTAATTGACCAAGCAAAAACTTAGTAGTCACTTCGATCTCAGTACTTTTTACGGTCGAAATTTTTATATTTTTCATGTACAAATATGAAACAAACAAAGCTTGAAAAAAGTTGCAATTAACGAAAAAAAGAGAAATCGCGGAAATCATTATTCGAAGCAGAAGCACTGTTTAATATATTATTTCAAGATATAAAAAAAAAATCGCGTTGGTAACAAAGTAAAATATCCAAAAAAAGAAGCTTAACAATTTGTGATGAGAGGTGGATATGAAAAAAGTGAAAAAAAATAATCCGGTTATATCGGTTCAAAAAATGGCTTCAGAATATCTATTTTAATAAGGTTGTGAGTTAATAGAATATTGCACTCTTTTTCCGAAAAAATGATTATCAAGGTAGAGTGAGCGATTATTCACTTCGAGGGGAATGAACTTTTTCTGGGAACAAAAATTTCACTTCTTATTCGCGATAGGGGTGAATATCTAAGAAACCATAAGAGATAAATACATAGTTATTAAATTATCCCACGAAATAGTTTTATGTCATTTTGTTATTTAGTGATATACGTAAACATATATTCGACACGCCTATATATTTATAGTCCAATCTCTGTCGCCACCCATATTTAGCATATAAATCAAAGCTATTTTCTTTAGACACCAACATGTAGCCTATGTTTAGAGTGATTAACGAGTAAATGTGATAGATATTGTTTTATTTCACTAGGTACATATTAGATCCGAGGGGCCCTAGCAATAATTTGATGGATTTTGCTTTGAAAGTAATGCACGCCAAATTATAAGGCTCTTTCTTCTATAGTGCTTCAGCTAAGGTTTATGAATCCATCCCTGGATAAAGATCTAACATTTATATAAAACTCTAAAATTATTGTAGAGTTCTGTCCAGCTGACAAAAATAAAAGGTGCTGTCAAGTTTGCAGTACCTTTAAATCGGCAAAATTGCATACTTTTACTACTTTTTCTCTATTTTCTCTAGGAAATATTTACAACATTTTATTAAATATATTTACAAAATTTTATTAAAATTCATACAGTAGTTTTTACATGAAGCGAGCACAGACAGACGGGCAAAAGTTTTAAAAATTAATGTTTTATATTCCATTTCGATTACTATTTGCACCAGCAACGAAATTTAAAAAATATATTTTATGTACAGATATGGTCCTGTTACAGTTTTTTTATATGTATTTAATTTAAGATTTCTCAATTTCAGACTAACTTAATTTGAACCATGAAAAGATACACAATCAAGCGTTGCTCGACAAATTAAATAGCCGTGTTATCTCATGTGATGGCGATGTCAATTGGCCGCCAAGATCATGTGATTTGACACCGTTGGACTTCTTCTTTGGGGTTATTTGAAAGAAAAGGTGTACTTCGATAAGCCAGCAACAATTCAAGAGCTAAAGGATGAGATGATTCGGCATATTAACGGCATAGAATCTAAATTATGCTTCAGCGCCATCAAAAATTTGGAGCATCGGATGGAGCATGTGCCGCCGAGTTCGCGGCGGCCATTTGCCGATATTTGGTTCCATACATAATTGAACCATACCCATATTATCAAAATAAAGAGAAATGACAATAATTTTCTAAATAATTTGTGTGATAATCAACATCGGCCCTTAAAATTTAACCACCCTTTATATACATATTAACACTTATACTATACGTCGAAAATGCCATTGTTGTAGGGTTTCATCTAAATAAGTTTACCGTAGCAATTTAGCCGAAAAAACCCAGAAGACCATAAAAAAACCAAAGGTGGTTATATGAAGTTTTCTATTTAATAAAGATTGTGTTGGGTTTTTTTTTAACTGTGAGCAAAAAATTTAAATTCCATAATCTAAAATAAATATCGATATATCCATATTTTTTTTTCTCAGCCCTATTTAGTGCCAAAAAATAGTATTTGTTGATTGTTTTAAAAATGATCACATATTTATTATAAGTGCTGCTGTATATACGTCATTTCGCTTAGCTGCACTGCCTTACTACTTATTCCAATAATACTGTTTTTATTACACTATATTTTTTCGGTTAGCTTTCGATTTTATATCCTTAAGTTTTACAATACATGTTGTTTGAAAGCTACACTTTTTTAAGTTTTCACCCAACTCACCTTTTCTTTTCTTTTCAATTTTTATTTACATTTTGCTGTTATATTGACAGTCGCTAGCTGATTTCCACTCTCTTGATTTTTTTCCGGCTAAAATGGTAATAAAACCATGGCAATCGATTAGACAGGCTTTGCAGTAAGTAAAAAACAAAAGATGAGAAAGCAAAAATACAAATAAGAAAAAAAAAAACAAACAAGTTCAGCCAAACCCTGCACTATTTTAGCTTTTTTCTTTATTGTGTTGCCGCTCTTGTCATCTTTTTTGAGTTTGTCGTATATGAACAATAGTTGTTTATATTATATGTAGTATGTACTTATGAACGAGAAAGGTCTGCTCCTTTTATAGTTCTATCAGTCAGTTATATAAACTAACATTCCCCAGGCAATAAAATTAAAGCGTTCAACAGCTTTTTGTTTTCCAATTTATATATTTAAGTCTTTCGTTGTTTTTGTGTTTGGTTTTATTTGTAACAGGGTGACATACAGACACCATAATTGGTTTGAATTTAAAACTGATCTTTTTGGATGGCTGAATCTGGTTGGTAGTAGATGAATGCATAATTCAATATCATCTTACGCATGCCCAATTGTAGTCTGTGCCTGCATTGTCTCCCTAGAGAATTACGCACTCATCCGCCTTTTTAGAAAAATTATGGTTACTCAAGCTAACTTTTGCTTTTGTCATTGTATTTTTTACTTACAGCCAGTCGTTCATTGTTGGCTTTGTCTGTGGACTATATTGTTTGGTTTTATTGTTATTGGATTTATGCTGAAAGTTTTATTTAAAATGAAACGAATTTTAATTGAATCTCACAGGATTTGTTAAAAGTTAAAATATTTCTTAGAAAAAGGCAAATAAAGGTAAAACTTTTAAAAATAATCTTTTTACATAATTTAAAATAAGCTTGAGATTAAAAGCCTTGACAGACGAAAAAGGATAAGAGTATTACTTTTTACTCATATTTGGAATTAAATTTTGTTAGAGTTTTTATAGCACTAAACGATATGTATGGTTAAAGGATATCGGTTAGTGCTTCAGTTATGGTTCATGTATTTACTTTATATAAAGGCTCTCATCCTTATTAAAATATATACGTACTTTCACTGCTTTTTCTTCACTTTCACTGGGAAAGAAAATTTTGGAATCAGGATATTAATGTACCTCCTCACTAAATTTCGTTAAAATCCATCCAGTAGTTTTTAGGTGATGCGAACACAAAGAGAAAGACATACAGGAAATAAGTTACTGTTTTTTATATGTATAGATACAATAAATAAAAATATGAAAAAGCCTCTTTCAATTTTATCCCTTTTCCAAGGAAATTAACACATAAATGGTAGGCCTGAGAATTCTCTCTTAAAACATGTAAATAACCCGACATTTACGTTAGAAGACTCGTCGAGACGAGAATACACTTGAAGTTGTCTTTTTATTTTGTACACCAGAGGCGCTGCAATTTACATACATTGTCTCGCAACCAAATTTTAAATGAATACTTTATTTATGCGATAACCAAATATTGAATATCATCGAAAGAATTATTTAAATACAATTAATTTAATTGTGCAACATTACATTAAAAGTAAGCCTTAAATTAAAATGCATTAAAAAAAAATAATGAATATTTATTTGCCCAATAAATATTGCCTGATTGTTGTGTATGCAAATATTTTCACACAAACACACACAACATGCCAGTATAAATTTGCGAAAAATATGTTTGCATGCCTTTAGATAATGACATATGACATCTGTAACACCAAACATAAGCCGCCTGACAAGCAAACATGTCGTTGAAGGCAATATTGATGTTGAAGACCACCACCCTAGTGTCATGTACTACTATCAAGAGTTAAATAATATAAAGCACAGAAAGAAATTAAAAATAAAAAATAACAATAAAATTATATTTAACACATACTCGTATGTATTTATTTATTGAAAGTATACAAGTAAAATATATTCATTCTTTGGTTCATTGTTGTCGTGGCGAAAGAATCGAGATGCACAGGTACAGTCAAAGCACGTGTATATGTTGAAACACATGTTAAAACCAAAGGAAGTCAAGCAACGATACTAACATAAAAATTAACAAATATTACCAAGTTGTTCATATCTCGAAGACATTTTTCACAACGTATACAAGCCACTACTAAATCGTGAAAGACATATTGAGGAGAGCCCAAATAAGTCGTTGTTGATAGAATACTCTAACAAATTGGTAAAATATTATAAAACACCATACGAGTGACAATATCCTGCATGTTGTCGTCAACGCCTAGACAATTTCCTCACAGTAATAATTTTTTGCACCAAGTAAAGGTTTTAATTAATTTTAAATTAAAGTTCAGCTAATTTTTTAATTAATTCGAATAAATATTTGTTTGAAACAGAACAAAAAAAAAATAATAATTATTCAATTAATTATTTTAATTAATTAAATCAATTAATTATTTAATTAAGTTTTAATCTGAAACCAATTAAAACCTTTAATAGGTGAAATATTTTTTTTCTGTGTAAGCTCGTCTTCGATGAATACATAAGCGTATTTTTCCTCCACTTTGCCGTTGACGATTTCTTAAGTAAAAGCAAAGGCTATTTACTCTAGGACAGTTTGGTCAACTGGGTATTTAAGCACAATTATATAAACATTTACAATTGCGGCAAGCTAATGGATTGCATCTTACTAAGAATACAAGTATATACCGACAGCAATCAGCATAGATTGGAGGCTCACTTTCTTTTAATTGAGGTTAACAACACTATCCTTCTTTACGAATACAAAATATGAGCTGATATCCAATATGAGACAAAGAACAAAGACTCTATTAGTAGACCAAATACCATTATATGGACCCAACCTGCTGCTTATAACTAGCTTGATCTGCAAGCAGGATGGAAACTAAAAGCCAGTCACTCCCACCCGTAACCAATAGACGTCGCCATGAAATGTTCAATGATATAGTGATAGGCACAGTAAAAAGCAGGAACGTGCGGAAAATGGGCGGCCAAACTAATTTCAAATATCGGAAGCAAAACAATCACGAACTGCCGTGGTTCCTAATGGAATCTCTTATTTTTGTACGAGGTTGTAGAAGTAATTAATTCCGCAAAACATAACCTTTTTTCTGCGCCCTAGCAGTAAACGTAAGAAAAGGGCTAGAAGCTCAACGAAGCTAATTTACGACTGAGAAACTAATCGAGAAAATGATCGCAAGTAAGACCCACTGGAAGACTGTAGCAAGCTATTTTGAAAGTCAAGAGGGATCTCGCCGACGTCATGAATCCGGCCGAAAAATAAATCGGAGTGGAGATCGCTATCAACTGAGGATAGGATGGATCTCTAGCCCAACACATGCGCGTACGATGAGGAACATGCAGGAAGTGTTTAAATGCATTATCGCAACCCTTATCACTGAGCTTAATAAATTAAAAAGTAAGTACTTGAGTTTGCATTTTTAAGTTATTTTAAATGGAATGAAATTATTAGCTTTCAAAGGAAACACGATAATTTTATTATTTAAGACTAGTGTGTCAAGAATCCTTGTATTCGAATAAATTCATTTATTTGTGGCCGAATAAAAAAAAAAAAACATTAAAAACAGAAAATATTACATCATAGTCTGAAGTTTTTACTACTGTGGACCCTCAATGAGTGCTTTTTTTTGATTATAATTTCAATTTTGTTTAGTGCTACATATATTATTTATTTCGTGACTATAATGAACTGCCAGTTTTGGTGTTGGTTATGTATAAACAAAATAACGTTTGTTTGAATGTCATAAAGGTATGTTTGATTGATATTTGCGATAAATAAAATTCCCTTTGGTAAAATTGTACCAATCAAATGTGTCAATGAAAATGAATCCGGTTACAAATTGAAGAAATTTTATGTTGTCCATAAACTGTGGCATGTAAAAGGAATTATTAATGAAATTTTACAATTTTCATTAAATGTATTGACAGCTTATAGATGAAATATTTTCTATAGATTTTGACATGAATTATTATTTTGGCACGTTTTATCGTTTACACAAGTAACAAACCATGGACACATAGATAGTCAACTGAAATGTCAAAAACCTAAGTCTCTTGTCAAAAAACCTAAGTCTAAGAACGTATTGGTAGGCAAAATTGTATAAGTGTTGGTTTAAAAAAAAATTCCCCACAGCACCTAAACTGCACATAGCTGTATAAAAAATTTTGTAAAAACAGAATATTTTTTTTTTATATTAAATTTTAAGGTATGGTCACATTAGGCAAAAATTTGCCTGAAATCGTCAACTATTTCTTTGCCATAGTCTGACTACAAAATAAAATTGATAGGCAAACAACAAAACAGCTGATTCTCGGCAAACAAAATTATTTGTCGGCAAACCAAAATATTCCCAATGTGACCACTCATCGGCAAATATTTTTTTCTTTTAATAATTATTTGTTCTTACAAAGTTTTTGTAAGAGTAAATAGGGGCAAACAATAGTTGATTCCAGCAGAGTTTTTTGCTTTTAAAACATTATTATTAGCAAATAAAATAAAATTACACATCATAACCCAATGTTTTTAGGATTCCGTATCTAAAGGCTAAAAACGTAACCCCTAATATCGCTACAATGTGTGTCTGTCCGTCTGTTTCAGACCTTTTTTTCTCTTGAACTGCAATAGTGCTCACGCTGAAAGTTTTTACAGAAGGTGTGTAGTTTGGCAGCTACATCAAATAATAAAATGAAGTACAAAATTAAAAAGTGTCCCAATAGAGGCGTGTTTTTCTTATATATGATCTGAATTTCTTAACCGTTAGAGCAGACCTATAAAACAACAATTTATAGGTTCCAGTTAGTAAGGAGGTTAGAGAGGCTCAATTGCCGATGGAAGATTAGTCGAAAGACTGCATCCGAATCTCATTGCGAAAGACGTTATAGACAATGAATGTATGAAGAACGATATCAAAATTTTTACTGATGGATCTCTTATGGACGGTAAAGCAGGAGCAAGTGTATACTCAGCTGAGCCGATCATGTCCTGTAATCTGCGTTTGGGTGAGTACGTCTCCGTTTACCTGGTAGAATTGCTTGTAATACTGCACGCGTTGGAACACCTGCTGGAATGTCGGGTGAAGAAAAGAATGGTTCTCATTACACTTGCCTACCAGTCGGTTATGAAACGCATGCGGCAGGTGTACGTGTACTCCAGACTAGTGTTTGAATGTGTTTTAAAACATAACATACATATGTGCCTCGGTTGATGAGATAATATTGAAATGGGTTAAGGAAAACATAGGCACAGCTGGGAATAAGCAGCAGAAGGCCATTAAGGTACTCGGAAACAATAGAAGTAACTTTAGCTGGATAAGTGCGTGGGTGACAGGTTATGGAAACATTAAGTATCATCTAGCCAAGATGAAAATCAAAGAAGATTATTATACTTGCTGACTGTGTCTGATAGAGGCTGAGATGTAAATCAGAGACTATTTAGTTGCTTATAGCCATTGCAACCACGTTTTTAAAAACTGACTCTCCTGAAAATTTGTGAATTTTAAGTTGTGACTGTTTGTGATTTTGTGTGCGATATGTATGTGCATATTTTTATATTTTTGTCAATATATTCAAATTTTTTTCTTAGTCAAATATTTTCTCTAGTCTGACCACACGGCAAACCTGTTTTCCCAAATATATATTTGCTTTTGTTTGAACAAACAAAAATAAGCAAATAAATGTTGCTAGTGTGACCGCAAAACATATTTTAAAATGTATTAAGAAAATTTAAATCAAACACCAACAAACAATTTTGAGGCATACATTTGCCAAATGTAAAATCTAATTACCTTTAGATGTTAAAATAAAATAATTTTTTTGCTTTTTAATAAAAATATTAATTTTGTATTTTTCCAATATATTTATGTGTGAAAAACGTTAGATTGAATGCTAATTTTAAATATTTATTATATTGATTTGAAAATTTGCATCTCCTAAAAGACAAAAAATACAATACTGTGTAGAAATAAAAACAAATGTCAACAAAATTAAAATTATTTTGTATTAAAAATTATAAAATTCAATAAATTGTGCAAAAATTCAAAATTGATTAAATATTTGGAAAGTGCAATGGAATATCGCGTAATAGAGTCTAAATGTGAATAAAAATTTTACTCCCCTAAGTGTTTTTTTTTTGTATCGAACCGGAGGTGTGGAATCTATCATAGATACCAGAGGCCCGTACCACTGGCATGCACGATTCACCAAATGGCACCTACGTACTAAACCACACCCCCTTGTGTCATCAACTGTCATCCCCGCGGGACTGCCGCTAGGTATTACTTCGCAGGGACCGTTGGTATTTTACCTTATCTTCTATTATTTTCTTCCTGGATTCTTCTGCTTCGCTGCAATCGCCTCAGGTCTTTGATTATATAACAACATGCACTGCTGATGATGTCCCAGATTTGGGGATCCGTAGTAACTTTCCCGATAAAATTTTCAGGGCTGTTTGCATGTTCACTCCACCCAACGTATCTTTGGCATTCAAACATTATGTGAGCTGCATCTTCCACCGAGTTTTGACAGTTTGGACAGTACGGCGACATTTTTGCCCGAACCTATGTAAGTATTCCTTAAACACACTGTGTCCTGTTAAAAACTGGGTTAGGTAGAAGTTAAGGTTTCCAGTCTTTCTACTGAGCCATGTTACAATGTTGGGTATCAATAAGTGTGTCCACCTCCCCTTTGAGGATAAGTCCCACCTTCTTTGCTATTCCACTATTATTTTGTGCCTTTCTTCTCGATTTATGGAGGTTACATTAGTAATCCGTAGGTCCGTTCTCCTTCTCTTATATACTCGTTGTATTTCATTCGCAAGTAGGTCAATTGGAATCATTCCGGCTAAAACGCAAGCTGCTTCATCCGATTCTGTCCTGAAAGCGCATATGGCTCTAAGTGCACAAAGTCTGTGTACTGTAGCTACTTTCTTCCTGTATGCCTCAATCCTTTATGTCTGTGCCCATATAGGGGCTGCATACAACAAAGATGAGTTGGTGACTGTTGCTAGTAATTTTCTTTTTTCTCCTTTTGTTCCACCTATATTTGGTAGAATCCTAGCGATACATCTTTGTATATTTAGTGCTTTAGAACAAGCGTACTCGATGTGCACCTTAAAATTTAATCTGTTGTCTATCATGACTCCTAAGTATTTGATTGCTGCCTTAGAGCCTATTTTTTGGTCACCCACTTTAACCGTAAGGTATTCAAGTTTTTTCCTACTGGTAATTAACACCGCTTTAGTCTTTTGTTCAGCAAGCTCGAGGTTTGAGTATTTAAGCCACTCTGAGTCGTTGATATGGCCTGATTTAGCTTTCTTTCTAACTCAGGGATATACTTGGCTACAGCAACTATGGCAATATCATCAGCGAAGCCTATTATTTTTGTTGAGTCAGGCAATTGCAGCCTTAGAACTCCATCGTACTTTATGTTCCACAGGAGGGGACCCAATACTGATCCTTGTGGGACTCCTGCCGAAACTTTGTATACCTGGGTTCCTTCATCGGTATCATAAAGCAATTTTCTATTTGTGAAATAACTCCGTATAATATTTATCAGATATCTTGGCATATTCATTGTATTTAATAATACGATCCCATTTTGCATTTCGCACATCTAGAGTGACAACAGCACAATACTCTTTGGTTCCCCATTTCCAACGTTCTCCAGATATTGCATCAGCAGCGATTTCTACTACCGTTTTTACAGCATCTATCGTAGTCGAGATTTTCTGAAGCCAAATTGAGTGTCCGAGAGTCCACCTCTTTCCTCTGTCATCATTAAGAGCCTTTTATATACTACTTTTTCTAGTATCTTGCCCATCGTATCCAAAAGGCAGATAGGGCGATACGATGATGGTTCACCAGCTGGTTTATCTCCTTTTGGAAGCAGGACAAGTCTCTGAATCTTCCAATGATCTGGAAAGATTCCTTCAAAGAGACATTAGACAAGAGGAATAAGTGGGATACGATCTTTAACAAAAGCGTCGGGCATGCTATCTTCGGGTTCGGTTTGCTCTTGAGCTTCTTCGTAACGACTCTGTAGGCAGAACCCCAAGGATTTTGTCAGCCTCATTGCAGAGTCGTTTAAAATGTTCTCCTTCGCTATTTTTGATGGCCTTTTGAAGTCGAGTCCGAAGATATTTAAAATGTTCTACCATTTGAACATGGTTGCTTTGTCTTCTCGATCGTTGAGCTCTTCGTCTTGCTTTCAGGCAGGCTGCTCTGAGATCTCATATTTCGGCGTTCCACCAGAAGCACGGTAATCCTTTTTTATTTGGTCTTCTTGGTGGCATTGATGCATCACAAGCTTTTTTAATAATTTGAGACAATTTCTTCGTCATCTCATATGCATTACCTTCATTAAGTGTACCCTCCATGATGGTTTCGTTGAAGGTTTCTTCGTCAAAAAAGCTGTCCTTCCATTTCGGCCCAACCGGAATCATTTTGTTTAAAACCCTACGTCTGCTTTCTTTGATTTTAATTAACATTGCTTGGTGATTGCTATGGGTATATTCCTCGCTAACCCACCAATCTATTCTAGACATTAAAGAGCTGCTGACAAAAGTGACGTCAATTATTGAGCTTTTACCAATTTTCCTTTACGTTTCGCTCTTTTCGTCATTTGCTAAGACTACGTCGATAGCTGCAAGGGCTTCCAAAAGGTTACGTCCCCTTTTGTTTGTAAAGCGACTACCCATTCTGTTGCCCATGCATTGAAGTCGCCTCCAATAACAACTGGGGTGGCGTCACTTACGAGTTCATGTAACATGTCATCATATTCCTTTTCTGTCCAACTCGGAGCTGCATAACAGCTATAAAAATATATACCCCTAACCTTTGCACGAATAAAGCCATTATGTTGGTCACCTATGTTCTCAATAGCAAATGTGCCGCAAGACCAAATTGCTGCTTTTGTAGTGTGTGTTGGATTCACACCGTACCCGTATGTGTGAAGGCATTTGTAGCCACGTTTTTGGCATTAGGAGAGTTGACCATATATGTAATCTATATAACAAAAAATAAAATTGATAAGACTACAATTTTGCAAAAATAATAGTTGTCATTTATATTGTGATATCTATGTGATATTTCTTTAATTTTAAAGTGTAAGATTGTATGTATGTAAGATTGTAAGCTTGTAAGATTGTATGTATGCAGCTAAAAATTGTATATATGCGTAAGCTAACAATATGAAAGTTAGTTTAAATCAAATTTCGTGCAAAATTAATCAACCTTGTAAAAGATGGATGTCCTTCAGTTTGATACATTTTGTATTGAAATTTTGATTTTAGCCTAATGCTCTAAAATCCCAAAGCTGGGATCGGAAAAAGAATACTGCAGTAATAGAGTTATATATAGATTTGCGCATAATAGTTCATTTTGCTGAATCTTTCAGATCGTACAATGAGATTTAATGAACTAGGTCGTTCGTTACGGTCATCGTTATTTATTTTAAACAGCAACTCATCGTAATTCTTATCACACACATCTGCTCATTCTGGCAACACTTCACAATTGTAAACAAATGTTTACAAGAAGTAAGTACATACATAAATAATGCATATTTATCTTATTATTTTTTTACATCTGATTTATCAGGTTTATTAATTGAAGCTTCAAAATTTATCTTTTTATTTTAGTACACATTTTAATGTGAAATAAAGGGTTTACGTATTGTTCTGAGTAATTTTAACAAACAATTTATATGTGTATATTATGAAATTATTGCAGTACTTAAAAAATTCAATATTAATACATAAAAGGTTAAGGCTTATTGCAATTAATATCAACCAATAATTTCTCATTTATTATTTTAATTTACAAAAATTAACATAAATTTGAGATGATTTGCTCTTTAAGATTTACCAGTTGACGGCACTGACAAAAAATAAGAAAATAAAAACATTTGAACAGTTGATCATTTTTTAACGCAACGAACGATGAACGATCAAAAAAAAAAACACTGACCTAGTCAGAATCGCGCAGTTACGGGAATCGTTCAAATACGGGAATCGTTCAATTGAACTAGGTCGTACATAACCAGCACAACTCTAGTTATATATACTCCCAACTATTGCTGAAAGTATTTTATGACCCCTAGTCCGTTTGTGGACTTTATGGGCAAAAGACTAAAAAATTCCAATTTTGGGATTTATGGTATTTAGTTTGTGAATTATAGGATTTCCTTTTCCTTAATGTTGATGATTTTTTACTATTTGATTTTTGTTGACTAATTACATATCCACAGAAAGTTTCATCGTTTAAAATAAAAATTTTGTTTCATATTTCATATTTTTACTTTCCTCAATTTTATCACACTTTATTAGTTCTTGCTAATGATTTACATTATGTTATGTTACTGGTATCCAATTCTGTTTTTACACGGTCTTTTACACGGTTTTTATTTAACACGGTTTGAAAATAAAAAATATTTTTTTTACACGATTTTATTCCATTTAGCACGACTCAAAATCTTTTGAGCTTAGATTTTATTTGTAAATTTTAAATTTTTGCGAAATATTTTTATATCAAAAATTTTGAGGAATTCCCTTTTTATGCAAACAAGCATTTTTACTTGTTAGAGCAATTGAAATGTGTTAAAATTTGTGAACTATCAATGCATCTCTACAAGAAGACGACGAAAACCATAAGTAAGAAACTATAACGTAAAGCTATTTCTTTTGAAAACAAAATTGAAATTTTAGATAACCAATCACCTATTTTCGTATACGATAAATTTCTTTTTTTACACGGATTTTTCTGAAACCAATCTACCGTGTAAAAACAGAATTAGGTGTAATAAAATGGTAACTCATTTCCGTCTATCTATCTGTCTGTCTTCTTTTCATTTGTGTTCGTATCACGTAAAAACTACTAGATGGATTTTAACAAAATTTTGTGAGGAGTGACTTTAGCATCCTGATTCCAATATAGGATACTTTTTTTCTGCAAAAATAACTTATTTCGAAGAGATAATAAGGAGAAAAGCAGTAAAAGTACGACGACTTTTTTTACCGCTTCGGAGGTACTGAATACTTTAAGACATCTTTTAATTTTGAAAGTGGGATATTTTAAACACGGTTGCGCAACAGATGGCGCTGTATTAAAATAATAATAAAATATTAATTACTTACTGCCAAATAGCCAATTGAATCAAATTTGTATTTAAGTTGTATTTTTACTTTATGGAATTACAACGTTATTGATAGATTTTAATCACCTTAACAATAATTAATTAAAATAAAGCTTAACAATAATTTTAAGAATTTTATATAAATTTTAGCATTTAGGGATGGGTAACTTTATATAAAGTAAATACATAAACCATAACTGAAGTACTATAAAAGTAAGAGTCTTTCAATTGGTGTGAAATACTTTCAAATATTGTCCGGACGCCCACGACGCTCAGAAGAATTTTTTGTGCAATAAGTAGTTTTTTCGACACATAAAATTTAAAAATGTAATGATGCAGTTTTGTAGAAAATTTATTCAGTATGAAGAATCCATAAATTGTATGCCAAAAAAATGTTCATTTGTCTTTGAAATAACGAAGTAAAGTCTCATGTATATTTTGGTCCAAAATATTGAAAACTGTTTACGCACTTCTATAGTGTTTGTAAGTAAGATAATTTTATTGCTCTGATTCAAATAGTGATTTTTTTTCAAATATATCCTTTTCTGCGTATTTAAAAAAAAAAAAATTATAAAGTTCGGTCATATGGTTTAAAAGATATGATGGAATAAAATTTGTTCTATAAAGTGCCGTGATTACAAACTTCCTTGGAAGAAAAAAAAGGTTGCTCGGTCGTGCTCGGTTCTCTCGCTATAATAAAATGAAAGGTAAGACTCCATACATACAATTAAAAAAAAAAAGTTTAAATAATTAATAATCTTTTATAAAATCATAAAATTTGTCTTCAAGTACACGACATTTTTAATTTTAAAAAATTACAAAATTAAATTACAATATGTGAAAAAAGCAAATAGAGAAGTGAAAAAGGAAAATGAGTTTATTTTCTGTGTTATATAGTGAACTGAGTTACGAACTCACTAATTGCAATGAATAATCTTAAATTAGTTTTAAGCAAAGCTGTTGATGGTGATGCATCAAAATCGGCGTTTCCTCCTTACATGCTCGCATAAAATTTATGGAAAGATGGCCGGCGCTCAAGGACGAACACAAAAGTCTAAAACTGAAAAAAAAACTTCGAATTCAGAAGGCCTTAGAGGAACAGATGGGTATACGAGTGGATGCAGTTCAACAAGAACCGGGTCTACTAACGATGGAAATACGTCCAGGCGTTTCTTTTCTAACCCCGCACTTGTTGCCGATGTGACTGGTGTAGTGGAGCAACTTATTAATTTTCGCATTACACTACAAATAATAACTTGTTGCAAAAAAGTTAATTCCTTGAAGTTCAAGAATTTTGCTCTAGATACAGCAAAACATTTTGTTGAAAAATATTGTTGGTATTATATCCCAGTAACAGTACACAAAATAGTGATACACGGAAAGGATATCATGGATGCGGCAATACTTCCTATTGGAATGCTTTCTGAAGAAGCCAAAAATAAAGATTATTATAGATTAAGGTTCTCCAGAAAGTGTGATAGAGTTGCAACAAATACAGATTTTTTTCATCGACTTCTAGTATCCTCATATTCTTTTATAAGCAGCATTAGATGTCAATCCCGTTAACAGGTTCTGGAACTTGATGAAATGATAGATTATGAATAAAAATCTATATTTAAATGCATGTATTGAAATTTATTTATAAAATAATTAGTTTTGGTAAAGAAACAAAAAGTTATAAGAAAAAATATGATATGGGTTCTATGGGCGGTGGGTAGTGGGCGTGGCCGATTTTGATGCAACTTTATATTTTTCTTAATTGAGCTAACCAAAGGCTCAGAGTAGAACTTCAACATTCTACGGGCACTCCTTATATTTTTTGCCAAACATTGTGTGAACAAATCCCACTGTGCGACGTGGCGGACACAGCTAGTGTTAACATAAGCTGATAATAATATGGTAAATACAGGAATATTTATATTTAAGAACACTTAGTTTTGCACGTAAGAAATATAATATTAACTGTACCTTTAAGACAATTGTTGGTACAATTTTACCAAATTTACCAACCCTGATACAAATACATCAAAAAAACATTGTTAATCTCAGGAAAAGTATAAATCCTCAATAAAAACAATTTTCCAGCAATTATTTAATATTAAAAAATAGTCGTGTCTTTTGATACCCCACTAAACCATATAAAGTTTTGACAACTGAAATGCATTTTGCATACAAAATACTTTAACCTTTCTTCGCAACTAATCAAATTTATTTTATTAGTTATAAACTCAACTTTAAATACGTTTACTTTAGTCAAACTTTGTATTCCCGATTAGTGAATGTTTCATGCATGTCTGTCTATCATCAACCAAACATATTCGTTTATATATTCATCTATGTATGTATTGTAGTTTGTCAGAAATGCAACCATTTATCATGTCATAACATGAACGTATTTGCATACATCTGTCGATGCATCGTTATCTCTCGCTCAAAATTTATTTTTGCAGCTGTTCAGTATCTTCAAATAGTTTGATTTGCCTCCTTTTCTCTAGTTCCAAGAGCTTCTATTTTCTTTTCTTAACTTATTGTAGCCGGTGTTTGTATGTATGTACATATACATACATATGTGTGTTCTTATGTGCTTCTTCTCTAGTGCCCTTCTTTCTTATGAAAAGCAACGTCAAAATGATGAAAATGAATTTTTCATTCAAAACACGTTCTTAACTTTTGCAGCTCATTGCATTTGTGCTAATACGGCAACAAGGATGGGTTCGATCCAAAAAAATGTTTGGTTAGGCAAACGGTAAGACAGTCCGTCCGAAAGATAAATTTAAACTAAAAGACAAACTGTTAGTTAGACCAAGAGGTAGTGGGAAAAATGAAAAAAAAAGATTTTTAGACAATGTAAAAAATTGTTTGTTTTTGTGTTAAAGTTTTTTCTTTGCTTTTGTTATTTAAGGGGAGTTCGAACAAAAAATAAGAGCATTTCCTAAAAAGTATTTTTAAAGCACAAAAGTTCGAAAAGAGTCGAAAATTCAGTTAAAAAAAAATTATGAAATTTGACAATGATTAAAAATTTATGATTATGATCGGTCATGTTTAAGGTCATGAGAAAATAAGTTTATGCAAGAATCTGAACAGGTGAAAAGCGAAATTTTCATTAATTAATTTAATTAAAGGTTTTAATTGGTTTCAGATACAAATTTAATTAAACAATTATTGAATTTTAATAAAATTAAAAATTTATTTAAAATTTAATATAATTAATATAATATAATTAATAATAATTTAATATAAAAAATATTTCGGTGTAAAGACATATCAGCAGGGAATGAATAAAATTTCGTAGGTAATTTTATTTTAATGTAAGGGAAATATCGAAGCAGACCACTTCTTTAATGGGTCGCTTATCGACCCCCTTCCTTCCTCTATGATTATAGACAACAGAAATGTTAATACGGCAACCTTACCCTCATAGAGGTTACATGGTACAACAAGCCTTTAATCTCGACATTATTGATTTCAGACTGTCGACTGGTAACTGGCGGCCTTCTTTCTCAATACGCAGTCTCTGGTAGTCGCTATGTGCATATGTTCAAGGCTTAGATCCTCAATGGGAACTATATTTAACAATGTTCTACCAGTGGTCCTAAGTCTTATGCTAGCCAGTGCCGGACATTCACACATAATGTGCGCTACCGTCTCAGCCTCTTCGCGGCACAGTCTGCAAGTATCGTCTTCTTCGATTTGCATTGGCTAGATGATACTTGAAGTTTCCATGACCTGTTACTAATGCAGTTTTCCAGCTTAGAGTATATCAATTGTATCTCAGTACCTTACTGGCCTTTCTGCCCATGGGCTCATTACGCACCATTTGAGCCTGCCTACACATAGTGGTCTTCTTCCACCTTTTTAGTTTTAATTAGTCCACCCATTGTAGGACCTTAGGTCATTTTATGCCATTACCCAGCGCAACTCTGGGTTCTGGTCCACAGAAATTCACGGCAGATCCCCTGTGTGATCTGCTGCTTTATTCCCAGCTTCCAGCACTAGTTTAGAATACAATTCACCTGCCTCATACATTTTATAACCGAGTGGTTGTCAAGTGTACCCTACATTCCAGCAGGTGAATCAACGCATCCAACAGCTCAAGCAATTCTGTCGTCTTGTAAACGGAGACTTACTCCCCCAAATGCAAACTACAGAACGAGTTGAGCTCAGCTGAGTATACCCCTGCTCCTGCTCTACCATTCATAAGAAAACCATCAGTAAAGATGCTGATGTCGTCTCCGTACACTCATTGTGTAGAACGCCTTCCGCAATGTTTGTACTATGCAGTCTTTCGACTATCTTTCCTCTACTTATGCGTTCCATCGGCATTTGAGCTTCCCTAACCTCCCTATTAGCTAGGTCCATGATGCTCTTATGCCCGATATTCGGCTCAAAGTCATGCCAAATGGCATCGCTCTTCATACGCAAAGCCGACATTGCCTCAATATCCCGTGTTGGAGCAGTACGCATTGCGCTACATATACTCATACAAGGAATTCTCTGGATCCCATCTAAATTGTAATCATGCATAAGTTATTATGGGTCGCACAATGATTGTGTAAATTCAGTATGCATTTGGCAAGATTCCCCACTTACGGCCACAAACTCGTTTACACTGATGCAAGATCCTTTCCGTATCTTCATTTCAATGTTCTTTCCAGGTAAGTTCCTTATCCATAGTAACTCCCAGATAATTCACCTTACTTGACAAACTGATTTTCGATCCGAAAAGCATTAAGGATCCAACCTCTATACCCTTCCTTCTAGAAGTAAAGAGCACAGCCTCTGATTGACTAGCATTTAAGATTAGCTCCTGTTCATCGCACCATACCTCAGTTGTTATGAACGCCTGTCTCATACATCCTTGGATGGTATCGATAAACTTTCCACCAACCACAAGTGCCAGATCGTTGGTTTTTTTTTTTTTTTTGTTTTGTTAAAGGCAAATTCAATATATAAAACAAAAAGCATAGTGAAGTTTAAGAAAATTCGTAAAATTTAACTTTAGAAATATTATTGGAGTTGACATATAAAATAGCAAATTTTTTCAATATAAATTTTTTATTTTAAACGTTTGTGACATTAAATTAAATATATTTGCGAGCAATTTAAGCGTATTGTTGAAAATTAAAAGTAAACGAATACATTTTTGGAGCAAATCTCAAACTATTAGCGGTTTGGAACAGAAATTTGTGGACAATTTGTGAAAAATATTAAACCAAATCAAATGCCCGCAACAGGAACCGAAAGTCATATTCGTTCAATCCTCTCAAAAGAGTTTAATTTTGAGATTATGTTGAAGATTTTTAATTAATAATGATATCATAAAGATAAATATTATATAAAAAAATGAACAAATATTTTTAGTTAATTGAACTTAATTTTTATAATTTTTACAGAAATTAGTCATACTGAAGAAATTTCTTCAATAAAAAGAATTTAAAAAAATATTTTTTATTTTCACATCAATCGCCTGTAGATCTGACTAAAAAGTTTGTTAGCTGTATAATAAACTACTTTACTGCAATTCTCCACCCCTTTTTACAATATTTAGGTAAATTTTTAGTTCAGTGCAAAAACACAAATGTGGAAAAAAAAGCCAAGATCCTATCTAAAAATTTCGGCAGTTAAAAATAGGGAAATTTAAAAGAAGCAGCATGCTTGGTACATCACATTATCTTACTTTATCTGCTGGTTATGGTAATAAATATTGGAGTAAGCAAAAACTTAATTTTGATTTTGATCATTGCTTTTATTTGTCGAATTTTTTGGATACGAACTTCGTCTTATTTGCGCATTCATATATTTGTGCGGATCTGACCAATTTTTTCGTTTTTATCCACATCTTTTTTAAAGCTAAATTTAGCATTTGATTATGTTTGTGTAACCGCTAACAAAGGGAAAAATTTCTCATATTTAGATTCTTTTGATCAGTTACTCGCTAAAGCCGTTATGACAATAAGTTTTATCATATTTTCTTGGAGTCAACTGACACCATTAAATTTTTCATGAAACTAGTCGCATGGCTTGATTTTTAAGGGGATTTTTTGACAATTGCTTCACGCAACGAAAAAAAAACATGGTTGTGGTATGGTCACAGGAATCACATTATATTCTCTGTAACAATGTATGGTTGCTATAAATAAATTTTAGTTGTTTGTAACACTACTTTGGTCACGGTAAATAAGTTGTAGTTAATATTTTATTAAATGGTTGGTTTTATTTACCAATTTTGATAAACTTCAAACCACAACCAAAGTTTTATAAATATTTAAAAATAATATATTCATATGTAACCAAACATTTTTTGTTTCTATTCATCGGGCTTGACAACTTTTTTCTTAAAAATAAAAATAGTAATAAAATGTAAAATTTTATTTCTGAAAAATTATATACAAACATCCATACATACATACATACATACATACATACATACATACATACATACATACATACATACATACATACATACATACATACATACATACATACATACATACATACATACATACATACATACATACATACATACATACATACATACATACATACATACATACATACATACATACATACATACATACATACATACATACATACATACATACATACATACATATTTAATTAATATTTACAATACAAAGTAAGTATTATATTTTGTTAATTTCATTGATACATAAATTAGCAAAACTGAAGTCGTTGTGATAATAATAATGAATAACAAAATTATTTTAGAAATTTATCCGCACTGCTCGAAAGCATGTAAACCGTTGGGCTGGCAAAGACTACTAGAAGGCTTATTTGGGTACAAGATGAAAGACTGATCCTTTGGGTTGTGTTTCCCATAGCAAGGGAGTTGCACTTATACAAGTTGGGGTTTTAAGCCCAACAACCTATTTCTGCTATCCGTACGTATATGACATTGCAATTGCTTAAAAACGGAAATATATTAAGGCCTTTGTATCTCTTGATTGTAGCTTGTCCTATGTGCATTTAAAAAAACGGTGAAAAGTTAGTTCCTACTTTTGATCGTAAAGGTCATGCCGTCGGTGATGTGCTTTCTTTGTTGCCATGTAACGCGTCCGCCAAATAAATTTTTTTTTTGAAAATGCTATAAAAAAAAAACTAGTGAATATTTTCTCAAATTTCTTTTTTTATTTGAAAGTACAATCCTTCCGGTTAATAATGGAAAATAATTTCATTCAAATGGCTGCCTCGGCTGGCCATGCAGTGCAGCTGTATTTCACCAATGGCTTCACAAATATTGTCCTTTAAAGCGTCAATTGTCTCTGGCTTGTCGGCGTAACAGTTATCTTTGACGGCACCCCACAAATAATAATCCAACGGTGTCAAATCGCAGCTCCGAGCTGGCCAAACGACATCAGCTATGCGGCTAATAATGCGATCTTCAAAAACAGGGCGCAAAACATCGAGTGCAGCTTCGGCTGTGTTGCACGTAGCGCCGTTCTATTAAAACCAAATGTTGCCAATATCCTCCTTTTCAATTTTTGTGAACAAAAATTCGGTCAGCATGGCCCGATAACAATCGCCATTGACTGTAACGGCCACTCCTTGCTCATTTTCGAAGAAAAATAGCCATATTATGCCTCTGGACCAAAATCCGCACCAAACAGTGACTCGTTTTGGTTGTAATGGCTTTTCAATGTATGCTTGCGGGTTTTCTGTGCCCCAAATGCGACAATTTTGCTTGTTTACATACCCGCCAAGATCAAAATGAGCTTCATCTGAAAAAATGATTTTTTTTTTTTGGCAAAATCGGCATCTTCTGTAAGTCAATATTTCCCAGCGTTGTTCAAGCGTATACACAACCATATTCGTTCAGCGAAAGGATAAAACTAATTACCTGCCAAATCAGACATGAGCTAAGTGTTACCATTCACGAAATAAGCACTAGTTGAAAAAAAAAAAACGTTAGATAGCGAACCCTACATAAGAAAAGGAAGGAACGTTCAACTTCTTAAGAAACTTGTGTTTTATTTCAAATTTTTTAATGTTTGTATATATGTATGTATGTATGTACATATGTATAATAAAATGTGTTTCAAAATAAATTAAAAAAATATAAAAAAATGACGTTTAATATTTTTTTAACCATACTATAATCGTTTAATTGAACCGTAATATTATAATGTTCAACAATAATATGGTTTATTTACAACCATATAATTTAACCATAATATGTTGCTCTTAGATTATGGTTACCTGAATCATTTTTTTTCTTTGAGTGTTTGCATAATTTTTGTAGTTCAGAGTTGCATTTAAAAAATACCCTTTTTTATGTTTTATTTTGTGAAAATTTCGTTGTTGTGGTGAATCGAAAATATAATCATGTTCGGTTTGGGGTGTCAAGTTAACTACCCCTTCCCCCTTTCCGAAATGCCAGCGCTAAATCAATGGCTAAAATTTTTTATATTTAGAATTTTCTGTTCTGTACTTACTTTATCTGCTGGTCTTATTTGTATACCTCATAGTATTTGCGGAAAAAAGTATCTTACTTTATCTGCTGGTCTTATTTGTATACCTCATAGTATTTGCGGAAAAAAGTATCTATGAGTGAGTCAGCCAGCAAATCAATAAGAAAAACATGTATGGAATTTTTACACCTTAATATCTCAGAAACTTCTAAACTTCAGCTATAGGGTTACATGTAAGTAGCATCTTTCTGTTTTATGATTCATCGTGTTTTTCACAGGGTTATGGTAAATGAATTCCTGTAATTTACAAACTGTGTGTATAGGTCGTAAATTGGCCTGTTGCACTACCATGTACTTTCAGAGTCATGTATTTCAGTTAAGAATTTACTTACAAACTAATGAAACCCAATAACTTACGTAAACATTGTTATTTTCAATCTGATTTTGCAGCAGAACCCAGAGACTATTTTTTGACGAAGAAAAGAATTTAGACTTTGGCTTCAAGAAAAAAAAAATGAAATTTATGAGGCTGCCGGACTAATGCCGGAGTTCTTCAAATAATATGTCAAATTTAATGCCGGTTGTAGACAGTTATGTTATGAAAATAAAAATTGCCCTAAGTTAAATATAGCGGGAATAAATGGTGGTCATATAGCTGTGATGGCAGATGATTAGATAGACTGTGGTCTGTGGCCTGCTGTTGTCATTGTGTTTAATGCATAATCCATAAAGTATTCTATTTCTAATCTCTAATGGAAATGGTGTCAATAATCTGCTATAGTTAGACAAAACAAGCCATTACAAATTTAAATCTTTTGAAATGATTGTGGTTATTTGTTTTCTTCTTTTTTGTTTTATTTTTAAACAACTAACGATAATTCTCTTATTAAAAGTTGATTGCATTTTCATTATTTGTTTTACTCAATGTACTTGTATATCTGTATTTAGTTTTCTCTTCGGTATTGTTTGATTACAACCCATCACACTGTTCTTGTTGTTGCTATTGTTTGTACAATCATGCAACTACCAGTTTTGCACCTTAAAAGGTAATTTTATAGCAATTTGTTATTACGCAAAATGAATATTAATTAACTTAAGGTCTCTTTTGACTTTAAGAGTTTCTGCAATTAGCTGAGTTTGTAATTATATAAATGAAAGCCTAGTAAGCATATGCTAGAGAGATATGTTGCTATGTAATAGATAATGATTGCAAATTATACAAAATTTTAGATGATCTCACCCCCCATATCCCTCAACTATTTAAAACGAATGAGCAGTTTCGAAGATGAAAACATGGTTCTCATGTAATAAGTCTGAACTTAGGTCTAAAAGAAAACACAAATATACTTGTCAAGCTAAGACACAGCTAGACAGAAACTTGTGTTTCACGATGGCTGTTATCTTTTGAGGCCATCCCTCTGATATCTGCCCAATAGGAGTAATATCCCTCTATCCTAGATGAATGTAAACACCATCATGCAAGATGTTACGTGCCAGAGGATTTGGGTGAGTTTCAAGCTTTATTTATATTTTAACTAATAGCGCTTATAAATCTATTCAAAAGTTTGAGAGGGGAAAGGGTGTGGCCTGAATTCCATAAAAGTTAGTATTGGTTCTTTAATTGCCCACAAAAAAGTAATAAAGAAGTAAAATACGAAAACAATAATATTATATATGAAATTACCAATTACCATACCATAAACATTCAGTAGGATTATTACGAACTGAATAATTTGTATCATCATGTTTGGAGCACAAAGATTCAATTTGTAAGATAAGTTAAGGCAACGACAGAAGTGTTTCTTAAGAAGGTCCTAAAGCTCACTTCCTATTTTGCTCCTTCTAGTTCTTCGGCTGTCATCAGTGAACGTGAGTACACTTAATGAAGTTGAAATACTAGTAATATCAGAATCAGATTCTAATGACGAAGATATAAATGAGAATGAAGCTGACAAATCGATATTTATTTCTTCTCCTAACACTGTTGGCTTGATAAATTCGGATCTATCCTCTTGGCCAGAATTCAAAAATAAAAACGAAAAGAATGAGTTAATTTTCTTTTATTGCTTGACTACAAAATATGTACTACAAAATATGTAACCCTTTTGTAAATATAAGTATAAATTCAAAAAAAATTATATGAGAAATATAAGTTTATTTAAACTAATTAAATGTGTAGGGGGCCAGATCACAATCTTGCCCCGGGCTCCTACTAACCTCGGGGCGGAACCACACACATAGTGTGCGTCCTGACAATATTTTGTTAGATTTTGCTTTGAAAGTAATCCATAACAAATTTTAAGACTCTTACTTTTATAGTGGTTCACGTATACGTATTTTCTTTATATAAGAATATCCCTGGATGAAATTCTAAAATTAATATAAAATTCTAAAAATTATTGTAGAGCTCTTTAAAAGTTGTTTAAAATATCCCGTTTTCAAAAATAACACGGGCTGTAAAATATGCAGTACCTTTAAAACATCCCGCTTCCGATTTCGCAATTTTACCGGTATGCCTTAAGGTATACATATCGTTAGATTGCAGACTTTCACTGATTTTTCTAAATTTTATCTTGGAAATAAGATATTATTGCGGAAAAAAATAATTATATAGGAATCAGGATACTAAGGTACCTCCTCACATAATTTTGTTGACATGCATCTAGCAGTTTTTCGTGATGACAACACAAATAAAGAAAGACAGATAGACAGACAGACAGACATACAAGAAATGAGTTACTATTTTATTATATGTATAGATATTTTTAATTAGTCGAACTATATTTTTTAACATGCACATGAATTTTTGAAGTTAGAACTAATTTTTTTACATTCTCTCAAAGAAAAATATGAAACAAGGAGTAGTTTTGGGTTAAGGTAGACCTCGTTTTCACAAACTGACGACGATAATTGAATACAGTTTTTCTTGTATTCCCTTATCTGCCTTTGGTTGGTTAAGAAGATGATGCTTACAACAGCCAAAGTAGATAGATGCGAAGAATACTGAAGACGAATGTAGCTATCCAGAAAATGCATTACATTCTGTTTGAATTTGTAAATTTAAAAATTCAGTATGTTACTGTTTTTTATGTATAGACTTGCGACTATAGAATTTCGTCATTTCTGTACCAATTTGAATTTTTTTGATAATTTTAAAAACTAAAGGATGTCCAAATGCAACGTACATAACGTTAGAGTATCTTTTGAACCATTTAAAATTTTAAGAAAGTGGGTACCACTATAGTGCAAAATAAGAAAAATAAATATAAAACTATACTTCAAAATTAAAGGTAATTTAAAAATGGTTCAGGTAACTTGTCCTATATGACCCTATCTTAGATATATATATATATATATATATATATATATATATATATATATATATATATATATATATATATATAAATAGTTATATTTAGTATGTTTTCCCTACTGATTATGCCGCCACAGATTTCTTGTTGCCTGAAGAACTACTCATAACCAAAACAACTGAATTTCAAGCTTTGAATTTGACTTTAGCTATTGAATTCACAATATTAGGATCTTTTAAGATTTGTGGCCCATCAGAACTACAACTTCAAATTTTTCTCTATTTAAAGCTGGAAATTTGCGTGATAGAAAAATTAAATAGCGTCTTGACAACCTGTTTCATTATGTCGATTTTAATCTAAGTATAGTGGTGGAAGTATTTTGGGGTTTTGGCTAACTATAACCTTTTTTTATTTTTTTTGGTGCTTTCCTTCGAAGTTCTGTCCAATTATGGGTGTTACGAACATTATTGCAATTGCATAACCGTAAATATATACATATAACACATTTCTGGCATACAATATGAGGAATCCATGGCTTGTTCTGATTATACAGTTTCTTTTAAAAGCACAATTTCATTACTGCGCAGTTTTGACAAAGTCCGGTATAGGTTTTCGTTATTTTTCAAATACATAATCACCATAAGCATAGCAAATACAATCTGGATTATGCACGAAACTTCCCTTTGACGGTCAAATAAATATATTTTAGTGTCCAATAAGAAACCATCTAAGTAAAAATATGGGATAAGGTTAGTTAGCTATAAATCAAAAACAAAGGAGAAACAATTTTGCAATTAGGAATATTTAAATACAAGGTGAAAATAATAATGAAAAATATCCAACAAGAGGCAGTCTGTAGGTAGTGATAGACTTTGTTTTCACCAACTGACGATTGATGATTGAATACAGTTTTTTTTGTATCCCTTTATCGGAGTTTGGTTGGTTAAATAGATGATTTCGACAACGTAACACTACCCAAAGTAGATATATTAGAGTAACCACTCGATCAATCATCGCTCGAATACTCGTAGAATTTCAAGTCGATTAATTGATCGAGTAAGAAAAATCGCAAATTTCGATTAAAAAATTAGTCAAGTGCGAGTTAGACTCACACACTTAGGGTTCCGTACTATGTTTAGTACAACTTTATAAATTGAAGCTGTTAATTTTTGTATGTCTTATGAGTCACCCTTTAATTTTAAAATTAAAGACATAATTGCATCACTGTTGGAACACCCTTTAAATTTTACCAATTTTTGTTATACCGGCCATGGTAATACACTATCTATAGAAATATACATGCGCCTACCTATTGCGGTTCAAAAAATAAGGTAATATACGCGAAAAACATGTCACTGATGGAACACCCTTTAGATGTTAGTAATTGTTACAGCGGCCGAAGTACAACATCTACTGTAAACATTTAAAGAGTCTACCCATTATGGTTCAAAAAATAAGGCTATTTACGTACAAATCATGTCTCTGTCGGAACACCCTTTAATTTTGTTATTTGCTATGGCGACCATGGCAATTCTCTTTGTATGAATATATCAATAGTCTACCTATTACTATTAAAAATCTATTAGCGTTCAAAACCTATGCCATATACATACAAATCACGTCACTAACGCAACTCCCGTTAATTTTTAGGTTTAATATTGTATACTTTCTTATAACGCGAACATAGTTTAAATCACTCCAAATTTTAAGTGGGGGCTTAATATAGCTCAAGAAATAAAGATATAAAGGCAAATAACACGTCACTTTCGGAACACCCTATAAGTTTTAGTATTTGTTGCTATAGTGGCCACAGTTATACACCTTCTGTGAAAATTTCAAGAGTCTATCTATTATGGTTCAAAACTTAGGCCTTACACATGCAAATCACACCACTATCGGAACACCCTTTAATTTTTAGTTTTATGTTTTTATACTTGTTTATATAGTGAACTAAGTTTTAATTACTGTTTGTAAATTTCAAGTGTATCCCACCTGCTGTTCACGAAATATGCACATATTCGTGAATAACACCTCTGTATCGGAACACCCTATAAGTTTTAGTATTTGTTGCTATAGCGGCAACAGCTATACACCATCTGTGAAAATTTCATGAGTTACCTATTACGGTTCCAGAGATAAAAGACGCTGACAGACGGACAGACGTTGTAGCGAAAACAATAGGGTAACGTTTTTACACTTTGTGTACGGAACGCTAAAAATAACTCGAACAAATTATATCTGTTAATCGACAACTCGACAAAAATTAAAAACCCATACAATTGTAGATGGATAGTAAGGAAAATAAAAACGTAGTTTTTTTGTTGATGTTTTTTAGAAGCTTTAATATTCTGTAAGATTATTCTATTAACATATACACTTCTCATTGTGTTTTATAGAATTTTATTATTTATAGATATTATTACTTATAAATTGCATTTTTATTAAAGAACGTTATGGGTAATTATCATAATATTAAATAATTAATATTTAAATTCCCAAAAATTTGATTAATAACTAAATATGCAACTGCTTGTACAAAACTTTGGCAACACTTGTTATTTTTCGATTCTCTTGCGAGAACAAAATTAACACCTTACGTCTGCATTAAGAGATGGCAAAAAACCACCCATTGTAGAAGGACAGTAATTAAAAATAAAAACGTGGTTTGTTTGTTGGTATTTTGTTGAAGCTTTAATATTCTGTAATATTATTCTATTAACATATACACTTCTCATGGTGTTCTATAGAATTATTACTTATAGAGTATTTCTGGCTTCTCTAAAATTGGTTTCCTGATGATCTGGCCTGAGCCACCAGTGAATTACGAATAGGAACTAGCTCTTATCCACCAACAAATAAATTGCACTTTTATTATAAAACTAGCTGTGGCCGTCACGTCAAGGGCGACCTGACAATATTTTGATCGATTTTACTTTGAAAGTATTCCAAACCAGTTATAAAATTCTTACTTTTATATAGTGCTTCAGTTATGGTTTAGTTATTTACTTTATATAAAGGTACCCATCCTTGAATAAAATTTATAAAATAATGCTTAAAATTATTGTAAAGCACTAGGTGTTTAAATCATTTTAGTAACATCGTAATTCCACAGAGTATAATTACAAGTCAAATACAAATTCTATTAAATTGGCATCTAATGTTGCGCAATAGTGTTTAAAATATCCCACTTTCAAATATAAAAGGTGTGCAACGGTGTTGATAATATCCCAGTTTTAAATCGAAAATTTCAGTACATTTAAACCGGAAATTGCGTTTTTTTACTGATTTTTCTCCACTTTTTCTTGGAAAAGAGATATTTTTGCGGAAATAAGTATCCCATATCGGAATCTTGATGCCAAGGTACCTACTCACAAAATTTTGTTAAAATCCATGCAGTAGTTTTTAGGTGATGCGAATACAAAACAATAATAATACAAAACTGTCAGACATACGGAAATAAGTTACTATTTGATTATATATATAGACTAGCTGCGTTTCAAATATTTTAATAACAATGTAATTACACAAAGTATAAATACAAATTTTATTCAATGGGCGCCATCTGTTGCGCAATTTTTTTTTAGATATTCCACTTTCAAAAATAAAAGATGCGCAACCGTGTTTAAAATATCCCAGTTTTAAACCGAAAATTTCGGTAAATTGAAACTGGAAAATGCAAACTTTTACTGCTTTTTCTACACTTTCTCTTGGATATTTTTGCAAAAAAAAAAGTATCCTATATTGGAATCAGCATGAAAAGGTACATCCCCACAAAATTTTGTTAAAATCCATCCAGTACTTTTTACGTGCTGCGAACGCAAAAGAAAAGCAGACAGTCAGACATACGGAAATGAGTTACTATTTTATTATATGTATAGATGTTATGGGTAATTAGCATAATATTAAATAACTAAAATTAATTTTTGTTAAGACTCCATTTTTTTACTGATTCTTTACTTCTTATTTTTTCGTTTAAAAATAATTCTGAACTCACTGTGTTAGTAAAAACATAAAGAGAAAAAAGAATATACATATATAAGCTAAGAATACATATATTGTTTCATTCCGTTGTAAAACATCGTTACAAAAAATACGAACATACTTAACGTGTGTTTTAAAATTTTGTTACTATTTATATGCTAATTACTATTTATATGCTAATAATTCAAATCTTCTAAGTAGTTCGTGTTTCAGAATTCCCCTCACAACGAGGATTCCGTACATATCCACGTTTCTACAATATCCATATCATAAGTGTGTTTGCACTTCATGAAAAATATTATATTCAAAACGTGTTCGTTACTTTTTTCCGAATAACGACAAAAGCATGCTAATTATGAAATAATTCATATTTTTCTTTTAATGTCACAATAACATACAAATTGAATTCTAACTTAATTTTCACACATGGTAGTGAAATACTTTTGGGAATAGAACCCACAACCCCCAGGCTCATAGACCAGCGTACTACCTACTAGCCTAATAGGACACCTAAATCATTTTTTATTATACCGAAAAGCTATAAAATCAGTTCATAATATTTATCCTCAATATGTTTCTGCTTATTGGAAGAAGATGTGAAAATATCAAATGAAAATAAATTTCTAACTGAAATAAACAAATCAATAAAACATTTTTAAAAATCATCTACAAGTTGTAATTAATAAAATATATTATTAAAAAATTTTATATGGTTGTCCTTTCTCATTGGATACAAATTCTTTACATACGCGCGATTAATTCGAGTTATTCGAGTAATTTAATCGATTAAAATTTAAATTAAAATTGAAAATTTAAATCGAATAATTGTTTGGTCGAATAAAATCAAAACCCGATTAAATGGATACTCCAATGGATACTAAGAATGTTCAAGATGGATGTAACTATCCAGAAAATGCATTATATTCTGCTAGTGTCATGGTAAGATAGAAACAACAACAAAGATCACAGGAACAAAAAATGTTTTTAATTTTTCTTTTGATCAGTGTTGTGTTTTATATATTTTTAGGTACATATACGTATATATTCGACTGTTAGAAACTCGGTCAGATCAATTGGTTAAAAAACCGTACTTAGCAGTGTTTGATTTAAAACTTCTAAATAATATTTGAGTTCACAAGTATTATTGTGCCACAGTGCTTCGCTTGATAGCTTAACTATCAACAGTTTCATGTTTTTTTCTAATGCACATAATCCAAAATACTTTTATTTCTGAGCTGGTAAATAACTAGCATCAACCAAAATTTTAATTTAAGGGATCAATGGTCATATTAAACAAGTCCAAACTTCAAAAACAAAAAATATTTATTATTAAGTTAAATTCGTTTAAACAAACAACCATCTGAAGCAAATCGACCACAAAACATTAATCTGTAAAAACTAGCAAAATGTTAAATATTTTCCTAAAAATAAAACATGACCGTAAATGCAAAAGAATTGAACAAAAAAAGTATAAAAATTCAACGCACGAATGAACAATTGTTTAGAAAAAAATTGTGAATTTATACAAGTTTGGGCAACAATAACAGCTGACAACAGTCCTGAAATGTATTTGTCTAATGTTTTTTTGGACAATTTTTTTCCTAAGTTTTTCTAAAGCTGCATATGGATTATGTATGCTGTTGTTGGCTACTTGTAGGTATGAATATCGATTGCAGAAACATTTGGCGCCAATAGATTAGAGAAAACGCCCAAACATTTCAACTGCTTGTTGGGCTTTTGCATTTTTTTTTTGCAATTGCACAATTGCAACAGAGTTTGAAACGAATATATATGAGTGTGTATGTAAATACATATGTATGTTCCCTTTACCGCTATCCATCCAACTGTCCTTCTCCTTACCTGTGCTTTAACTTCCCTGACCAGTTCTTTCGATTTAAGTATATACAGTCGTTTGGGTGCTCAATTTTGCTTAATGCGGAATAAAACCCAAACCTTTCAAAGTGGGTATATATTTTGATTGTGGCGCAAAATAAAATAAAATCTAATTTAGTCACGGGGTTTACATGCGCCAAAGTCACAGTTTTTTCTGTATCGCAAGCAAAATGCATCAGCATCAGTTTTATAACAAACAAATGCAAAAAGGAACGTGAATACAGCCAACACAGTTGATGACAACAACACGTGCAACTAAAGACAGCTTTAGGTTAAAATGTTAAATCAGGAATTAAACAAAAACAACGAAACAAAAAAAAAACATTAAAAACCGATTTAAATGAAATTATTTTGCTGTTTGGGTTTTGCTAGCAATTTTAAATGCTCCTATACTTTGTAGTTTTTGTTATAAATGGAATTTAAAACAGAGAAAAGTGTGATCCTCCTGGCTTAAGAACCTATGAATACAACTGTTTTATATTATACTACTCTATTACACTTTAATAATTAAAAAAGGAAATAAAAGTAGCCAGTCGTGTAGAGTTAAATAATATAAAAAATATGAATATCAGAACTATTCATGTACCATATTTTAAAGCTTATAGACTTTAACTATAATTGGACACTTTCATTATTATATAAACAAGACTTAATAACCTCCCCAAGTTTGAGTTAAAATCTTACACGAAGAGTTCCGTCCCACCGTACAGTATAGAACACGACATTAAAGGTACCATAAGATAGTTTTAGTTGGTTAACAACACTTATTTTCGTACCGACACACAGTAAACTGTCTAGTGGAAAAAAAAAATTTCGAATTTTTCAAGAAAATACTTATGGGATGAAATCTAAGACTCCCACGATTCCAGAGTGGTTTAGTTTTTCATGTGCGTTACACCTATAAAGAGTAGTTACAAGGCTTTAAATTCGAATTATTTTGATAATTTTTTCATAATTTTTAAGTAACAAAAAATGGGTTTGGAAAAATAAATCTCAAAAATTTATTTTTCAATAAAAATGCATGCAAATTTATTTATTTTATTCAGAAACGTAGCAGAAACAATAAAAAATCCTAAAATTTAAATATTTATAGCAACACTGTAAAAAAAATTGTGAAGTTTTTAGCCAAAATATGTACTTAAAAAAAAAACAGTCAGCTTCGATGGACCCGAAAAAAGGCACAAAAACTATTTTTATGAATCAATAATCTTATTTTCAGTTATATATACTAAAATATGTATACAAACATTTAGGTGTTTTCTATGCCAACTTTTGAAATATAATGATTTTAAAAATCATCCATATTTGATTTTTTTATTGAAATTATCAGTTGATATTTTTAATATTTGAAAATGTATGATAATAGTAGGCTATGTATAAACCAGGGCGAACTAATACAAGGTGAATGCACGGGCGAATGCTTTAGAATAACTTCACAAAACAATTAAGAAAGAACAGACTTGAGCACTCTAGAAAAAATAGCAGAGAAAATTGTAATCAAGATTTAATGAATAAACTCCCAATTTCTTCTGATCCATTAATTTCATCTAATAGAAATACAATAAATACAAGCAGCACTTTCAACAATAATCAAGAAATTAGTAATTACATAATGAATCTATTAACACTGATTCAGACTCAGAAACTTATTTTAGTGATTAATAAATTGTTTACAATTGTTATGTTATTTGAATTTGTTTATAACTTTATTATTAATTTTTATATAAATTTGTTTTTTATCTTAAATAATAATTTAATTTTAAAATATTTAGTGTTGTCAATTTGGTAACCCTATTCATATAATGTTATTTGAATACCACTGGTTGTTGGTATGTATTTTCAAAACTTTAAAAAATAAAAATAGTAAAAAGTTCAAAATGATGTTATATTCAAAAAAGGTATACGGCAACCCTAAATAATTCCAGATTTTATAAAAAAACTATCACGCTTTATCATTTTGCAGGTGAAATGATAGATTAAAATTCAAAAAAAGTAATAATTACTAAAATGGGGGAATTTTGGGTATTTAATTGTCCCCGCACTGGAAAAATAAAAGGATTTCTACAAATGTTAATTCATTTTTGAAAATAGTTGGCCAAGAGAGATATGTGCCAAAAATTTCATTAAGCTACCATAACTCCTTCGATTTTTTTCAAGTTTTACTATAGGGACCGTTCACTGTGCGACATAAAGTTTAAAAGCAAACAAATACCTACTTCAAAACAGACAGACGGATACAAGAGAAAGCACTTTGAAATTATAAACTGAAAAAAATATTAATAAAAAATATAAGTCAAATTCACGTCTTCTATGGGGCACCAAATATTTATTAATTTAATGTTTTACATACAGATGAAATTTAAAGTCAAGCTTAAGTTCGTTTTTTATTCTCTCTAAGAAATAATAAATTAAATTACAAATTAGGTGATAATATTAAAGAAAAATAAGGAAAATTTAATTTTTAGACACCAGAAGAGCGGAATGCACATATCATAGAAACCACATATCCTAGAAAGCTATCTTCTTTGGGTAGTGTTTTGTCTAGTGTTTTGGTAATACTGATAATAATATTAGTTCAAAAGGCAAAACCACATATATCAGAAACACTGCTTCTATGGGGACACACTTTAAATTTTAACATTTTTTTATACTTGTTGCTAAGTGGATAAAATAGTGGACGTTTTATGAGAAATACCATCCCTTTTTCACTTTTACGAATTTATGTCATAGCAGGCATAGAAATCTGTTTTAATTTCTATTCCCTGATAATTTAGGTTCAAAAGGTTAGTGCTTTCACGTCTTATATGGGGGCACCCTTTAATATTTATTCAATTTTGTATACTTGCTATTAAAGCGTACTATGTCCGCTACACAGTTTGTCTAAAGTTTAAGTCTGTTCTTATCACTGTTCACAAATACATAAAAATCACATCTTTTGTTAAGACACTTATTATTTTCTAAATTTATTTTTTAACCTGTTGTTATAACGTCCGTAATAATACACACCCTGTATTAATTTCAGCTATCTGCCTATTGCGGTAAAAAAACAAGATCATATAGCAGAAGTCATGTTATTTGACTTGAAAGTTATTTTTTTTACTTATACTCTGTGTAAATTTCAAGAAACTTCTAGTTAACGATCAAAAGATAACCAAGTTACCTTTTTATGGAGAACCCTTTTAATTTTAATACACACAATGTGTAAATTTCAAGCGCCAATCGATTACGGTTCAGAAAAGTACCATATACAACGAATCACAGTGAAAATGTGTGGGACATTTTCACTTTATTTAGTTACAAGCTATGCCCAATACATCGTGTGTGTCCTGACATTATTTTCTTCGATTTTGCTTTAAAAGTTATCCACAGCAAATTTTAAGATTTCACTTTTATAGTGCTTCAGCCATGGTTTATTTATTTACTTTATATAGAGGTGGAACAAGAAAAACGTGGGCACCTGCCGCTTGGCCTAATCCCACGATGGTCTTACCACCGAGTGAAATATAAGCGTAGACTAGCACGCCCATTGTGTAGTATAGAGGATAGACTCTGTGTGGGGCTACCGATTCCCGCGGTACCAGTCCTTTGAGCACTGGTCGGGTCTCGAAGAGGACCCGTGTGTTTTAAGATGCAGACCTTTTCTTCCAGATTTAGGTTCTAGGAACCCTAGCGTCAGGTGCCCCTATTTTCCCCGAGTGAACCGCGTCAAGGCATTTGAGAATGTACTGCAATGACAATTGGAACCCCCGGGGGGTTTATATAGAGGTACCCATCCCTGGGTAATTACTATTATATATTTCCAAAAATGATTGTATTATTATATATGTAATTCTGTTAATAGTGTTTAAAATTTCCCGCTGACAAAAGAAGGTGCTGCAAAGTTTGCAGGACTAATGAATCGGTAAAATTGTGTGTTTTTACTACTTTTTCTCTATTTTCTGTTAGAAATGAGATATATTTACGGAAAAAAGTATTTTACATTTGAACCTAGATACTAAGGAACCTCCTGTAGTTTTTACTTTGAAACACAGACAGACGGAGAGATAAACAAACAATAGTTCTAAAACTTGGTGTTTTGTATTTCATTTCGATTACTATCTGCACCAGCAACAAAAATTCCAACAAATATTTTATGTACAAAAATTGTCCTTCTAATAAAAGATACAAATAATAAATTTTTTAATATTTCTTAGATACATATTATTGGATATGTATTTTAAAAGCTAGTGTCGTCAGTGTTTTAACAAAAAAAATATTTGCTTAAGTTATTTGCAATTGAATTGAAATATAAAAGTTTTTATGTGAACGACCTCAAATCCGCTTTACAAGAGAAGAAGACTGGCCAAATATTTCTTCTTATTTTACACAAATTTTAGTGTAAGCCATTCCGAATAGTCTAAAATCTGTTATCACACAAAGGGGATTCCCAACAAAGTACGAAGATATAAAATAGGCTGATATATTGCACAAAAAACTATGCGGGGCCATTTTCTCTGCGAGCTGAAATTTGGAGTACTTTTGTTTTTAGTAGAAAAAATAATATTTTAGTTTTGAAATTTAAACAATTTTAGGCTCCTAATACGGAATACCATATAAAATTTATTCAAAATTAAAAAAATATTTATTTTTATTTTACAAATTCCATTCCTAAACAAAATCCATTATTCGGCCAATTTTACTGTGTCAAATCAATTTTAGGAATACCCCTTCATTTTGAACTTAATTTTGTTATTTCTTATTGTAGCGCCCAGGGTTGACAGATTTATTTTCACCTATTTCGACATAATCAATGTGAAAAAGCGCCAAAACAATTTTTTGTTAAAATTTGCCTCTAATATATACAGTCAAATCCCGATAATTCGTCATCGCTAGGGACCGGCCATTTCCTACGAATTATAGGGGTTTTCGATTTAGGGGGTTTCGTAGTGGGCCACTAATCGGAATGTTAGACTGCCGGCACTGTGTAAACCATAAGACTTTTCAAGCTCGGGATATTCAGGTAGTTTTTCGCGCTTTAGCTTACTGCCTGAAGGTTTTTGCATAATAAATTCTCCTTTTTGAAGGATTGAACTAAGAGTTGATGGAGCAATTTCAAATCGCTTAGCAACGTGTATTTTTTTCTCTCCATTGTCAATGGCTTTTTTGTTTTGTTTTTGTAACACCGACAGAGTTTTATGCGTGCGCTTTGACATTTTTCTTTATTATTCATTAACAAACTAATCTTAAGAAAATAAACACAGACACCAGCAAAAGCAAAAACCCACGCAAAAAAAGATTTATTTGAAAAAAAAAAAAAAATTACGATTTAGCGAGGGGACCAAAATGTACAGAAATTTTACGAATTAACGAGATTTTTTCAAGGGACCGACAGTTTATTACGAATATCGGGGTACGAATTATAGGGATTTGACTATACTATATTTTTTAATTTTAAAAATATTTTTAACAAATCACAAACAATTTTATACGATTAGTGAACACGAGAAAGGTAAAATTTTTACTTAAAACAATGAAAAATAGTGGTTATTATAATAAATTGAGAGCTAAACAAATCCATCCTTGAGGTATTTATCACCGGGTTTTTATTTAGAATATGTTTTATAGGAATAAAATTTATTCAATATTACTAAAGATCAACGGATGTGTGCCACATGTCCTATTTCAATTCATACAATTTTTAGCATGTTTTTAGATCGATTTCAATCTTTATATCTAGTAAGTAGCAGTATATACATTTAAAAAATCAAATTTTTCTTTATAATTAATTACCTAAAATAAAAAATATTCGTTCAACTAAGAGGGAATAAAACGAACTTAATCCTTACTTCAAAACTTCTTTTGTATGTAAAAACAAATTAAAAAAAATCATTGGAATTACCAGCGCATTAAGTACGAAACTAATGTAGCGCGCTGCAGCGTCAAAAGTGCGTTAACACCTTTGAATAATTTTGTTTTATTTTTGTTAATTCTAAAAAAATAAAATTGTACTTTTTTCTATATTTTGCTGATAGTTAATTGGTAATATAATGACATTATAATTTGAGCTGTAAAAATATTAAAACACTAATATTAACATTGTAATAAAACGAAATATAAAATTATAGATGATGATGACTCACTTTTGACGCTGTATGTATGTTTGGATTTAAACAAAAGTCAATGAAAAATCGCCAAAAATATGGACAATTATTTTAAAAAATCGCCAAAAAGCCGCCATGTTGCTAAATCCAATATTTAATTGCCAAGTAAGAAAATCGCCATGTTTGGGAAGAAATCACCATATCTGACAACCCTGATAGCAGCCATAGTAATAAACTATTTGTCAAAATCTAAAGTTTCACCTATAGCGATAGGTGGCTAGACAGGCAGACATTAGAGTGATATTAATAGGGTTAAAATAAACCATCATAAGGTTTAAAACTCACTTTTTCCCTTGATTACGAAATCCTAGAGAATCTTAAAGATTCGAGACTTTATTTTTAAAACATATTTTTCTGGTCCAAGTAAACGGCTAATAAAAGAGGAAATACCTAGCTGTTAAAAAAATAAGTTAAATAATTGTTTCCTTTTTTTTTTCCATTTTTGTTTTCCATTTTTTGAAGTTATAAATTGGTCATATGTTTTACAAATTCTGCAATATTTGCTTTATTTCCGACTTCGAAAGCCTCTTCAAAATTTTTTTTTTTTAATTTTCTCAAAGTCGACCAGCCTGTAATAACAAACTGCACCTGGTTCCTGTAACTTTCTATCTTTATAACCAACAGTTGGGTGGGTTGGGCTTTAATAACTGCACATTATGTTCGGTATACAATACATACTCATATATTTTTTATTTTTTAACTAAATTACTTTTATTGTCGTTCGATTTTTGTTGTTTTTGTAATACCTTTAACACCATACTAAATAGTTTTTCTAAAAAAAGTTTTATTTCAAGTTTGTCTGTAAATAAAACAAACAAAAGCTAACTTTTAAAAAATTTATCAACGAAAAAATAATAATAAATAATAAACAAAACTTATTGAACTCAGAAGCGTAGAATAAATTTATTATATAAAATGTACAAACTAAATAAGACATTTATTGGGTTGTTAAATTTTAAGGGGCGATGTTGAATGTGGACCACACCTAAACGTCTAATTTTTATTTCTGAATTTAATTTCTCAATTTCAGACTAACTCAATTTGAACCGTGGAAAGATACACGATCGAGCAATGTTTAGAATGGTGGCAAGAAATGGCAACAGTGGATGATCAATTTTCGAAGAAAATCATCTTCAGCAAGAGCCCCCACGCAAACCCCTAGGGGTCTGTGAGCACATACACAATCTTAACCAGAATCTCACAAAGAGAACAAAACATGTAAAAATGTTAAATCAGTAGCATACCAGCTTTCAACAATGTAGGTTTGTGTCATTTTGCTAAATATTAAGCAAACCAATGCATTTTCATTTTAACCACTTTTTTTGGTTGGGGGCCTTTGATCTTCAGTGATGAGGTACATTTTAACCCCAGTGGATTCGTCAATAATCAGAATTCCCGCATTTGGGCGAATGATAATCCAAGAGTGATTTTAGAAAAACCAATGCACATACAAAGAGTGACTGTTTGGTGCAGTTTATGGGCTGGCGGCATCATCGGGCCATATTTTTTCCAAAATGAGGCCGGTCAGGCAGTTACTATGAATGCCACACAGCTAACGAAACAATGGCTCTTTTGTGCGACAATTTCAATGGCCGTGTTAGCTCACGTGGTGGCGGTGTCAATTGGCCGCAAAGATCATTTGATTTCACACCGTTGGACTTCTTTCTTTGGGGTTATTTGAAAGAAAAGGAGTACTTCGATAAGCCAGCAACAATTCAAGAGCTAAAGGATGAGATAATTCGGCACATTAACGGCATGGAACTTCAATTATGCCTCGGCGTCATCGAAAATTTGGAGCATCAGATGGCCGATATTTTGTTCCATACATAATTGAACCGTACCAGTATTATAAAAATAAAAGGAAATGACAATAATTTCCTAAATAACTTGTGTATAATCAACATCGGCCCTTAAAATTTAACCACCATTTACATATTTATAGTTCCAAAGCTGGAATTACCAAATACACATTTCTAAGTTCTATTAATTTTTCTATTTCAACAACTCGAATTTTATATAGCAGATCCTTTTTTTTGCAAATATACTACGTCCATGCTATTCAACAAACTTTTTTAGTTTTGGTGTTAGTTTAGGTTTTTCTTTCAGTTTAAATAATATTTACTTAACACAATACCAATTGTTTCGTTGGATATTTGGTGATCCATTGAAAAACGGTTACTGACCGCTATTGATACTTTAACAATATTATTTTTTGTGTTGCTGCTGTTGCTCCAAAACGAACAAGAAAAGGTGCAGCTGTGCAACAAAATCTTTGTGTTGCACTTTTTTTTTTGTATTCAATTCAATGCATTTGTTTTTTTTGCTGTTCGTTAGTTAAAGTGCACTTCGTTTAAACAAAGGAAAATAAAAATAGAATAAACCATAGTTTAATCTGAACAAAAAAAAAAAAAAATCAAACTCTAAAATTTTCAAACTACTATTGACTATAGAAAATGGCAAAAAATTGCCTAAAACACCAACAACTATTTGCTAAACTAAAAGAATTGTTTAACAATCGCTTATTTCCAATTGAATGAACTGTTAACGTACTTGTGCTCTGGCTACAGCAGCGCAACATGATTGGTATTCAACTAAACTCCTTCAACAATTTAACAACAACTAAAAACAGTTAAGTGTTGTAACCTTAGCGAAAGCATTTTTATTTTAATTTTTTGTTTTTGTTGTTGCCTTTTTGTTTTATAAAAATCCTTTTGAATAAAGCGCTTCAATTCGTTTAGGAATGGGTCAAACCTTTAGATTTAAATTCATACATATGTATATGCTTGAGTTTACTTTAAAGTAAAAAAATGGATTTGCGGTTAGAATAAAATTAATTAAATTCGAATAAAATAAAATTAGTGCTTGTTAAATAAAGTTAAAATAAGTATTTATGTCATTTGCAAATACCTTACGACGTTTATGCAGAAGTAAACCCCAGCCAGGGAATGTTTAAGGAGAAAGACAGGGAATGTTTAAGGGTAAAACAATTTATCTGATATCGGACAGTCAAATTACGTTAAAAGACTTAATTTTATTTAAACGAAGGTCTGGAGTAGACATGTATTGAATAGTTTAACTTAGGGGCCCAACGTAGATTTATAGGTCCATATACAAAGCTAATGCTTAGGAAAACACTGATTCCTGAGTCGAAGCAGAGTTCTTTCGTCATTGGAAAGCTCTGACTTTCCAGAGGGCTCAGACTAGCAAAACGTTTAATCACGTTATCTCGGTGTACATCACAAAGGCTACTATTACTCAATATGAGTGATTTAAGGCTACTTGCGGGATGGTGTGCCGGACATTGTGGTCTTGGTTACCTTCAATTCAAATTAGAAAACCCTGCAGGTACTGTGCTTCGTAACACATAATTTGTGCGTGTCCTGTCTTGGGGTCTCGTAGAACAAAATTTCTAGGGGGCTCTCTATTGTCTCTAGGAGATATGAATGTTCTCTCTCACCGTATAAGATTATTAGCCACATTGATAAGGCATCGTTAGTTTGGGGTAGTCTATCCTCAAGTCAAAACCAAAACGCTACTGATGGAAAAAACTGAATCGGATGAGCTTCCTAGGATTGGTCCTATTGTTCGGTTTTATCAATCTTGACAGGCGTGGCATGCTCAGGCTTTTAAACGGAAAGCGTATAGAAAATGATTGAGTAAAGATGACCGACGTCAGAATTGCCAGCATCTGCGGAGTTAATAATGCAGCCTCTACGATGGATGACCAGTAGGAACATCTAAGGTATGGTTTCTACTTTAAATAAAATGCACCATCGGAGTACCAGTACATAACGAATTTTCTGTTGCTGCCAGGGTGCAGATGTCACTGTAATACTTTCCATGTCACATGGGCACATATTGAGTCTTAAAATAGACTACGATTGGTTCGCCTGCAAGGTATCTTATTATACCAGTATCCCAAAGGACCAAGTTGTCAAATAGATGACAGCCACCCGTAACTAAACTAATCTATGCCAAAACGGGGTGGTCCTATCTACCCAGTTTCATTATTATTAATAACGACGTATTTAAAGCAATTGATAAAAAACCATTGAAATTAGATTACGATTTTTCGCATCAATCGGTGTGATGGGCATGTTTTTGTCCTGGATGTATCCTATGCTACATAACATATGCTTCTTTATTTTTGGGAATTACCTTTAGAGAGTTGAGGTAAGTTGGCAAAATCTGAACAATTATAAGGTCGCAAGAAAAATGTGGCCGTACTATAACGATTAGCGTTGGGTGCAAAAAGAACATATCAAAGTTGGCGGCTGTACTGACGGGTAATTGGACGATTGGTGCACATGCTAGTAGTTTGGGATTTCCCATAATAGCTACGAGTTACAGGGTAAAAAGAAGAAACAGAGAACTACCTTCTGTACACGGCTCTCCATGCTTTAAGACGTAAATTGCTAGGAGCAAATATAATAGACGACCTATTTGAGTTATCAGGAACCTGTCTAGGTAAACTAACTAGATATCTCAACGAAACAGGAAGGGTCTAACTATCGACTGAAATTGACATGTGAATCGACTGTTGTATGGAAGAGTGCGGTTGTTGTCACAACAAACAGCGCTCTAACTCTCAGGTTGTAGCTCTTGCCGGCGAGTAAAATTAAGTTTTTGAAGTTTGATTAAGAGGATTTAAGTTTTGGCAAATGCATCGTGAAAGGCATTGAAATGTTATTGCTTTCCACATATATTGGCAACTACTATATGAAACCTAAAATTTATTTTAATTTAACCGACTTTTTGCTTACAATATAACATCAAAATAAGCTTTCAAATACGGTTCTTGTAAGCGTTGAAATAAGGAAATAAAATTTTGAAGCACAAAAGCTACGTTTCTGTTCGGGGAATCTCATGTAATTTATTTTTGGCTGGCATTACAAAAGTTTTATCTTGCGAAATACCTGATTTGTTTACAAATTTAGTGGCGAGTTCATTAATGTAAATATTAGTTTCGTGTAAATTACAAAATGCTCTACCACTGTGAATGGCAATTTATTGGCCTAAATCTAAATTTCTTTTCGAGCTTCTTTTTAATCCTTGCTCTGCCAGTTTATATTCCCAACTAATCTAATTTTCACAACAGTATTCTAACTCGGTTTTTCTTTGCAATCATTATTTTAATTGTCTGTTCCATAATTTTATTGTCATTAATAACCTCCATTACGATGCAACTTGTTTTCATTACATTATATGGAAATTATATATTTATTCACTTATAACTTTCTTTGTTTGTATTAGATGTGAATTTATGGCTTTAATTTATTCCTTTTTTATTTAATTAACTTCCAATTATAATTAGATAAGACAATGAATGATTGGTTCATAATTCTCAAGAAAGTGAATATTAAATTACAAGAAGTGAATAAGTATTAAATAAAACTATAAACAAAACATTTTAATATATTTTGAATATTTAAATTTTAATAGTCGAACTATTCATTAAAATACAAATAAATTTTTAAGGTAAGGTTTAAGTTCTTTTAATTCTCTTATATTGGATTTTTTTATGCTGTGAAAAATCTAACGATAAAAAAATAATATAAATTTTTTAGTGTTCACATACACAGAAAAAATTTCAAAATCATTTTGATTACTAAAATGTTTAAGTCAAGCATAAAAATGTTCAATTTTGCACCTCTTAACAAAATGATTATATTAATTATCAGAATTGTAAAAGTTTAAAAAATTTATTTTTTCTTCTAATTAATTTTTCTCTACTTTTCAATTAAAAGTATAATAAGAACATCTTTTTTATTTGATCAATCTGATTGATTGAATGAATCAACAAATTAATTCAATAAAAATAAACATTTAAATCAATTTAATTACTTACGTTAATTAATAATGAAATTAAAAACAATAAAGATAATAATTGTATTAAGCAAAATAGTTATGAAGATTTTGATTAGAATTAACTAAAATCTAAATTGAATTAATAATATACATTGTAATTAAAACTAGAACTAAAAAACAATTAAGGGCATGTTGAAATGAAGCAAAAATTTTATAGAATATTAATTTTTAAAAAATTTTTATTTTTATGGAAATTATGTGACAACATCGTTTAGATGTTATGAATTTAGCCCAATTTTAAGAATACTTCTCGAACCAATCTTAAAATATTTGAATTTGCAATGCACATTCAAAGGGGGGGAAGCTGGCGGGATAAAATGCCTCTTTGTACCTTTGTTAGCTAAGTTTTCAGCTAGGTAGCATAATCTAGACCGCTATATTTAAATGCTCGGGATGGCTGTATTCTAACTGCTGGAAGATTTCCCAATAATTGTTAGCATGTTCTTGCTTTGAACTTGAAGCACACGACACATTTTCTTAAAATAGATTTTGCAATGTCACGTCCAGATGGAATCCAATAGCCCTACATCACATATGACTGAATAATTTGTACGCCACCATGTAAGCATCTAAAAATATTAATGTAGAAAGAAAACTTTGTTTTGTTAATAAAATGGGATGTTTTGTTTTGTACGGCAGTGTAGCGTTAATCAAACATCCTTCAACTCTCAGTACTTCTATTTCGTCTAAAAATGGATGTAACTGTCTTATTTTACTTTTATTGGAACTGCTTTTCCAGATTTTAAATAATTTATTTCCTCGTGAAACGTTTGATATTGTGTGAATTTAATTAACTTATTTAAAGCTCGATTGAGGTCGTAGGTTTTTAGAAAATTGTTTTCTTTTTCTTTGTTGTATATTTTTTGTTTTAAGTTGTAAACATATCGAAGAATATATGACGTCACACGAATCATATGTGAAAGAGAAGAAAACTTGTTTATTATTTCAGCAATAATAAGTTGTGATGTTTGTTTAAAATTATCTGGTGTACTGTTCATAGTAGTGACTGTAGTCATGCTTATTGTGCTTTCAGGTAATTGATTGTTAATCTCAACAGTAGGACATGTAATTGATTAACATTTCAGCCATTTAGGTCCTTGCCACCAGAAATGATGTTGTATCAATTTTTTGGCATTAAACCTCTGGATGCGCTATCGGCAGGGTTTTCTTCAGAAGGCATGTAGTCCCATGCGTTGAAATCGGTAATACTTTTAATTATTTCTACGCGATTTTTAATAAAAAAATTCTAGTTTAGAAGATTTATTCTTAACCCATGCTAATACTATGGTGCTATCGGACCAGTGTGTCCATAATTCTAGTCGAGGTATCGTTTTCGGTTCAAAGGGCGCTACTTTTGTTTTCGATTGCGAAAGGTTATCTACAATATCGCCTGTTTCTGTCACTATACGCGAGTATACAACTGCAGCGTAAGCAGCTTGTAAGGCGTCACAGAAGCCATGTAGTTCGATTGATCTCATGGGTGTGTATCCTATCCATCAGGGTAGCCGTATTTCTTCAAGAGTATTAAGACCATTTCTAAATTGTATCCATTCATCTTGTAGTTGCTGCGGCAGTTCATCATTCCAATTAAGATGTATTTTCCATAGTTTTAGAAACTGGATTTTAGCGAGTATAGTTGTTGGTGCCAACCAGCCTAATGGGTCAAATAATTTGGCGGCATCTGAAAGCAGACTACTTTTAGTTACTGGGTTTGAAATTACAAAATTAATAGCGAAACAAAAGCAGTCACTATTTGTATCCCAAGAAATTCCTAATGCCTAATGACATATTATGTTGCTGAATGCGCAACAAGTCGTTTTTCTCACAGTCCTTTACAGATATATTTTCTAAAAGTTGAGGGGAATTAGAATTCCATTTTCTTAAGTGGAATCCGCCTGATTGTAGTAAAGATCTAAGGTGTTGTTGTAAATATATTGCTTCATTAATTGAATTAGCACCGTATATAACGTCATCCACGTAATTGTCTGAATAGAGAACTTCGCTAGCTTGTGGGTATTTTTTTTTCTCGTCTATAGAAAGTTGCTGTAGGACACGAATAGCTAAGTAAGGAGCGGATGTGGTTCCATAAGTAACTGTACGTAGATTATAAACGCAAAACTTTTTTTGTTTGCTCATCTCTCCAGAGAATACATTGAAAATTCTGATGATCTTTATTCACATTTATTTGTCTGAACATCTTCTCCAGATCGGCTGTAAACTCAATGCATATCCTCCATCTTGAGGATATGCACCTAATTTTTTCATGTGCTGTAAGAACTCATACTCATTAATAAAATTTTTGTATTCTAGTGCGAATATAGGCTTTGTCTTGAAAGATGATTCTATCTGTTTTAGTCTCTTTAGGGCATTGTAGTCTGTGTGCGTGAATGTTGGTAGTTCTTGGCCTATTAACAGCTTTTTGAAAGGCAGACTTACGGTATAACGACCATCTTTATCGCGGTAATGTGTTTCTGCAAATTATTTTTTACAAAGGTCTTTTTCCTTAAGTGACTGTTTATCGTCAAGTAACTCTTCTTGTTCCCAGAACAAACGGAGCTGATTATCTAAAGAGCAAATATTAACAAAAACAGTAGGGGTTGTCATTGATGAACTAGGTGGACCTGAAACTATCCAACCTAGGTGAGTTTCTTGTAATAAGAGGCATTTTTCCTATTTAACTATTCCACCTAATAGTAGGTCTCCATAAACATCATTACCTAGTAGTTATTATATGCACATTATTAATGTAGAATTGTATTTTTTACGAATACAAAATAGAAATAAAAGGTGCATCACTGCCATTTTCGAAAAAAAAGATAACAATTTATTTATAATTTATAATTTCATTAATTTATTTAGTTGTTTTATTTTTTCAGTATGATAAATATAATATAATGTACATAAAAATTAATATAATATGATGCATATTTTTTATTCAAACTCTACACAGCCAGAAAGTCAATATTCAAGGCCATTACTTTACTAAGTTTTGTAGTGTAGGTCAAAAGATTTGTAGGCTGAAGATCTGAGTACTTCGTTTACGTTATTTATTATCTGAAAAACAAAAACGGAGCAATATTTGTGTAAACTGTGATAAAAATATATTTTGAATATTTAAATTAAAATACAAATAAATTTTTAAGGTAAGGCTTAAGTTCTTTTAATTCTCTTAAATTTGATTTTTTTATGCTGTGCAAAATGTAACGATAAAAAAATAATATACAATTTTCTGTGTTCACATAGTCTCCTTTTAGCGTTTTAGCTCTTACACTTTATACTGGTATTTTCATTAAAATAGACTTGTGATGCAAGTATGTGTAGTGAACAATCTTTTTATGTTAAATGGATTTGTTTCGCCAGTAAATCAACTAATGATGTTCTCACCTCGAAAGCGCTCGCCAACCGAACCAAGCAAACAGCCAGTGACAATGGTTTTCACCGGAAATTATGAAAACAGTTTTTTCTAAATCGAAAACAGTAAAATTCACTGGTACCCGGGTCTGGATGGGTAAGTTGGCATTGTTGTCGATCCGTGTAAGTATGTAACCGAGCATTATCTTTTTTTAAGATAATTTTATAGATTAATAGGCGAGTTTTTTTACATTAATTTCTTAATTAAAAGGTGCCAATAGAGTGCTTCGAACTTTATCTTTGAGACAACATTTTAGATATAGATTTTATATGAATCAGAAAAATGCTTGCAGAAAGGAAAATGGGCTAGTTGTGGCTCTAGCCACCACAGACAAAGATTTTTACGGTTTATGGCTTGATGATGGTACAACATGAGCATAAAGAGTAACTGTCGATCGCTTGGCACTAGCTAAAGTTTGCGATATTCACCAAAAACTGTCAGGATCCTTTCGAATACTGGACAATTGATAAAGAGCTCATGCAGACAACCATTTTTGGATTCCAAAAGGATGAAACTATTCTTTTGATTTTACTAGAATTAGTTTATTTAAATAAATCGTGTATAGATTTGAATAAAAATTAAGCTGATATAAATATTTTTGTCCTTGCGATTCTACTTGTTTTCTGCGTTAATATTACCCACGGAATTTGGTGCAGTGTTCAAAAAATATTATTAATATTGCATGACGATAAAAATTAAGTACAAAAGAAAATCAGAAAAATCAGTTGAAGTTACTGCTGTCAAATTAATTATTGGCGCCTTGTTTATTTGACAGCGTTCTTTCCTCAAGTTGCGCACGTATTCTGTTTCATCGCTATTCGTTTTTATTTTATTATAGCAACACCACAGCAAACAACTGTTATATGGGGGCTTGCTAGGACCTGAAACTGGAACATATGAAACTTTGAGGTCTGACCAGTTTGCAAACTACTAATACCAAGGAAACTGGTAGACCGATGGGGATTTTCTCCCTTCCTGTGCCCGTTGATTGGTTTGGCCCTTCGGGGAGTAATGTGGTGGCTGTACTTTGGACCTAAATTGCAGAAAGGGCGATTTAGTCCGGTGTGTTGTTGCACAAAACAACAGCCTCTCTTGAAGTGCAACAGACAGTCCCCAACTCCTAAACAACGGGTATGAGCATAGTCCTGCCTGCCATGTTCTAAATTTGGTATTTGTTATGCCTCTATGTGCAACAAGGGCGTTGGAAGATGGGTTGTTTTCACCCAGTGATAAGATCACCATCAAGCTAAGGCGACGAGCTACACACTGTCGTAAATCTTTGTCACATAACTTTTCAGCAAATTTATTTAATTTAATAATTAATGCCAATAAGAAAATGTGGTAACTTACAATACCATAAAAAACAAAAACTTTGTGAATCGTGAAAACATAACGACTACTAAGCTGAAAAAATTTATTTGTCAATGTCAAATTAGACTCCAGTGAAAATGTTGCCATACATCAAAAGGAAAAAATTATACATATTTAAAAATGTGTCCTGTAACATCCCACCTTTAGCTGTTGGCAGGCTATGAAAACACTCCACAGTGGTTGGAAAACGATTTATTTTGGACATATTTCGGTATCTCATGAAGCACTGAAGATATCTTAATGAAATTTTACAGAGGTAAAGCAAAGGTGTTCCTGAGTGGGCTCCCTAGGGTAAAGGGGGGCTTTTTTTTAATTTTAGCCGACCTTAACTTAGTTTTTTACAAAAAGTTACAAAAAATGTTAACGGTTCCCCTACCAGCCCTAAACATAGCTAATTTTAAAACCAAATTTATAAACTTTTGTAAAATTCCACGAAGTGATAAGAACCGATTTAAAACCCGTAAACGGATTTTGAAAGCCTCAATTGTTGGCTCCATACTCCAAAAAGGATTTGACATTCCCGTGATTAATGAAGGCAGGGTAGCCACTTTTATAAAAAAATTTTTTGCCTGTTTTGGGAATTTATATGTTAAAATAAAAAATCTTCGAATTTTATTTTCCTGTTTGACTAAAGGCTCTTTTATCTATATAATTTCAAAATTTTGTAAGAATGTCTCGATCTGTTTAGATTTTTTTTACAGTTCAAATTCGTTATTTACTTTGTCACAAAACCGCCTTGATGTGATTTTTACAGTTTTTGAGGTAAATATCATTTAAAAAATTGAGCGCGAAAAAAATTATTACAATACTGTTAATCTACAGGTCAATAGCTTTCCTCTGATATCACTTACCTATATATCGAGCTTACACATAAGCTATAGGAGCTGCCTAAACCTCCCCTTCTCAAGATTTTTTTCTCTCATTTTATATGTAAAAATGAAAAGTTTGTATAAACACATTTTGTGCTAAACCAAATAACTCTTTTTTTGTGTTATTTACCTAAGCACCTTTGAATTATTTTGGTATTTACCTCTGTGTGGTTCGTGAGATACCGAATTATGTCTAAAATAAATCGTTTTCCAACCACTGTGCACTCCTAAGTTTAGTAAAATTTACTTTACTTTTATGATTAAATGGTAAGTTTTGTGATTTAAAGCGAGAGTGAATTATTTTTTTAACATTTCCATTACTTAATTTTTAAATACACAGTTTTATGAAGCCACCATATAAATCACTGCCCTCTACGTGAACACGAAACTATTTAACCTTACGGTAGCCTACCAACATCTTTAAAAAGCTTTTTGCCGCCACAATTTGATATATAGGATTGTTGTTTATGTTTAGCTAGTATTGCTTTATACAGTTGGATTTCATGGCTGTCTTGTTTTGTTTGTATGTTGTACTTGTGGGCTTTGTAAGCGAATCCAATTGAAAGTATTCATAAGTTATTGTTTTTAATTTAAACTCTTATCACACAATAATTCCCTTTTAAATGATGCTGTTTTATAAATTTGTTTTTAGTGAGTCTTTGCTGGCAACATATAAAAAATAAATTTGTTAAAATTATTTGTTATTATTATTGCAAAGTTTAAGAAGGTATTTTTGTAAAATTTTCATTGGGTTTTTTTCCATTCAGCTGAACAAAGAAAACAAGTGTTTCCCAATAGGAGCGGTTCTAAGGTAAAACCCCAAGAATTTTATAAAATTCATTCAGTAGTTTTTACGTGATGCTTACTGTTGGTCAACTCACTAGATTTAAAAGCTGTAACCTTATTTTGAATAAATTGAGCGATTTATGAAACGCATACCATTAAGAGCACCATTTTAGCCTCTGCTGTCGTTAGGGAAATAAGGACAATAACGCGCATTATGCTTTTTTAACACTTGCATTGCCTCTAAAAATATTTCAGAGAGAGTCTTAATTTTCATAATAAAGTTCAGTTATTTAAAAGCGTTTTCGGCTAAAATTTTTGGCAAATAAAAATGACTATGTTTAAACGCCAAACAGCTGAAAGCTCTAAAGCCAAAGCACTAACTAAATACAAACTTTAATCATGACTCAACTAGCATAGCATGTGGGAGTTTCAAATGGAAAGAACAGAAATCTTCAACAACAATTTTATATTTTGTTTATTAAATGTATGTTTGAAGTCAGTATTGCTAATTTTTAAATAAGTTTATTTTTAGAATAAGAAAGATTTCTTACTTGCATTTTCAGGTTGCCCCGGTACGCTAGTAGTTAGTGTTCTAGTCTATCAGTCTGGGGGTTGTGGGTTCGATTCCCACCAAACACTCTAGGTGTTTCACTACATGCTCGTTACTATGCTTGGTAAATTAAGTTAGAATATAATTTGTAATTGTATTGTAACATTTAATAAATAAATACTTGCATTTTCAAGAAATTTTTAGATATTATAAATTGTAATTCTGTTAAACCATTTTTAAATGAATTAATTAGCAATTCAATAAAATAAAGTATTTATTTTCTATAATTTAATAAAAAAAAAAACTAAAGCCACGTGTTTGACTTTAGCTTTAAATTTAGCTAAAAGTTGCCTGTATACAATTTATAAGATACAACAAAATATTCATGTATGCAACATTATTTATAGCCGTTGGAATGGAGAACAATATTATAATATTACCCTTACCTTATACATATTTGGAAAACTACAGTATTAGGAAAACCTAATAGGAACAAAGGTATTATAATATTGTTTTACATAAAAAGTGTCTCATTGTAAATTCGTACGTCTTTGTCGTTATGACTCCTAAAATTTTTAAAATAGGAAATAAAGAAATGTCTGCTTTAAATACGGAAGCATGAGTCATGGTGCAACGACATTTACTTTTTTCCGGTGTAACAGAGGGCAGTGTTGCATTGAAAGTTTCTCTGTGCTCTGGAAATACAAAAAGTCAGCGAATTATCACACCGCCCTCGTATGTTGATCCTTTTTACCCATACCCTTGGTCCTGTGCTCAACGAATCCGAATCTATCTAAAACTAAATTGTTTATTTGTGTGTCTGGCTTGAATGACAAGTGGTGGCAGCAGGATGTTGTCACTGGTTACACTGCACCAAGAGGCAAAATCAAAATATGTGGGAAATAATTCAGCCATTTGTAAAAGGCTAGTCCTATTAATTCTAAATTTAACCAAACAGAAGTCAGTAACATAAATAGAATTTTAAAATTTGTTGCTGTTATCTGTAATTTTTTTAAAAATAGTACAAGTTAAGGAAAGTAAAAATAATAAAATATCAAGGTCTAAAAAATTCTTAAATGCGAGGTTCCAACTTTGAGGCTTTGATAAGGGAATGTTAGCCATCGTCAATACTTAAGTACAAATGCTCATTCGCCATGCCTATGTCAACTTTTATATCAATCGGAGTAGCCCTTTAAAATGGCTGAATTATTTCCCAAATATTTTGATTTTTACTTTTACTCACTGTACATTGCGCCTTCGCGAGATACAATCAATTTATTGAGAAAAAATATTGGGGAATTACTAGTTTCAAGAAATGGACCTGTTAACTTGACGCCATTATATTATATTATATTATTTTTATATAGATTTTATGCAGATAAACCAGAAACGACGCGTTATTTCTGAAGTACAGCCTGGTTTATAAAGCCAACTGGATGATAATAAAAAATATTCTTGTTTTATTTTAATTTAAAGTTCTCCGCCTCTAAAAAAATTATATGAAGCAACAAATCTGCTATGTTGGGTACTTATAGCTACTCCCATTGGGCCCCACTAGAGTAGCGACTCGTACATACATCTCTCAAAATTGTTTAGTTTGAAAACACGTACGCGCCTCTCCTCTTCATTTCCCACATTCTTTCAATGTCAATTCTTTAACTATCACTACTCTTTTTACCACCAACTGTGCAGAGTTTTATAACAGAAATATCTAAAAATGAATATTTGCCAGTAGCAATAGTTAAACATGCTGGAATCGTGTAAAACACAACAATTCAGAAAAGTGCTGCCTTGCAAAGGGCAGACATCAAAAGCACAGAAAGTAAGAGAGACTTCAGTCTATTTTTCCAATTACAATGATTCAGCTTTAAATATTTATGGATTATAGTAACTTAAAAGGCTTTTGGGGATTTTATTATTATTTTAACGATTGTTGGTTGCTTAGCTGACTGACTGGATGGCTGAATGCATAGTTTGGTGGTTGGGCTGGGCAAAAAAAAAAAACAATAAAAAACATTTGCACTTAAAATGAATGCGTCAAAACCAGAGCGCTTAGTTTGTGTATCTACATTATTATTGTGTTTATGGGGCAGATGTGGAAAGGATTTAAAACTTATTAAAATTTTTAATGAATTAATTTTTTCCGAAATTTTTAATAGAATAATTCTCTTTTTAATATTGTTGACGTAGCACAGTGCTTTGATTTCATATAACGATTTGCCAAAAATAGAAGGAGTTGTCGTACAGATCTGAAATTTTGCAAACCTACTTGAACTGATAAAATTTCCGGAAAATTTTGCAGCAAGGATTCGAGTCCTTCCTAAATGTCCTGAAAATTTTAAATTTGAAAAAAACCAAAAAATAAAAACAATTTATGAAATTTTGTACAATAATGTTCTCGAAAATTTTACCAAATTAGGATGAATTCGGAGCAAGGACACTACTGGATCAAAAATGTCCTTTTTCAAAAATTAAAAAAATTTTACAAAAACTTAAAGGTTCATAATGTAGTTTTGTAAATGAAACATTTATAACATTCCCAATATTTCAGTAAAATATTGTTCCGAATGGCAGCAAGGTCATACTCATACTTTTTTACTTACATAAATGGCTTAACCTCCTGTTGCGGGTGGGAAAGAATTAAATGCTTTTGTTAAAAATTTTTCCCAGTGTATGTTCAGCTTGGAATACACGTTTATGTTTAAATTTTTATTAAAATTTGTTGTCATTTAGTTAAAATTATTTGGTATAAGGTATGTTCCAGGTGCATAACAAAACAGTCCGAACTCGTACAAATTAGTCCAAAAGCGTTCCAGATAACAATTTTTGTGCAATTTCGAGAGAAAATGAGAGAGTAAATTTTTTTCATTTCCTGTACAATGTTGTACGAACTTTTTCTTTGGATGAGTTCAGACTAGAATTAAATTATCGGCTGTTTTTGTTTACATTTAAAAATCAAAAAATTTTTAATTAAGGGAAGAAAGATTTTTTTTTAATTTATTAAAACGCAAAATAAAAGATTGTCAAATAAAGTTACAGGAGAACGTGCAATAATTACTTGGCTTTCCATTCTGCAAAAAATTGTAGATAATAACTTGCTTTTAATTTTTTCAGTTTATTTTTATTCGCTTTTTACACCTGTTGCCAATTATTTTTTATTTGCTATTATTAAAATATTATGCATTTAAGCGTCTAAAATCACTAAAATAAAATTAATTTGAGAAAGTACGCAGCATTAGTATTTCAAGATGTCCAATTATGGTTTTTTGCGTTCCAGTAACTTTGGACCACTTGGGACCACACTGAATGGGAATTCAGAGAGTAATTGTGTATTTACTCTCAATAGTCCGGACTGTTATGCATCTGGAACAGACCTATAAATGTTGTTTTTTTTTTTGTTTTAATTGCTTTATTAATGTGTTATTCCTTGTAGATTTTGTTTGTGTTTGGGGTAGTTTTCTTGTTTACTTTTATGTTGTATGACGGAAACCTCGCCAGTCTAACCGATCCGTAACACTCCATATAAAAAAGGTTTTTTACATTATAAATTTGATACAGTTATTAAATTAAAAACAAAATGTAATAGATAATATCAAAATTTTGCTATCAGTACAATTTTACAATGAAAAGTTAGTTTATTTTAGGAAATAGCACACACAGGACTATATTTTACTTACTGATATTATTACTTACTGTTTCCTCCAGTAATTCATTACTAGAGATTACAGCCTTCTGTTTTATTTATACGAGTATATACCTTTAAATCGTGTATATCTAATTTTCTAAGAGCTGTTTTTGACTGTACATCGAAATTTCTAGATTTGACTGCGGAATCAATAAAACTGTTAGGTCCTTATTAGATTTAGTCCTACTTATTTTTTTCGTATGCTTCAACCTGAAATTTTTTTTTCAACTTTCTGACTCAATTCTATGGCGTCTTCCAGTGGTAAAAGTAAAATTATATATTATATGTAAATTAATATAATCAATACCGTGAATTAAAATTATATGCACTATTGCTGGCATGTATTATCAAGGATACAATTTTATGGCTACATGAAAAATGGCCCTTTGAAAAATCGCTTAAAAACAAAAATTCCGAATAAATTATCACCTTACAAAATGAAAAATTGCCCAAAAAAGAATAATGTAAATTTGGCCAAAAAATAGTGAAAAATGCCCAAATATAAATGAATTATCGCCCAAATTTATTTATAGTTTTCCTATTAAATAAAATAATATAAAAATGTCAATAGTTTTAGTAAGGGCATTGATATTTGTTTAATTTATCGAGCAAGCTTTGAGCTTGCAACTTCTGTATGTAATCTTTGATCAAAATCCAAGAAAGCAGCTGCTGCTCGTGGTGGTGCTGCTAAAGGAACTCACGGTCGTTTCATCCGTTACTAAATTGAACCGTTGATTAAAATTAATTAAACCGTTTATTTAATTCGTCGAGCAAGCTTTGAGAAGAAGTTGTATGTAGCCTGTGATCACAGTCTGTTAGGAAGCTTTTTGCTACTAAGTTAAATGTATTGTTGCTAATGTATGTATGTATGCGTTCAATAAAATACCCAGCTAAAAAATTATGAAGGAATGCCGAAGAAATCCTGACAGACTTAAACACTTTTCATAAAAACATTACCTTCACAATGGAAAAGGAAAAAGACAAATCTTTACATTATCTTGACATTACAATAACAAGAGGAACTAACTCTTTAGCCTTTGACATTTATAGAAAACCAACCACAACAGACACTACTATCCACATCACATCAAACCATCCCATGCAACATAAACTCGCAGCATTTAGACATATGATACACAGACTTAAAATAATCCCACTCAGTCCGGATAAATACAACAAAGAGCTTAGCACAATTTACGCTATAGCTAAAAATAACGGCTACAAAAGCAGTACTATCGACAAACTACTAAGGCAATACAGCACTAGGAACGGAGGGAGAAAAGACGAAGAGTCAACTAATACAACACCATGTCGACACGTTTTTACCTACTCAGGACCAGAAATATATAGGTTAACTAACCTCTTTCAGAAGGAGAGACTACTTATAGCATTGAAAACCAGCAACACTCTACGACATAATCTCAAGACATCAACAGAAACAACCGACAAATTTAACAATAGCGGAGTATACAGACTTACTTGCACCTGCAACCATACATATATAGGACAAACGGGACGAACACTAAAAACAAGATATACAGAACACATGCGCTCGTACAAACGAAAAAGAGAGGACTCCAACTTTGCACTGCACCTTGAAACTCACGAGCATATACCAAGGAAAATAGATGAATGTATGACATTGCTACATCCTAGCAAAAAAGGACGAAGACTAGACATTCTTGAAAACATGGAAATCTACAAAATGCGAACTTTTAACGGAGATATTATTAACGAACAGGTAAACACAACCTCAGATACAATTTTCACACCACTAAAACTTCTAAAACATTCTAACAAACGAAAAACACCTGCAGACGGACACCCTTACCTAGCTAACAATAAAAGACGAAAATACTAAATTATCAACTGACCTCATATAAATATATCAGGTAGCAAGAAATCTACCTGTACAAGACCATTTAAATAAACACCACCATAATGAACAATTACCTAAACTCATTACTATTTATACTAAAGCAGATAATACTAACTCTCCAGTACCATTTTAAACACGGCTTGAAAATGATGTCTTTACATCGAAAGCGCTCGCCAAACGTACCAAAACAACAGCCAGTGACGACGGTCTTCACCGAAAGTTATGACAACAGAATTATGAAGGTGTTGGAAGAGAAATGGCGATTTCATGATTTTCTAAGCACATTCTTGCTGGAATGCATTTTTATTGTCATACCTAACTCTAATAAAATGATAAGTTTTAGAGTAATGAAAAATGCATTCAATTTTACTAAATAAGCTTGTTTGAATATACATATGTATATAAAAGTGTTAAATGTCATAATTTGTTCAATAAAAATATTTATTTAAAACGAAATTTTACGAAAAAATGTTATTATTTTTATATCAGATCTTATTCTAATATCATATTTTTTTCTACGTTTGCCATATTAATGGATCTTACTGGATATTCACAAGGCGGTTTCATTTCTGATGAACATATGTTCAAAGACAGTCCAACGAAAAAATGATTTTAACGGAGTAATACAGTTATTTCTCTTAATAAAGACTGCATGAAAATCTCAAAGCCAGAGTACATACATATGTAATTAACCATGTGAAACTCTGATAAAGGCGCCATGACGTAAGTATCCTAATCACCAATGTGGTCGAATAATGGACGGTCTTAACCAACACGGTGCCATAGATCGGGATCGATTAAACATGTTTTGCACCGAAAGTTGACCTTACAAATGTGTAATAGATCGTGCAAGACAAATTGTAAAACTATTTGAAAAAGTCCTCTAAAAACAGCTTGTTTCGAGAAATATAAGAAACAAGAATATGGAAAAGAGTCGCGTTTAAGTCATGATGTAAAAACAAGATAAGTATGGTTAAACCCATTCAATCGTTTATTAAATCGAAGAACAATTAAAAAAAGTCTGACCGTTTTAAATCCCATTAAAGTCGCAGTAGAGGCCTTGAGTTGCAGGGTCACAAATTTTTTAATAGCAGATGTTATTATTCTGACCCTCTACCAGCAGCTTTTAGCTATTAATTCGACTCTTTCAAAAACGATGGTTGAAAAGATTGATAAATGAACGAAAGGATGATGAAACGTTTGCGATATTTAAGTATGTATTTAGAAAGTGGTGAAATTGTTATATGCAAAAAAATAAAACTTTATTCAGCACAATTGTTCAACAGATTATTCAAGACACTCGAATATATAGAACCATCAACTAGCAGTTGTTAACTAAATGGAATAAACTTTTAAAGAAAGACTTTCGCAACAAAAGCAAGGAAAGGAATGTCCAGTGATTTGTTAAACGCACAGTTAAACAGTTTTAAAATAATATTTTGTAAAAAAAAAATACTGAAATACTTTTTTAGTATTTGTAAATATTTTTTATATCTTATAAGAATTTTAATTTTATTTTAACTATTTTTATATGAATAAATTTATTATTTAGGCTTAACTTCTTAATTATATTAAGATAAAGAAAAATTAGAGACCAGTTGTTGCAATTGTTATTAATTATCTATTTAAACAAACTTATCAAAGAAATAGGATATGAGAAGTTTTAATTTTTATGTTTTATTTCTATCTACCTTGTAGCTAGATACGAAGAGTGCTGATGACGGATGTAGCTGTTTAGAAAATGCATTCCACTCTGCTGGTGTCTAATTTTTCCTTATATCTTTATAATTAAGAACTTAAGCGTAAATAATTAATTTATTCATTATATACTGTTATATACTGCTAATATACTGTTAATACTAATAAAACTATGCATTTTTAAAGACTGTTTCGGTAAATAAAGTTATTTTCTTTAAGCGCTGTTTTTCCGGGGAATTCTAGGGATTGCGAATATTTTTTTCGCGTTTCCCGGGAAGTGAAAAAGTCCGGGAAATTCCAAACCCTAATGTTGAGTATATTTTCTTTTCCTAGACAAGTAATTTTTTTCAATTGAACAGTTGAAGTTTCTGATAAAAGTGCCGAGGAGGGATCTACTGCTATAATTATATTTTATAAATATCATGGTGACAGTTTTAGTTCAAAGGATATCAGTTTTTATAAACACTTGCTTTCTGAAGTAGTGAAGGAGATTTATAATTATAATAATTATTTAACTTGTTTAAAAATTTAGAACTAAGAAATTAAAAAATATATATTTTTTTAATTATTATTTTCGATTGTTTTAATTTATTTATAAGAAGGCATGAAAAAAGCAATGCCAGGCATTGATAAGACTGTAGAATATTTTCTTAATTTTCATTGGTGGTAGGCTCTCATTTTAATGACGATCCTTTTATTAAATTAAGATGTCATCCAAATCATCCAAATTTCATTAGTCCTAAGCACTCATTTAAATGACATTCAGTTTATTTAAATGTGAACCCATGACTTCCAATGACACGCCAATGTTAAAATCATGCGTTTTTCATCTAAATTGAACCAGTGCAAGATCAGTAGAACTCATGAATTTACTAGTGTTTTGTCAAATGTGTTAATGTGTTTATTGTTAAATTTTAGAATTAGGCGCCGCAGGCAAAAAGTTTTTATAAATTAAAAAAATGCGGCGCCTAATTCTAAAATTTAACAATAAAAATGATCGAATGATTGATTAAATTCATTTTTTAGTCTTACTTTTGATGAAAGGCTGAAGAAGATATCAAACTTTTTAAGCAGGACCTATTTTAAAATTTGTAGAAAAATAGAAAAAAAAATTTAAATTTTTAAGAAGCATGAACGAACTCTTTTTCATATTTCAATAAGATCTGCTCAAGAGCTCATAGTTTCTCTAGTTTGTATTTTATGATTATTCTATTTTCCTGTTGCCATGCTTTTTTAGGGTTTGTTCAAGTTTCAAGACATCGTGATGATGATTGCAAGTTAAGCGCGTGCTTATAGTCAGCTTATTGCTGTTTTCTATGCCTTTCTTCCTGTCGTGCTCTCATTGAACTCTGAGGCACATTTGTAGCAGGAAAAGAAAAAAGAAAAACGATACAATAACAAAAAACGTTGTTCTTGAAATACTTTTTGTTCCTTCTATTTTTCTGTTGTTGTTTTACAGCTGTTTAAATCATTAAGCCGCCCAAAAGGTAAGATATTCTAATCGATTTTTTCCATTTATTTTTCTCTTCCTTTATTTACTATTTTTAATTTTTCTTTTTCCTAATAGAAGAGTGTGTGTTCATGCGCTTTTTTAGCCTGGCAGCTGCAAATTAAAAAAAAAACTTGTGTAGTTGCAATTGCAGTTGTGTTACGTTGAACTGATTTACATTGAACATGTTGGAGCTTTTAATAACTTTTCTGTTGTTGTGTTCATTACTACAAATCAAAAATTATACTTTAATTTTTATATATTTTTTCTTTATATTTATCTGGTTTTTGCAATTCATTTTACTAGAAGTTTTTATGTTTTCCTGTCGTTAGTTTGTAGAGTAATTTTAAATAAGTGGTTTAAAATCCAAGAATAAAAAATGCATTAAACTAAATATATAAACTGGTTTTACACTTGATTACCATACTGTGGCAACAATATATCACCGTCGTCATCACCCAGCTTCATACCAAAACCTCATTTATCGCATCATACATACATACGTAAATATGTACATGCGTACGTACCATTTTGTAGTGGTTCAACCAACAGCAGCCACAACAGCAGTTGAACATGCGCACTTGAAAGTCCAAACAACAATAATCATCATCGTTTATCGGTTTAGTTGTTCAGTTCAGTTTTATGGATTTTTATGATGATGATTATTGTTTTGTTTGATTTGATTTGGTTTTACAGTGGCTTGTATATATTGTGTGGTTGGTTGGTCTTCCCATCATCTAATCCTGTCCATTAGTGTTGTCTGTATGTGCGTTTGGTTTTGTGTGAGTTGATTTTTGTATTGCGTTTTTTAGATTGATGTATAAAATGCATTTACTTGACATTAAGCAGCTCTAGATTTATATCTGTAATCACTCAAACCAATAGTGCCAGGTTTAATGCTGTACCTGTCCATTTCACTATCTGTCTGTCTGTCTTTCTTTCTTTTCAAATATCTTTCTGTTCATCTTACTTGAATCACTCACTTTGGTGTGTTTTTCATTATTTTATTTTTATTTTAACTGCTGTTCGAGTTGATTGCTCATGTTAAAGTTTATGATGGACATTTGTTTAAAATAAAATTAAAAAACGAACGATCGTAATAAATATTTTAAGGAAGAACGAAATTCATTTACAAATAACGTTCATATGTAAAGTGGTTTTTCCAGGAAATTCATATTTAATTAATGTACATAAGCATTCTGTTATATAAGAAGATTAAAATTAAATTGCAAGCAAAGAAAGATATGTTTGAGATAACCATAATATAAGAGCAGCATATTATCATTACATAATAATATGGTTCTAGTTGAACAATATTAATATTAATATAAACATTACATATGTGGTTAAATTAAATGATTATAATATGATTACAAAATAAAATGTCATATAGGATGTGTATATTATTTATTTTTTATTAATGATTTCATATAAAACACATGGGGATTGAGATCCTTCGATAGACAGATTGGCAGTGCGCTAGTCTATCAGCCAGGAGATTGACGGCTCAAATCCAAATAAAATTAACATTTCATTTAAAAATAAATTAATAATAAAATTAGAACAACAATAAAAAAATGTTTGTCCCGGAACATATTTTTTTTAATTCATCATACACCCATACACACTTTTAAAAATATGTATCAGAGAGAATAGTGTGAGCAATATAAATATGTTGAGTATCACGTTTTTGTTAAACCCAAATATATAATAAAATACTTACTCATTTCCGTCTGTCTGTTTGCTTTTGCGTTCGCAAACTACTGGATGGATTTTAACAAAATTTTGTGAGGAGATACATTAGCATCCTGATTCCAATTAAGGATACTTTTTTTTCGCATTTTCAAGAGAAAGTGGAGAAAAAGCAGTCAAAGTGCACAATTTCAGGTTTAAAGGTACTGAAATTTTTAGGTTTAAAACTGGGATTTTTAAACTCTTTTACACACCTTTTATTTTTGAAAGTGGTATATTTTAAAACTATTGCGTAATATTAGGCGCAAATTAAATAAAATTGATTGATATTTTTACTTTGTGGAATTATATTGTTATTTGAATATTTTAAACACCTTTTACAGATTACAATAATTTTTAGAATTTTTTACAAATTTTACAATTTTATCCAGGGATGAGTACCTTTATATAAAGTAAATACATAAACCATGACTGAAGCACTATAAAAGAAAGAGTCTTACAATTGGTATGGAATACATTCAAAGCAAAATCGAGCAAAATATTGTCAGGATGCCCACGACGTGGCAGGCACAGATAGTTTACATATATTAAAAATATTATTAGGTTTCACTTCTATCATCTACAAATTTTATGTTTTAAGCATCTGTAAACAAGTCATGAACAGTAGTGATATTCTGGAAGGTTTTCATAACGTCGAGATTTTATTGGTTTTTGTGATAAAAAAAATAATAATTCTTGCAAGAAAAACCGACTTCAAAACAGACAAACTTAAAATCATGTTTCTTTAAGACGGTAATTATACAATGATTATATTATATTCGAGGAAGATTGTAGCGGGATTTTTTAAATGTCATTGCACAAACTGTCAATTCAGATAAAAAAACTAATTTTTGAATTCAATAATCTAAAACAAATATCAGTCGATTTTCTACCTGGGGAGGAGTACTTCCGGAGTATATAGGGGCACAAGACCCCAGGGTTCTGTGCTTTTTCAGGTCAAACCAATGCCAAACGACTGTCTGTATACAGCGGATAAAAAGTTTGGCTATATACATAAAATTACACTAACTATTGCGACACCCTGTAATTTCCGAGTTCAAATTTTATACTTGTTATAGCGGTCGTAGCAATACAGGTTCATTGTAAATTTCAACCGTCTGTCTGTAACGGCTTACAAGTTTGGCCATATACATCAAATTACATAAACTATTGCGACACCCTGTAATTTATAATTTTAAATATTTTTACTTATTTTAACACACATAGTAATGGACATTCTGTCTAATTGTTAAGTGTTTGTCAATAACTATTTAAAAGATAGGGTCATATATATCAAATGACGTCACCTATTGGGACACCCTTTAAATTCAAATTTTAATATAAATACTTGTTAAAGAGAACTTTGTCATGCAGATTCTTTTTAAAATTTAACTTTGTGTCCATATACATCAAATTACATCAACTATTGGGACACCCTTTAATTTCCAATTTTAAATATTCATACTTGTTGTTATACCAGACATAGTAGTGAACACTCTGTCTATTTTTCAAGTGTTTGTCTATAACGGTTCCAAAGATGAGGACATAATGGTCAAATTACATCAATAATTGGGACACCCTTTAATTTATCCAAATTTTATACTTGTTGTAATAGCGGACTAAGCAATATAGGTTCTTTGTACATTTCAACCGTCTATCTATAACAGTTGAAAAGTTTGGCCATATATATCACTTTTACATTAACTTTTGGGACACCCTTTAATTTCCAAATTCATATTTTACACTTGTTATTTTAGCGGACTTAGCAATACAAGTTCTTTGTAAATTTAAACTGTCTGTCTATAACGGTTCAAAAGTTTGGCCATATATATATCAAAATAAACCAACTAATGGGACACCCTTTAATTTTAAATTTTAAATATTTATACTTATTATAACAGACATAGTAACGAACATTCTGTGCAACTTTCAAGTGTTTGTCTATAACGGTTCAAAAGATAGGACCATAAAGGTGAAATTACGTCACCTATGGGGTCACCCTTTAATTTTTAATTTTATTTTTTAATTACTTTTTGTTATTGTGAGCTATAGTTATACGCTCTTTTTTCTAATTTTAAATGGGTGACCTACAAATTTCATAATACACGTAAAAAACATGTATGTTGTATGGGGACACCCTTTAATTTTTAAACTTTTAAACTGTTTTTAAAATGGGACCAATCTGTAGCCATAACTTTTCTAATGGCGCAAAAATTTTTAAAATCGGTTCAGAAATGACCGAGTTCTGAAGGCACAAACATAAAAAAAAGCAACATTCAGACGAATTGATAACCTCCTTCTTTTTTTGAAGTCGGTTAAAAATATATATAATTTCCCAAAACAACAATTTTTTTATTATTTTTATCACGGAGATGGGCGACTCTCTGAGAGGCTACCGGTTCCTTAGGTACCAGTCGTTTAGTCGGGCCGTGAGAAACATATATCTATGTAAAACAGACCTTTTCTTCCAGATTCAGGTTCGAGCAAAACCAGGAGTCCGGTGCGTCCATATATGGCGGAAGGAATGCGTCAAAGTTTGGGAATGTATCGACAATGACAATTAGTGCCAACGTTTCAAGAAATAACTCATTCGCATTATGTTTCTTTAGTAATTCGATTATTTGACGCACTGTTTAGGGCTTTTTACCGCTCGCCGTTGACGGTAATGTTCTTGCTTGCTGCATATTTTAAGAAGTATGGATCAATTAATCCACCATCTCGGGTATGTTGTGACATTGTATCAAGGATCTCTCTTCAAATGCAAAAATTTTACGCATTGACCTGCCATTAAGTCCTATCACAAAAATAATCGCTACAAAACATTAGCGAATTGAACACAGATTTTCGAAATAAATTTTAAAATTTAGTAAGCGTTTTCCTGGCTTTAGTTTAGTCCAAGGCGAATTGATATCACAAGAACGACAACAACCACAACAAAACAACAACTTTTCCATTCTACTAGCAGATATAAAATAATCTACTTTTGACAAGACATTAACAAAAATATTTCGATCACAACTGATAAATTTAATTCGCCTTGGTCTAGTCATAATTAAATGGCAAACAAAAAAAAATAGGAAAAATGATAATAGAGTTGCCAGAAATGCAGTAAAATATTAAAAGACTTTAATATTTAAAAGACTTTAACATTTTAACTTAACTTTCCAAATTCCATCAGTTTAACAGTTTAGTATTATTTTTAAATGACCTAAAATATAATTTTTATAAACCCTCCACAAAAGGGAAGCCACCATTAAATTTTCTTAAAACAATCTATATTTTAAAATGATGGAATTTAAAGCAATTTATACTTAATTGTTGTCGTATAAAAACACAACAAAAAATGTTTATTATTTGTCTTAGTCCTAATGAATGATTCATTTTTCAACAATTCAGACAACTGATTTCCTCTCTTATTTTACTCCTCTTTTCTGTTGTTTTTGTTGTCAGGGCTTAAAGTTTTTTTTTCAGTTTTCTTATTGCAGTCATTAACATTAATTTAAACTTTTTGTTTTAAGAATTTGGTTTTGTAGTTAAGACTCGCTTCAGTTTAGTTTAACCCCCAGTTTTTTTTTTTGCAAAGTAAGCAACCAGGGAACTTAAATCTTTTTCACTAAATGATCGGTTAATAAATGCGACAAAAACTAAAGCAAAAAATAAACAAAACATTTTAAAAAAGAAGTGCTAAAAGCAAATTAATCAACTGTTTGCAAAACAAGATAGAATTTTTCTTATATTTTTTTATTATTATTTAACGCCAACAAATAATGTGCAAAAATGTGATTGTGGTTTGGGGAGGAGTTTCTCTGTTATTTTATTTGAAGTTCATGTAGCAATATTTTTAATAGAAGTTGCCAGATTTTGGGAATTATTATTATAAATCCCAGACGAGTTTGGTAACTGATATTGTTTTAATATTACATATATTTAAATCTTCATATTTATTCTTATTTAAATTGACTGTGTCGCTAATGTGGTGTTGGCTAATGTGGTTATTTAAAATTAATATAAATTTTTGATTTTGTAATTTTTTTAATATTTTGCTATACCATATGGTAGAATCATCGGGAAACAGGCAATGAAAATAGTTCCTATAATATTTTCAAAACATCAAAATTATAAAAAGGTAACAAAACTACACAGAAAAAAATATTTGCACTAATTAAAGGTTTTAATTGGTTTCAGATACAACTTTAATTAAATTTTTAATTAATTCAAATATTTATTTAATTGAAATAGTATTTTATTGATTCTTAATCAAATATGTTATTAAATAATTTGTATTTGTATTTGTATTTGTATTTTTTATTGAGTGATTTTCTAATACAACAGGATGCAACATCTTTTAATTTACAGTATTAGAATCAGTTAAGTTATAATCAATTTAATTAAGACAAATAAACATATATATGCTTGTGTACAAAATAGATATAAATATATATACGAACAATTTTGACAAAATTAAAAGAAAAGAAAATTTTAGTGTTCATTTTAATTGTTATTGTAATATTGGAACAAAAGTTTTTTAAATTTATATGCGTTGCTGGTGAATTGTAGGTATGAGGGAAGACGGTTCCAGAGATGTATGGTGAAGATGAAGAATTGATGGTAGGATGCTGTATCACGATATTGGAAGGTCCTAGTTGAATTATTCCTAAGTGATGTGGTAAAAGTCAATTTGTTATAAAGATGGTAAGGCTCCTTCGTAGTGATAATTTTATGTAGAAAAGTTAGATTTTTTAAATTAAAGTCAATTACAAAATTAATTAGTTTTTTATCTGAAACAGTTAATTGGAGCAACAATTTTTTTATGTATAGTATAACGGGAGTAAGTATAACGGGAGTAATTTTAATTTTAAATTTAATTTATCTTTTAATTTTTCCAATTTAACAATACTTCTGACAAATTGGAAATAAATGGAAAAGGTTATTTTTGATCGGTAATCACAAAAACGAATAATACTTAATGAACCTGGTTACATTCGAGTAAGAAGGAAGGACACTGCTTCTCTCATCCGTACATCAGAGGGATAACCCGCAAATTAAAGTAACCGTGAAACATACATTTTTTTTTGTCCAGCACTGGTTGGATTAAACAAGTATATTTATTTTTTTGGACTTAAGATATGAGTAATTATTGATAGTTAAATTATATTGAAGATACAATAAATAAATATTGCAAAAAAAAACGAATAAAACTATTAGAACAGTTTTGTAGTATATTTCTAGCGCAGTAACTTTTATTGCAACACTGCTCTCGTTTGTTATCTATTACTGGACCACTATATTTTATGCAAGCGGCGTCTATTAGTTTCTTTTGGCAGTTATTAAAAGCAGACAACCTCGTTAATTTCAAAAAGTGGTCTACTGCGTTCCTTGGTGGTCGTACTAGAAGAAATGCCAAACGTATAGGAGCTAAAGCGATGGACACGCCAGAAATAGTCAATAAAATTCATGGAAAGATATTGAACAATCGGATAATGAAAGTGAGTGAGGTGGCTGAGGCAATAGTCATCTGAACCGACCGGGTACATCACATTTTGCATGAATATTTGAATATGAAAAAAGCTAACTACAAATAAAACAATACACGGATACACACGTGTGTAATTATTGTTTAAAAAAAATCCATAAATTGTGCTACGAACTGTTGGAGAGTATGCTACTCTATTCAGCATACCCTCCAGCTTTAGCCGCGCGAGGGTTTCCAAATTTAAAGAAATGGCTGAGTGATGAGAGATGTGGATCAAATGAAAAAGTCATTATTGAAACAAACGCCTATTTTAAAGGCATTGAGAAATCTTACTACTTTGAAGAGATAATACAACTTAAGCAGCTGGACTGTTTAATGTATCGAGCTTAAAGAAGAGTATGTTGACAAATAAATATTTTTTTTCTGAAAAAATATCCTTTATGCAAAAAATCACGGAATTATCGTATATTATAGCAAACTATTTTTGATATATGCAGTTTTCATACAGTTTTTATTTGTTCGCTAGTAACCTCTTGCCAAAACTACAGAGGAATAAGTCTCCTTCCCATCGCATATGAAATACTTTTCAGCGTACCTAGTGAGAGATAAAATATACAGTTGGCGAGATAATTGGGCCATAGCTTTTGACCTGGAAAATCCACCACTGACCAGCTATTCACCTTACTTCAAATCCTGGAAAAGGCCCAAGAAAAACATAAGTAAGATCGACACCTACCATCTATTGTCGACTACAAGGCGAAGATTTTTCAAGTTATGTTTAAATTTTGTATCCCTGCAAAGCTACTACGGCTGTGTATGATGACCTTAAATGATACGCGATCGTCAGTATAAATAGGAAAAAACCTCTCTGAGCCATTTAGCACCAAACGAGGTTTCAGACAAGGCGACAGTCTATCGTGTGATCTTTCTAACATCCTGCTGGAAGAGGTTATACGAGAGCCGAATGTGAATAAAACTGGCACACTAAACAACACATATTACTTGCTTACGCTAACGATATAGACATTATGGGTCGAACACTGTGAGCGTTAACTGCCACCTTTGACAATCTGCCAAAGTGGTTCTGGCAGTAAACGGCGAAAAAACCACAACGCACAAGACGTCCGGTAGACTTGGGCAGACAGTGAAAGTTGAAAACTACAACTTTGAAGTAGTCGGCGACTTTAGCTACCTGGGTACCGCCATTAACAAAACAACATTAGTTTTGAGATAAAGAGAAGAATAATACTGGTCAATAGACGCTACTTTGGACGAGGTAAGCAAAAACAAGGCCACCTCTCTACAGACAAAAATCATTCTCTACAAGACACTGATACTACCCGTGCTATTATATGGTTTCAAAATTTATGGACCAATCTGCGTTGACGGAGAATACCGATGTCGTATGAACCACGAGCTGTATGAGCTATATGCCGACATGGACATAGTCAAACGTTTCAAATTACAACGATTGCCTTTGCTAGGTCATGTTGTGAGAATGGACGAAGATGCTTCAGCTAGAAAGTCATTTGTATACGAATCTGGTGATGTTTCACGCAGAAGGGACGACTAAAACTTCGATGGAAAGATTAAGTTCAGGAAAAAATCTCGAACCTAGGTGTCAGAAATTGGAGAAGAAGTCCAGAAGATCGAGGCGTTTGGAAATCTATTCTACGATCGGCTACAAGAATAAATGATCTGTAATAGCTACCTAAGTAAGTAAGTAACCTCACGCTCGCACGTGTATATTATTATTTTGTAGGGAAAACTAAAGCAGTTTATTACTTTATAGGGCTCTTTTGAGCTCGCCTCGTTCATTAAAGATTTCTAGTAATTGATTGATAATTAACGTCTACGTTGCTTTCCGATTGGCGACTAATAAATGTCTAGCTTCTTTCGCATCATATAATCTCTTGTAACATTTTTCTAGGGCTAACGTTCCAAAAGCATCCACATTTAGTATATATCTCCTCGTGGTCCGATGTCTTATAATAGCCAGTGGGCTTGACGTTCACACACAATGCCCTACCATCTTAGCCTTTTTCTTGGCACAGTCTGCTAGCATGGTCTTGTACAGATAATATATTAAGTTTCCATGTCCCATAACTAGGGCAGTTAACCAGTTTAAGGTACCCAGAACTGCACCTTTCTTGTCTTCCTGCCAACTTGTAGGGAAAGAAAACAGAGTCTTTGGTTGTTGAAATTTTTTTTACACAATATTTATTACCCTGAAAACGTAAATATTATTTTTATTATAATAAATATAATTTTGTTATTAGAAATAATATTTTCTAGAGACGTAGCAAGTTTATCAATTAATAACCGTTTCAGTTATTAAATTTTTTCTGGAAATGTTGATGTTGGTGCTAACACTAATCGCTATGGAATACAAAACACACCCATGTTTGGAATCTTTGTCAATCCGTCTGTCTGTGTTCGCATCCCGTAAAATCTACTGGATGAATTTTAATAAAATTTTGTAAGGACGTACCTTAATATATCGGTTCAAATACAGGATATTTTTTCTCGTAAAAATATCTAATTTCCAAGACAAAAAATAGAAAAAAATAGTGAAATAACTTAATTTTATCGATTCAATGGTCTTGCATCTCATTTTATTTGTCAGCGAAAATTTGTAAATGCTATTTACCGAACTCTAGTATAATTTTAGAATTTTATGTATGGCCTATGTTCCTGGGTAATTACCCAGGGATGGGTACCTTCATATAAAGTAAATACATAGAGTCTTAAAATTTGGTGCGAATTACACGCAAAGAAAAACATGGTTATTGTATGGTCACGGCAACCACACTGTTCTCTGTAACAATACATGTTTGCTGTGAACAAATTATAGTTATTTTAAACAATACTTTGGTCACGATAAACAAGTTTTTGTTAACAATTAATCATTCAATAAGCACCAAAAAAGAAACATGGTTGATTTGAACCATATTAAAATTTAAACCGCAACCAAATTTTTTAATATTTAAAAATAAAATTAAAATTTATAACCATAATATGTTATTATTAAACATAGTATGTTAAGTATGACAAAAATAAACAATAAATGTTTGGTTTTAAAAATACATATTTTGGTTTTAGCCTTTTTTAAGGTCAGAAATATGTGTCTAAGCTATCGGTTCATCCAAAACCGTAAAAACTTTAAATACACATTTGTTGTCAACAAATAAATTTGTTTTTATTATTATTGATGATTTTAAATTACAAATATGAAAGATATAAAAAGGTAAGAAGAAAATATCAAAATATGTATGTAAGTCTAGACGGAAATATTCGTGTATTTGTTTTTTTTTGTTATTTATAAATATATCCATACGTTGTCACATATTGTTGTTCACATTATATAATTATGGTTGTTTTTTACAATGTTATTTTTATGTAAGATAATATGCTTAAAATATTTTTATGTTTTAAAATAATATGATTTGAATATAACCATATAATTCAACCATAACATGTTGCTCTTAGATTATTGTTACCTCAACCATGTTTTTTCTTTGCGTGTACTTTCAAAGCAAAATCGAACAAAATATTGTCAGGACGCACACTACGTGGTAGTAGAATACCTATCTTATATTAGAATTTTTATTTTTTCCAAAATATTTCAAATACTTTATGGCAAAAGAAAGTTACTTCTAGTAGTTAATTACGGTTTATCCCTCAAGTCCCAATAAAGGTGAGGCGGACATTTTTCATGATGTTATATATAGGCCTTTACAGCGAATATGAAATTTCGATGATATCTCACACACATGATGTTATTTTAATTTTAAGGTAGGAAGCGCTTAACAAGACACCCTTTATTTTCCATAAGCGAACGTGTACTTTAAACTAGTTCTAGAATGTGTTTTAAAACTTAACTAATTCAGAAAAGATGGCGGTAGGCTACTACATGCAGACAGGATCGAATGGTGCTCAAATAGCTCCTTGGTAGAAAGGCCAGTAAGGTGCTCAGATATAATAGAAGTATCTTAAGATGGATAACTGCGTTAGTGGCAGGTCATGCAATAGTAGTCTTGAAAATTATTCACTCAACAAAAATAATTCAACATTATTATTTGATTTATGTACGAGTATGTATGAAATTAATATTTTATTAAATTTAAAATTACATAAAAGAAAATCTTGGGATCCAAAATCCCGTGATAGAGGATTGGTGTTCCTAGTGGCAAGACTATTATACCCTGAGTGACACATGTATACAAATTACAAGTACAATTTACAGTCTATCAGCTTTTTGTTTTCTAGATATTTGTCTTGTTAATCTTGTTAATTTATACTGCTTTTACTGGCTGGCATTGCAAGTTTAAGCAATTAATTTATGTAAATATGCATTTTATTATAAACTACAACAACAAGTGAGTGTATGTAAAATGTTCGTGCAACATTTTGTCCACTCAGCGAGCAGTCAGCTAGTCAATGGCACTAGAAAGTTGTTAAAGGAATGAATGTGTAAAGTAGTTGTGGGTAAATAAAAAATATTAAAAGCGACTACAAAATTATGAACTCTTTTTTTACTTTACTTTGTTTTTGCAATAAAAATTAAATTTTAAAACATAAAAAAATTGTGCGAGACAGGAACAATGTTTAAAAAATGGCAGCAATTTGCTATAAAACAACCATAAAATGCGATTTTATTTTACTTATTCATGTTCGAAGGCACAGAAGTAAATTAAACAAAAAAAAAAAATAACACAAAGCTTAATATTCTTTATACGCCTCATTTAGGAGACAAATCCGATTAAGTATAAAATTTCGTATTTAATTCGATCTTAAGCTCTATTTTTCATGTGTTTTAATTTCTTTTCCTTTTCGTTTTTTTTTTTACTTTTTTCCATCACGTTTTGCATTGCGGTTGAGTTCAAAGATTTTTATTTAAAGGGACCTTTTTCAAAATTCGTATTCGTATTAAACTCAACTAAATTGAAACGAAATTAAGCCACAACAAGCTTTATGCCACAATCAGGCATCATGTAGAATAAAGAAGAAAAAACGACCAACCAGGGAATCCACACAATCACTTCCAGAGCATTGAGTGTCATACTTTTGTAAAATAAAACGTACGAATAAGAAAAATATGAGAAACAAAACATAAAAGATTAATATTTCAAAATAAATTTTAAGAAAATTAAATTTAAAAATTGTATTGGGGGAAGAGGAAAGCATTTTCTGGCTATAAAAACATTATCTTATGTGTCAACTAAAATAGTTTTCCTTTATAGAACTAAAAGTGGTTTATTGATACATACTTCAGTTAAAGTTTGGCAACTTATTCTCGTATAATTGCACTAATAGTCATTTTTTGAGACAGGGCATCAGGGATGTTAAGATTTATTATTTGATTTTCGTATGGCTATTAAAAATTGCTTCTTTTGGGTCAAATTAGCTGCATGAGAACTATCGATCTCGATAACTGTGGTTTGACAGCTGTGAATGTCTAACTGCGTTGACATTTCTTAGACTGCTTTTACAATAGACAGAAACAGGGCAGACATTTTTGAATTCTCTTTTGCTCTGTCTTAATGCTTTTACAATAAACAAGACAGACAGATTTTTGCACATTCTATTTTCGGATTAATTTACTTTACATTTATGTGTGTTTAAAAATCTGTGGTAGTTGAAAATATAATGTGAAGAAATATAATGTGAAGCAACACAGAAAGAAGCGAAAAGCAGATAAGAGAAACGAAAAAATGTCCAGTACGATAGTCATGAAATACCAAGGCGAATTCATACCAGGTGGTGTTGATAGCCCAGCTGATTGTTTTTTGCTTTCGTTTTTTTGCTAATGTCTAGTCAAAAATACATTGTTTCATATCTGCTAATCTAATGTCAAAGTAGTTGTTTTTTTTTTTGTAGTTGTTGTTCTACTGCTCACACCTGGTATGAATTCGCCTTGTGAAATACACACTCAACAAATCTCTTCTGTCTGCCCGGTTTCTATCCTATTGTGAAAGGGGACTTATGAATCATTGAAAACCAGAACAACGTTTCTAAATTGCGGAAATTTACTACGTAAACATCTAATCTGTTCGCGAAGTTTATGAAGTATTGTATCCATTTTACAGTTAACATAATTAGTTTAGTGAGCAAACAATTCGTGCTGTTGTTAATCGTTTTCACATTTATTTTACTCTTCTCCATTTAAAACCAAAACAAAACAAATAAATATATGTACGTCCGAAGAGAATATTGCTGCTGTAGCACGAAGTATTGAAGAAGACGATTCGTCGTCCTTCTCAATTTATTAGCCCTTGTCCTCCGACTATATGGAAATTTTTACGAAAGGACCTTAGGTTTCGTCTCTCTAAACTACAGCTCGTGCTGGAATTGAAGCCAAGCAACTATCGTTTGTGGCACCTTTTTGCGGATTTGGCTCAATCAGAATTCGGCCGAATATGAGCTTTTTATACCAAAGAACAATGTTTAGTGATAAAACTCATTTCTACTTCAATGGTTATGTCAATAAGCAAAATTGCTATATTTTGAGCAAAGGCAATCCCCAAGCCGTTAACGAATTACTGTTACATCCATTAAAATTTACTATTTGGTGCAGTTTACACGCTGCCAGCATCATAGGTCCTTATTACTCTCGAAATGAGCAAGGAATTACCGTTATGATGAATGGCGAGAGCTATCGATGAAATTTTGTTTTCAAAAATCAATCACGTAAACACCAACGATATTTGGTTCAAACAAGACGGCACAACTTAAAATACAGCGCGATTAACAATCGATTTGTTGCAAAATCAATTTGGTGACAACAGAAGTGGTCCTGTTCTCTGGCCCTCTCGTTCGTGCGATTTAATGTCTCTAGATTTCAACAATATTTCTGTCTTGTATTAACATGTTCAGTTCTCATGCGTCTAAATAAAATCCGATACCCAGGCTAAATAGCCGAAGACTTGATTTTTTTGTAGTACATATATTTATATAATTAATTTCAATCGTTTTGTCCTTGGATCTACTGGATCTTATTTTATATTCTCTGTAGCAATATCAGGTTACGATGAATTACTTTTAGTTGCTTTAATCATTACTTTGGCTACGATAAACAAGTTTTTGTTACTATTTTATCAATAAATGGTTACTACACCCAACAATGCCCAAATGCAACATGGTTGGTTTGAAATATATAAATTTCTAATCACAATCAAAGTAAACAAATAATTTATGGCTTTTTTTTTCTGTTTAGTTAATCAAAATTTTTAGAATCTTGTTTTTCGGGTTATGTTTAAACATAACAATATTATCTTAATAATAGTATGGTTTCACTGCAACCATATAATTCAATCATACTATGGTGCTCTTAGATTATGGTTACCACAACCATATTTTTTCTTTGCGTGAATCCATCGATACAATCAACTATACATTCCCTTGAATACATTTTGAATCCACACTAAAAAGTAAAGCCGTTTTCCCCTTAAAAATATATTAAAAAAAATTTTCCCTCTGCAAATTTATGTAAAAGAGTTGAGGATATTTCTTAACACCCTAAACTGCATTGTTTGTATTTTTGAAGCGTTAGATGTAGTATTCCAATATAAAAAATAAAATCACTTGGTTGTGTGTCTGGTGGCTCTATTTCTTAAGCATTCTTCTTTTTCAGGTTCAAATGACCCTCTGAATTTTCCATTAAAAATATATTTTGGGATTTATTAACTATGTTATACATAGTATTTTATATACAAATTTTCCTATTTCCTTTACTCGAGAGTATGGGGCAATATATTACTGCGAGCGCAATGTCAAGACACAAACAATATCGGGTTGCTTTGTTTATATTTCATCAACGAAAATGAAATTACCCTGCAGGATATTAAGCGATAATTATCTAAAAGGTACTAAAACAATTACTTGAAGTAGTCCAATAGTACCATTTGCAGACTGATAGATTATTTGGGTAACAGAGAAATTTGTGTTTTAGTCTTTGCTTTATTCTATTTTTATAATGAAAAATATAATATTGCGATGCAAAATTCAAATTAGCTTTTTACCATTTTTTTTATTTTTAAGAAGGACTGCGATTTAACCGATTTAAGGGTACTCATTCGGATCCATGTGTATGCGTCTATACCAAATGGTACTAATGATTTTTTAAACACACTCAATGTTAATTTAAGCATTAATATGGTATAGGAAAGTTTACAGTTGAGAAATAGTACTAGTGATTTTTGTACAAGTAAAACACTAGTTTGAACTCCTACAGGGTAGTTACTCGCGCTACTTCTAATACAAGCATACAATAGTAGGTGTTTAGTCACCACTGTTTTATAGTAACGAAATATCTAAAATAGTTTGTTATTATTTAATGCGCTTTGGCTGAATCGATTTTTTCCTCCACCTAATAATAAAATTAATCGCCGTGAACATTAGAGGTAAAAATTTTATTTTAAATCACACAACTGAGCAAAGCAAAGTTTGCTGAAGTTTGTTTGAATTTTGATTTAAATTTTTAAGTAGAAATTGTTGATTTATGTGCATTACTTTTTCAAATGCATTAAAAAAATTGATTAAGAAAAAATAAAACAAAAATTTAAACATAAAACTAATTTCCGCTTGAAATTAAGTTCGCATAAAAAAAAATAAAATGGATTACAAAGCAAATGTAAGGGTAAGAAAGCCAACTTTTAATACAGGGGTCTAATCGCCGCATTCGATATCGAGTAAAATATCTCGTAATTTTACATTTTGGTATCATGGCACTCGATATCAAAAAAAAAAGTATCGTAATTTCATCCGAAAGGAAATGTTTTTAAACCATGTTTTCTTGTTCACTTATTGACGTATTATTAATCTATTACAATTTGATATAAATAACGATTCGATTCATTTCGAATGGCATAATAAGCTTACTCGACTCAAGGTGAATTATATTACTTGAGGCAACTTAATTTTACATTCATGCTTACCAACATGATGGAGAACGAACTTATGGTATGAGGCTAAGAAGCGAGGGGATCGCAAGAAGTCGTATTTTTTATAAGACCCATATTCCTGGCCAAGCTACAAAGGTAAGTCCTTATGCGGCTGGCGGCGGGCAAAACCGTAAGTGGAATATTATGTTTTTTGTTTAAGTTAAGTGGAATATTATGTTTATGGTGAATGCTTTACGTAATATTAGCGAAATATATGTCACTACCTTGTTACGAGACATATGTACATATTTGCCAAATGATGAGGAATTCTCATTCCCAAGCAGGGCTAAAAAAAAGCTATTCCCATTTATACAACTAATGAGTGAGAAGAACTAATTGAAAACTGTTTAAGTTTATTTACTTGCAGTTTTTTATTTACTCCAGGTTTATTATCTTAATCACTTATTCCCCCTATGCAATATAAGCTTTTCTAAATTATCATAATTCCAAAGTGGCCTATAAAATTATTTCTCCCTTCTTTACAATTTCTTTCGTGTTTGCTATAATTGCTTAAATTACATAAATTAAATTACATATCGGACAACAATCAAGAGGTTATTAACTAAATATTTTATAATTTTCAGTAAACGTAAAAAATTGTTTGCAGTTAAATTTTAATATAATTTGAAAATCTGAATATGTTATAGTAAGAAAATTCGATTTGAAAATATATTTTCACTGCTTTTTTTTAAATTTTTGCAATTATTGCCAAATAATACTATTTTTCTGAAACTTCTCGATTTATTTGTATACCCTTCACCACAGGTGGATATATACCCTTATATAAGTTTGATATTCCGTGTTTAATTTCTACAATATTCATTTCCGACCCCATAAAGTATATATGTATATTCTCAATTCTTATACATAGAGAAGTTGATCGGGCGATGCCCGTCTGTCCGTGTTGACGTTGAAATGTCGTTTGCCGAGGCACCAAAAAAGATACAAAAAATTTAATAAATATTAGACCGCGACAGGTAGATCGCAGTGGGTGCATAGAGATCTCGGGGGATCATAGAGGTAGCCAATGAACCCACAGGGTGCCCGCTGATAAACAGGAGCAGTTAAAAGGCACATGGGTGGGTCAATATGAGGATTTTTTTTGATTTAGTCTGACCATTCTAACGCAATATAGATCGGAGACAGACCCTATATAAAAAAATCATTAAAATTTTTTTACCAGGGTGCCCACTGGTAAACAGAGCAGTTAAAGGCACATGGCGGAGTCAATATGAGGAAATCTTTTTAAGGATTGTTTCTGATTTAGTCTGACCATTCTAACTCAAAATAGATCGCAGGTTTAAAAAAAAATTCATTAAAATTTTTAAAATAAAAATAAAAAAGAAATTTTGACAAAAATTAAAACATTTTCATAAAGAAATTTTTCGAAAAAAATTTTCCATAAATTTTTGAATAAAATTTTACAAAAAATTCTCAAAAAAATATTTTTGTAAATTATTTTCACAAACAATTTTGGAAATATTAAAAAAAAAAATTTCAATATTTCTTTGAAAATGAAGATCATGAGCGTAATATAACATATTTGTAATAGTAAGAATATATGTTTATACAGTAACATATTTTTATACCCTTCCCCACAGGTGGAAAGTTTGTCATTCCGTGTGTAATTTCTACAATATTCATTTCAGACCCCATAAAGTATATTATACATAGAGAAGTTGATTAAGCGATGTCCGTCTGTCCGTGTTCGGGTTGAAATGTCATTTGCCAAGGCACCAGAAGAGGTACACAAAATCTAAGCACCAATGAGTCAGGCATAGTTTGGAAAATTTTGGTATTGCAACTCAACAACATCGGATCATTACTTTGGAGACTGCGGGCCAAAAACCACGCCCACCTATATTTTTTCACGTTTTTTAATTTTTTTTTCGGCTTTAATGATTCTGTTTTGCCTTTTTATATTTTATTTATTAAAAAAAATTTTTTTAAAAATATTTACAAAACATTTTCAAAAAGATATTTTACAAAAAACATTCGAAAATACATTTTTTTTTTAAATTTTCCAAAAATTTTTCGAATAAAAGTTTACAAAAAATGTTTAAAAAAATATTTTTACAAACAATTTTCGAAAAATTAAAACAAAAATTTCAATATTTCCTTAAAAATGAAAATCATGACTGTAACATAACATACAGAGTGACTATTTTTTTAAATGCATTTAAATAGATGATATATCTGTTTTAAAACCTAGGTGCATTAAACACATATACATCATCAAAAATAAAATACACACCTTTCTAGGTAAACGATTAGTTTGAAGTCAGCAAAGCTACATGGCTACATGGCTACACGGCTACCGTTGTGGCTGTTGCCAACTTAGGCTATTTCTATTTTATTCAACAAAAGAAAATTTCACAAAATTGTAAATTACAAATTTATATACAAACAAAAAGTTTTGGAGGAAATATTTATAATTTTTAGAAAAAGTTATTTAATTTTATAAAAGCAAAATAGGCATTTCTACAACAAACTAAACGGCGACAATTGTAGACAACGGTTACGCAGCTAAATGAATAATGAATTTTTTCTCGTACGACTTATTTTAATTTATGTAAAGAGTCAACAATACGGATAATGCTGTACATGTCTGTATAAATAAGATCAAAAAAGATGGAGGCAAAACTCAGCCATTTCTGAACCGATTTTAAAATTTTGTTCTTTATCTGAAAGGGTGTCCCCATACAACATACATGTTTTTTCGTGTATAAAGGACCGAAAGGCACCAATTTAAAATTTTAAAAAATTGCGTATCACTATCACTCCCATCAACAAAAATTAATAAAAAAAATAAACATAAAATTTAAAGGGTGTCCTCATAGGTGACGTAATTTGCTCTTTATGAGTGTATCTTTTAAACCGTTAAAGTCAAAACTTTGAAAATTTGACAGAAATATGACAGTTATAATAAAAAAAATAAATATTCGCAATTATAAATTGAAGGGTGCTCCAATAGTTCATTTAATTTGATGTGTATGGCCATACTTTTGAACAGTTGTACACCGACCGTTTAGATTTAAAAAGAACCTGTTTTGCTTATTCCGATATAACAAAAAGTATAAAATTTTAATTTGAAAATAAAAGGGTGACCCAATAGTTAATGTAATTTTATGTATGTTGCCAAATTTTATAACCGTGACAGACAGACGGCTGAAATTTACAAGGAAACTGTATTGCTAAATCTGCTATAACAGATATATAATTTCAATTTAGAAATTAAAGGGTGTCCCCATAATTGATGTAATTTGATCTATGTAGCCCTACCTTTATAGACAAACACTTGAAAATTAGGCAGTATTTCCACTACTTTGTTTGGTATACTAACAAGTATAAAGATTTAGAATTATGAATACAAAGGGTATCCCAATAGTTCTGTAATATGTTGTATATCGCTAAATTTTTGAACCGTTATAGACATTTGCAATTTACAAAAAATCTTTGTGGCCAAGTCCTCTATAACAACAAATATAAAATATAAATTAAAGGGTGTCCCAATAGGTGATGTTCTTTGATTTATATTGCCCTATCTTTGAAACTGTTATAGAAAGACATTTTTTTTTAAGACAACACAACCTGCGAAGCTTTTTGCTTGTCTGCAGAAAACACCCAGTGTCTTTGACAGGAATCGAACCCCCAGACTGATAGACTAGCACGCTACCAATCAGTCTATCGAGGCACTTGATATTTACAAATTTGATATTTACACAGAACGTATATTACTATATCCGCTATAGCAAAAAGTATAAAGTTGGAAATTAAATGGTGCACCTAAAGTTAATGATATTTGATCTATATGACCTAATCTTTTTAACGCTTATAGATAAACATATATAGATAAATATTTGTATGGCCAAGTCTTTTAAAGCGTTACAGTTAGAGACTTAATATTTACACAGAGCGTGTATTATTATGTCCGCTATAAGAATTATAAAATTCGAAATGAAAGGGTGTTCCTATAGTTAATGAAATTTGATGTATGCGTTATCTTTTGAGCCGTTGTAGATAGGCAACTGAAATTTACACATAATAATTATTACTATGGCCCCATTACAGCTTTAAAAATAAAATACGGATGTTAGTGGAAATAGCTTAACTTTTGAACAGTAATAGGGAGATGCTTGAATTTCACATAGTCTTTGCTTGTTTTCCTGCTAATTTTGGCCCATTTTGTTTATCTTTTATTTGGTTTTAGTTCTTACAGATTACTTCTTACATTTTTAGTTTAGAACTGGTACCCAACTATCTGTTTTGAAGTCGGTTTTTTTTTTGCAAGAATTATATTATTTTGATTTAACTAAAGCGTTGAAATTTTAATAAAGTTGAAAATAATTTGTTTTTCAATAAAATGGTATTAACGCGAAAAAATAAAAAAAAATTATCTTACTTTGTAGTGATATTCTGTCAATGGTCTCAGCTCAAAATTTTTATTATATCTTAAATGCATGTTCTTTATTTCGGATATTGAATGTTCAAGTTATTTTTTCGTTTGACATAAAACGGCAATTTTGTCCAGAAGCAGTTTGCAGTTTGTATAGTATTAGATAGTGAGATAAGTTATTACGTGTTTATTTTACGTTTTGTTCTTTAAATTGCAAAAAATAAAAGCACGCCGATTTCAATTTTATTGTAAGTCACTTTTTGTTTTAATTTTCTTAATTTCTGTCATATTATATTTTAATTAACTATTGTTTATTTATACAATATATAATTCAATAGTTTTTTATATTTAAATATTTTCATTAATAGTGCAATAACTAATGGATTTCGGTATCAGCAAATAATGGGTGATTTTTTTGAGGTTAGGATTTTCATGCATTAGTATTTGACAGATCACGTGAGATTTCAGACATGGTGCCAAAGAGAAAGATGCTCAGTATGCTTTGACATTTCATCATGAATAGACTTACTAACGAGCAACGCTTGCAAATCATTGAATTTTATTACCAAAATCAGTGTTCGGTTCGAAATGTTCAAATGTGACAAATTGTGTTCAGCGATGAGGCTCATTTCTGGTTGAATGGCTACGTAAATAAGCAAAATTGCCGCATTTGGAGTGAAGAGCAACCAGAAGCCGTTCAAGAACTGCCCATGCATCCCGAAAAATGCACTGTTTGGTGTGGTTTGTACGCTGGTGGAATCATTGGACCGTATTTTTTCAAAGATGCTGTTGGACGCAACGTTACGGTGAATGGCGATCGCTATCGTTCGATGCTAACAAACTTTTTGTTGCCAAAAATGGAACAACTGAACTTGGTTGACATGTGGTTTCAACAAGATGGCGCTACATGCCACACAGCTCGCGATTCTATGGCCATTTTGCGGGAAAACTTCGGAGGACAATTCATCTCAAGAAATGGACCGGTAAGTTGGCCACCAAGATCATGCGATTTGACGCCTTTAGACTATTTTTTGTGGGGCTACGTCAAGTCTAAAGTCTACAGAAATAAGCCAGCAACTATTCCAGCTTTGGAAGACAACATTTCCGAAGAAATTCGGGCTATTCCGGCCGAAATGCTCGAAAAAGTTGCCCAAAATTGGACTTTCCGAATGGACCACCTAAGACGCAGCCGCGGTCAACATTTAAATGAAATTATCTTCAAAAAGTAAATGTCATGGACCAATCTAACATTTCAAATAAAGAACCGATGAGATTTTGCAAATTTTATGCGTTTTTTTTTAAAAAAAAAGTTCTCAAGCTCTTAAAAAATCACTCGTTATTTATTTTAAAGTCAATGCATTATAAACAAATTATCATAAAAATGGTTATAACTTATAAGTAAAGAATTATTGAATTGTCATGAAAAGAGTAACAATTCAAAAAAATGGGAAGAATTTTATCTAATTAATATCATAAAGTAAATCAAATTTTATCGACAAAATAGTATCAACTTAAAATACAACCAAATTGAAATAAAACAATTTGATTATTTTTAACTTCAATAAAGGCTCAAATCAAAATATGTAATACCTTTTTTATGAAAATATACGATGTATGTATTTCTGTCTGTTTTAACTTTGGTTTTTACTCAAAATAATACCTCTCTGCTGATATAAAGGTATTCACTACACTATCACGAAAATGGTCGCTGATGTGGGTTTCCAGATGAAAGAGTAATCAGAATACGTTAAAATTTTTACACTGGATAGATACTGATGTTGTTAGTTGATTTTTTGCAAAAAATTATATTTTAAAAATCTTGAGTACCCTCTTTTAATATCCTCTTGTTAATCAAGTGCGATATGTATGAATACTTAAGTCATCTACTCAGCCACGATATACATAAATACCCATTATCAATATGACATAGATACATTCAAAAGCCCACAGTGACTTTAAATGCATTTCTTTTGTTATCTCAATCTGTATCAAGACCACTTTAGTTCCAGACTAGTCAATTGTTCATATAGCTGGTGCTGGAGAAATAATGTTATCATGTAAATTTGTTTTTTTTTTGATATTTCCCTTTTGTCAAAACAAACTACAACTCTTGTAAGTCTAACATTAAGCCAAAAATGGGCAATTTGAGGCCATGTGTTTTGCCAGCAATAACTCAAAGTGGCATGTGTTCATTTGTCTGATATAATTTTTCAACTTAATGCTATCTGCTTTACAAATTTAAATATATTATTCGTGACTGTCGTAAAGTAGCTCGGGGTTGGGGAACAGGTGCGTGTGTCATTGTCATTATCGCTTGAAGTCAATCAGGCCGTTCTGTTGCACGGCCTTCCGTTGGTTTACGTCTCACTCACATTGGCTGATTGGCTTTCTCGAATAGTTGTACTGTATTGGTGGTTGCTTTAATCAGCCACGTGTAATCGTTTTGCTTATCGAGTATAACCTATTAATTTTAATGAAATAAGTCGGACATTGGAGGAGCACCATTTTTAAAACTCAATTTTTCACTGGAGGAGAACCACTAAACTCAATTTTTTTCACTGGAGGAAAACCATTAAACTCAAGGTTTTTTCGCAGGATGAGCACCATTAAACTCTTATTAATTTTACCTAGCTGAATTTGGAGTCTCTCATCCTATATGAACGTATAGGTAGCGGTCCAGATTTTGTAGGAAAATAAGGCACTCGCACCCTGGCACTTTGGTCTCGTACCTTTGCCATTTAGCAATTTTTTCGACAGAATCCCAAAAAAAAAAAAATATTGTTCGTGAACACAGATGTAATTTTATTCATGTCTATCAAAATGGTAGCCAACTCACTTTTTTTGTCCCACCTAGTATCTATAAATCGACAACAAAATCGAAAATCTTTGAACAATAGCCCGTTTTGAGGTCCTCATAAATTCTTATTTAGTGGGAAAATCCGCTGGATTAAAAATAAAACACGAAAAGTTTGTTTTTCTACATTTTTGTTTTTTTTAGAAAAATTAATGACTGCCTGCCCCTCGTTCTTTTTTTAATGCACAAAAATTTACAAAAGTGTTTCAATAAAATAACAAGAAGCTTGATTCTAAATTAAATGCTGCTTCATTCAAAAAATTTCAAAAACATTTAAATGCTTATAGTAAAGTAGGGAGCATTAGTAGAAGACAGATGGCGCTATAAAACTAAAACGCTATTATCATCTTATAAAAGAGCTTTTAATAATCATGTTAAGACGTGAAAAAACATTAACATGGACTGTTTACACTTAACACTAACAATATTGTGTTAATGTTTTTGACTTTATATCTAATGCAGACGTGGGATAACGAGAAGTCATGCGCAAAAAGATTATATTTTTTTTGTTCCTATTATTCTCCTCGAAAATAAATAAAATTGTATAATAAATAAAACTCAACAACATTATAATCAATTTATTAAAAAAATTTTAATTATTAACAATATTTAACGAATGTCTAAAATTGGTTTCTCTGCTACATGTTCTTAAAATGCATTTGTGAATTGATAGTAGAGCATTTTAAGCCATTAAATGTATGTTACTTTGCTTTTTACGACAAGCATTTGCAACTTTAAATCTTGGTGATGGTAGTTGTTAGTTTTGTATATCAAAACGAATACTCGTAATATGACTATTTTATGGCACCATCTACATCATCATCATAAGCAACTCGCCTTGCCGATATTTGCCAATGCATTTGCCGTTTTATGTAACAGTCGTTAAATTCTTCAACTTCACACATCGTCATGTTCTGCATGCAGCCAACTGCAATTATTTGCAAATTCAATACTTGTGTGATTGTGGTTTAACAAATGTTTCTATCTGTGTGATTTTTTAATGACGATCTGTATTTTTATTTACTGTTCATTGCTAGAGTACAACTTTTTACAGCTGTTGACAATAGAACGTTTGATAAGTTAATAAAATCGGTTAACATACTCGCAGTTCATTTGAAAATTGATAAGTTTCGTTAAGAAGAAAACAAAATAATATGACCACAATTTGCCTTATGAAAATGCTTTTAATTGGTAATTCTTACAATAGCAGCGAAGTAATGCTTGAGGATAAGACTTGTAAATAGTTACAAAACTTTTTTTATTGCGGTTTACACAAGGATTTAATAAGAAAATCAAAGTATAGTTCGCACCCTCGTTTATAAGGCAACAATAAACTTTTCACAGTGCGGAACTCATTAAATTCTAAATATCAAAATCACTGTTTTGTTATTTTTTTATATTGCCCAAAAAAATTGCGCCAGGGTGTGATTGCCTTAGCTTCCTCCAAAATCTGTAGCGCGCCCTCTACCCTCGTATAGGAAGTGAGACTCCAAATTCAGCTAGGTAAAATTAATAAAAGTTTAATGGTGCTCCTCGAGTTTTAAATTGAGTTAACAGTTGAGTTTTGAAATGGTGCTCCACTAATGTCCGACTTATTGAAATTAAAATTTCTAGGTTATATAGGATAACTAAGCGATTACACGTGGCCGATTAATCAACCACCAATAACAGTACCATAGTACAGCTCTTCGAGGATGCCAATCAGCCAGTGTAAGAACGAAACGCAAACCAAGGACGCCCTGATTAACTTTATACGATAATGACAATGACGCACGCACGTGTTCCCCGACCCAGAACTACTTTACGACTGACTGTTTTGTTATTTAATATTAACTGTAGCATTCGAAAGGTTTGATTTATTTTACTAGGTAAATACGTCTCCACTTGCAGTATTGGTTTCTCACTTGTAATTTGTAAACAAATACTAGTGTATTAGTAGCCACTACCTATTAAAAAAATCTACCTGTGTTAATAACCACCCTGATTCGATAAATGTGAACCAATTACAACTTACTTAGATAACATTTCGTCACATTGCGTGAAGACCCATCCCCTACTACTTGAATATATAACCAAATTATACCTCAACTCTCACAAATAAAATAGCTGCGAAAGTTGAGGTCATACTTGATAAAGCTATAAAGGTGCTAAAGTGATACAAGTCAAGTTAGATCCAGTAAAAGAAATTGGCTTAGTGGCAGAAACTCCTCATACACTTAGAAAAAATCAAAAGCGTCAAAATAGAATTCTACAGCCACTCCCTGGTATATTAAAAACTCAAACATTCACAAGGTAGCTTGAGACGAATCCAAACCCGCAAGCTTAATTATAGTCACTAAATTTTATAAAGAGGGACTCTTTCTTGCGGCGAACATCGGAGAGATGAACCCCAAACAGCAACCAAAAAATTATATATTTTTTTGTCTGGCACTGGCTGCATTTTATTAGGCTGAAGGCTTGAATTCGTATTGTTATACCCTGTTCAATTAAAGAATGTGCTCAATTAGGGGCCTAATTGAGCTCAATTCACTATACGAGAACTCAATTACTAAATTGAGCAATTAGTACATAATTGGGTCACTAATTTAATAAAATACGAAATGCAACCCTGCTGTATGCCTACTGTGAATTATGTTCAGTGAGAAAAATTAAGTTCAGTATATGTTACAATAATATTAGGTAGTAGCTTTACTACAACAACAAAATCACATGTATTTTGTGGGTTGAAATTTGATGTCAAAAAGAGCTGACTGTAATAAAAAGCAAATTGTGGGTTTTTACTTTTTAATTGTTGCCAGTAATATAGCAAACATTTTTTTAAGCGCAATTTTTGTAAAGTTTTTCAACAAGTTTTCACGATTATAATAAAAACAATGTTTTTTCAGCTGTCAAATACTTACTGAGTAAGCTTAATTGAGCATGTGTGAAGACTAAATTAAATTGCTCAATTAAGATATCTGAAGAGGGTATTAGTTCAAGAATGAAGATACAATAAATAATATATAAAAAGAATTAAGTTATGTTTAGATTAACATATCGGGATTTCAATGCCTTGCTGACACACACGCAAACTTTCGTTTCAATTTTCCATAATGAGTTTTCATAAATGTGGCTGAAATTCGCTTATGCAACTTTAAATTGTTTTGGGCTTGCTAAAGGACACGATAAAAAAAATCTCAATATAGTAATTATTTCATGACCTTTATGAATGTGGTCCCGTTTTGTTGAAAACACATGAAAACCGCATCAATATCACCCAATGTAGGCAGAGAGAACCATGCTATTATATATATAACTATATCGCGATATCAAGTGCCAGTAGCATTTACTACTTAAACAGACTCCTTTTAGAAGAAGAATAGTACAGTGATGACTCCAGCCGAAATACTCATGAAATAGCTACAGTTACCGACTTATATGCTATTAGTGCTAAAAAAAATTAAAATTTGTGTCTCCCTTTTATTTTAAAAAGGGTGCATATTGCTCTAAAATCTCCGACCTAATAGAACACAACCCCTTGTCGTCAAACCATGTCAAAAATATCTTGCACCATTTTGAAGTCCGAATCCTCCTTATACTTATGCTTAATTATATAAGTTACAGGTTTAGGTCGTGTGCACCAGGGCCACTTTTCTGACCCAAGGTCAGATATTTTGTGCAAAATTTAAGAATACAAAAGGGTGCTCCCGTGTGCTCCAAGGAGTCGGAGATTTTTACAAAAAAGGTTTAATAAATTCTAAAAGACACAAAGACTTGTTTTTTTGAAATAATAGCTTATAAGTTACTTAATTATAAAAAATTTATTTTCCATCAAATTATTTTAAAACAAAGTTATATGCGTTTAAAAATTAAAATTTTCTAAAATATTTTTAATTTTAGCAAAACACAGGGAAAGTCCATTTTGGATTACCCTGTTCGCAGTGATATTGTTAAAATAATGTAGTAACATTCCATTCTGGTATTTACTATTAATGAATAATATAGCTCTGAAATCGTTAACAATAAAAAAAATTATTTTTGGCCGCCTTCTCAAAATGTGTGCCACAGTGCGGCGGCGAATTAAACTGGAACCAAACGGAAGAAGAATGATAGAGAAGGCATAAATAACGAATCTGCCCAAGACGGTACGGATGAGCTAAAAGACGACTCCGGATGTGGAAGGATTGGATAATAGATTTAAGTGAGGCAACTGCGGAAATCGTATCGTACCTCGTATTTCTGAGACACGCACCTAAAAATGCACTGGGTTATTCTTCGTTTATTGTTAAGGTCCATCAATTGTTGCACACTATTAGGCTGAGTACAGCTAATTTTTGGCATACTCAAGTTGTTCTCGAGAATTCCTTACGCAAAAAAAGAACACAGCCACTTCAAATAATAAATATGAGCAAGAGCCCCCACGCAAACCCCTAAGGGTCTGTCTCAACCAGAATCTCACAAAGAGAACAAAAAATTTTAAAATTTTAAATCTAGGGCATACAAGCTTTCAACAATGTAGGTTTGTGTCACTTTGCTAAATATTTAGCAAACCAATCCATTTTCATTTTAACCACTTTTTTTGGTTGGGGGCCTTTGAATATGAGCAATTAATGTTAAAAATACACTTGGGAATGTTGCTCCCAGGGATAATATCTGGAATTAAAATATTGGATTTTCCAAAATACCTTAAGAAAAGCATTTAAAATAGTTTAAATTTGAAAATTTCTGGTGAGGATTAGTAGTCAATATGGAAAAATGGGGATGGGCTGGTATAACACACCATATACAAATGGTGGTCCAAGGAGTATTCCAGCTGAGGACTATGCAGTTTTTATATACAGAAAATCTTCTCTCAATCTTACCAGGAAACTTCTAATGGTTTTTTAGTTAATTTAATTTTTTTTAACGTACACTGAACCAAATTTCATAGGTAATGTTAACGAAAAAAATAGTTAATCCTTAGCGACAAAAATATTTAAAATATATTAATTTTTATTTAAATATATGCACAATTTATTCATATAAACTAATTTTTGTTAATAAAATTAACAAAATATATATACATAGTTCCGATTCACTCCAACTGCGTCCTTGTAAGGCTCTATTTTTATGCTCAACTTTTAATGAATCAAGGAATGTTTAAACGTTTGACAATTATATTTGAAATGACTGACATTAAATCAAATGAATCAAAATTGGATGTCCAATTCGTTCCTGTTAATAACTATATCGTATTCCCTCTTCCTTTTTAGCCTGACTACGCTTATATCACTGCTATTATTTGTTCATCTCATAAGCGTTTGCATTAATTTTTGTTTGTGCTGTGGTGGAATTATAAAAAATAAATTACTATTAAAAATTGTGCCAATACTTAAACTCTTTTTTATGAGTATTTTCAATTAATGAAAATCATAAAAGCATATTTTACGCATACTTTACTGTCATTCAACTGGACACATTGCTGCAACGAAGTCTACAACAGCAACAACAGAACAGCAATAAAACGAACATTCGAATTGTAGTAGTGCAACAACATTAATTGAAGGAAATTGCAATATTGCATGTGACAATAATTAAGTGAATTGAGAGCAATCAAGAGTTTTTCAAGTGAAAGCCAGCAAGCACTGCGATACTTTTTTCGCAACGTTTAAGTTTTAAAGATTTCAACTTTTTTGCAAAAGAAATCAATAAGTTGTACACTTTAAGTAACTTTGTCTATTAAGACTAATACAAATATTTGCCAACATTAAATCATAATTAAATGTGGGTTTAAAAGAGAAAAGTGCTAAATTTTTGCTTGAAGCCCGGATTGCAAAAGAAATAAAGTATATTTAAAAAAGTACAGGCGGATAAATATTTTTTTGGAAAAAATATTTTTTTTTCTCAACCCCTTTAAGCTAGATTCTTTCTTAGAGCACTTCTAGTCTAACGAAATCTATATCCATACATCTATACATATAATAAAACAGTAACCCATTTCCTGTCTGTCTTTCTGATGCATTTTAACAAAATCCGATTCCAATAAATTATAGTTTTTTCCACAAAAATATATTTATTTCCAAGAGAAAGTGAATAAAAAGCAGTGAAAGACGCCGATCTTTTTTACCGAATTAAAGGTACTATACTCTAAGGCATCTTTAATTTTTGAAAGCTGTATATTTTAAGCAATGTTGCGCAACAGATGGCGTTGTTTTAAAATAATGACAAAATATGAATTGAAAGCGGAATATTTCAAACAGGGTTGCGCAACTCCTGGGGCTATGGAGGTAAATGCAGATGAGCTGAACGCACATGACCCTATTGGCTTAGGTAAATCCTTTACCTAATTACATAGAAGCACTTCCGCCTCAGTCAACGAGGTAACATTGATGTGGGTTAAGGAACACATAGGCACAGCTGGGAATGAAGCAGCAGACCAACTAGCAAAGGAGGGATCTGCTGTAAAATTCTGTGAACCAGAACCCAGAGTAGTGTTTGCACTATGGCAAAATGCGAGCTAATGTCCTACAATGGACTCAATAATAAACCTGAAAAGGTGTAGGGAGATCACTACGTGTAGGCTCGAATGGTGCTCGAAGAGCCCATAGGCAAGAAGGCCAGCAAGGTACTCGGATACAATAGAAGTACTCTAAGCTGGATAACTGCATTGTGACAGGTCATAGAAACTTCAAGAATCATCTAGCCAAGATGATAATAGAAGAAGATGATACTTGTAAACTGTACCTCGAGGAGGCTGAGATGGTAGCGCACATTATGCGTGAATGTCCAGCACTGGATAGAATAAGACTTAGGACCACTATTAGAAGCTTGTTAAATGTGGATGCCATAAGGAACCTGAGCTTTGAACATATGCTAGCAATTACCAGAGACTGCGTGATGAGAAAGAAGGGCGACAGTTAGCAGTCGACAATCTGAAATCACTATAGATAAGATTAAAGACTGGTTGTAGCACGTGCTTCTATGAGGGTAAGGTTGCCGTAATTAAATTTCGGTTGTCTATAATCATAGGGGACGGAAGGGGGTCGAAAAAGGTACCCGCTAAGGAAGTGGTCTGCTTCGTTATTTCCCCCAAATTAAAAAAAATACGTAAGAGTCTTTAAATTTGGTGTGTATTTACTTTCAAAGCAAAATCGCACAAAATATTGTCATGACGCACAGAATGTGTATGGGCCCAGGTAGTTATATATAAATCTTTGAATTGTATCCAGAGATGGGCACTTCTATATAAAGTAAATACATAAACTATATCTGAAGCACTATAAAAGTATGCCTGAACATTTTATGTGGATTACTTTCAAAGCAGAATTTAACAAAATATTTTCAAGAGGCACTGCTAACTAATTTTCTGCCGTTTTCTCAAATTAAGTCTTTGTTCAAATCTTCATGTCAAAATCATAAAAATTTCACCAATAATAAATTTTACTTCAAATAATTTACAACTTAAGCCATATAAATAATTATGATTTTATTAAAAAGAACCCCTTTTAACACAAAAATTTAAAACCAAATGTTAAAATGTCAAACCTTAGGAAACAAAAATTAAAAAATGCCATTAAACATTATTAATAAACACATTTCATTTGAAAACACCAATAAAAACACTCATATGGTTGAAACAAAACATCACATTCTACATCCTCCTTAATTAAGATGATTAATTAATTTCTCACAAATCTAAAAAAAAAACAACAAACCAATGAAAAGGTGCGGTCATGTTTTAGGATTTAAAATCATATAATTTTTTGTTTTATACGAGAAATAACCTGAAATCTGTGAAGAGATTTTTATTTAATTTTTTTTTTTTTTTTTTGGATCAATATGATTAATTTTTATGTATTTTCTTATAAACCAATGCTAACAAGAACAATGTCGCGCACAGTAGGATTTATATTTTTAACACTTAACCATTGAAGTGCTAAGAATTTTGAAAATTTATGATGATCTATGATTTTAATGTAGTCTCTTCTTAGAAGAGTCTATAAATTGAAAAAAAAAGCAGAGACTCACATTCAGCTAATATTTTTTTTAAATGATTAATAGTTTGCTGGTTAAAATAAATACAAGCTGAAAAAAGGCTTAATTGAAAAATAACATTTTTTAATTTGTTTAATGAAGTTTTTTAAATTAGTGTGAACATAATGTGTTTTCATTAAAACTTTGATTTTTAAATAAAAAAGAAATTATCTTTAATCAATACTTTTCCTAATTTTAATTACTGAGCTGAAACAAATAAAAACACAGGGTCCATCAAAAAGTTTGCAACGGTTTGCAATAAATAAAATCTTTAGTTGTTAATCTGGTTTGTCTTTTAACAAGGCATATTAAACATGGTGGCATTACAAGGCATAGCCGTTATATTAAAATTTTAAAACTTTGTTCAGTAATAATCATTTTAATTTTGAATTTATACTGTCAAACTTAAGGCACATTTATCAGGTGGCCTCACTTCGAAGGCTAACTATCAAAGCCAAAATGATTATTTTTTTTATATGGACTTTGACAGTTAAACTTCCTCTTAAATGGAAGTTGAAGTATCAAACTCCATTTAAGAACAATTTTAAATTTTCGCAATAATATTTCCCCTTCGTAGTGAGGCTACCTGATAAATGTGCCTTAGGCAAACTCCTAATTTTTTTTTCATTACCCATCTTGGCAGCATATGGTTTGCACAAAGCATTTGCATATAAAACGATTTATCATGCAGCTGTTTTCACGTGTACCAAAGGTGTTGCTGTAAGATTTAGTGTGTTGTTATTTTGCCTCGATTTAGTTTCTTGTTAATCGATCGGTTCTTGATTGGTCTGCTGTAGTAGGTCCTAGGATAATGCGAATAGAATTCAATGCCATTTGTCGTTGCCTAGATTTCTACATTTTTTTTCCCCAGGGGGTGGCGGCTGCCAAACCTTTTGCTATGATTTTATCCTCTATTTTTCAGGGGGCTTCTTTGATGGATTATCTGAACTTAATTTTTTAAAACTCGAAAACGGTGAAATTTTATCTTCCTCTCTCAGAGATCGAACCTGGGGTGCTTGTTTTTCTTCGCAAGCACTTAACAACTACACCATGCCACCACCCGTTAAACTTCATATCTATACATACAGAAAAAAAGTAAAAGGATCATTTCTGTATATGAAATATTTTTTGAAAATTGAAAACAGCAATTTTTGGGCTGTCTGTCTGTCCGCCTGTGATCGCATCACGTAAAAATTACTTGATGAATTTTAATTATATTTTGTAAGGAGGTACCTTGGTTTAAATATAGGATACTTTTTTCCGCAAAAAATTGTTCATTTTCAAGAGAAAATAGAGAAAAAGTAGCGAAAGTACGCAGTTTTACCAATATAAAGATACTGCAAACTTGAAAGCAGGTATATTAAACACTATTTACAGAACTCTACAGTGATTTTATAATTTATATACATTTTTCAATTTTATCTAAATTCGTTGTTCCCAAGGATGGGTAGAGGTACCCATGGTAGAGGTATAATAAAGTAAATACATAAAGCATATCTGAAGCTATATAAAAGTAAGATGCTTTAAATATGATGTGAATTACTTTGAAAGCAAAATCGAACAAAATATTTCAAGGCGCAGCTAGTACTATATAAAAAACAAGGCATATTTAATAAAAAAAGTCTCCCTAGGGCATGATACAATAATACAGGTATATGCAAGGCGAATTCAAAACAATAAAGCGAATTTTTCTATCTTGAGAGTGTCAAAAGCAGCTGACACAAAAAAGGAAAAAGAAAATAACAAAATTTTTATTAACAATATTGGTAACAAATTTAATAAGTTCTATCTAAAAATTGAAGGACGACAATCAATTAAAAAATTTTTCTGAAATCTTGCAATGTGCATGTTCATTTAGTTGACGATGTTAAGTTGATGTACATATTTATATTGAAAATCTATAGTGATGAATTTAACAAATTAACACGGTATATAAGTATTTGGTTAAAATCATCAAAACAGAAATATTTAACTCCTCTTTCTTATTGTAAAAAAGGAACTTTTATGCGGATGTTGGTGATAAAAGGAAAACATAGTGTGAAAGTCATAGAAAAAGGTTATACTGTCTTCCGGACCACGTCTGTTGGAGCTGTTCACTTGAAAAAAATAAATAAAATTTGCTTTCATCCTGATTGTAATTTTTCATTCATCATTGTTTTATTGTATAAATATGTATATACATACAAAGGTATTTAAAAAATGAGTTGTTCAGTGCACACATCGATTAATCCATACTATAATATTAATCTTTTCAGTAACGCTGTGCTTGTACTGGCCGTTCATTAACACTTTTTTGTTTTAAACAGCCGAAGATTGTTTCTCCTTCTCAATAATTACTACATAGTATAAAACAAAGTCGCTTTCTCTGTCCCTATATCCCTATGTATGCTTATTGAAGAGGAAGGTTTATATGTATAATTTAACGCGTGCGGGCCACGGGCAGAAATGAATAAATCAAAACTATAGGATCGATTTTAATAATTTTTTCAGTGAATGACACAGGCTATATGTTTTATACCCGTGCGAAGCCGGAGCGGGAAACTAGTATTGGTAATAAAATTTCATCAGTAAACAGATAAAAATAAGTGCAATGCAAACGATAGTTAGTATCAAGCTTGACAGAAGATAAGGTTACACCCTGAGCACGTTTCCGGTTAGATGACATTGTTCGGATAAGATTACGCCATGCCCATGTTTTCACGTTAGATAATGTAGTTCGGCCAATTTAAAGTTTCCAAGTCTTTAATCAAAAACTCGCATAATTAAGTGTCATACTCTGTCAGAATTATGAGCCAACAGGAAGACAGTTTCGTGACGTCATTAGGCCTACATGCGCAGAAAATTTAATTTTGTTTTCGGGAAGAAGTAATCTTTATCCAGAATAAGCAGATTTCTTAGCCCAAAATATGAAAATTTTATAGGCAAATTTTCTAGCAACAATGATTGAAACTCTCATAGTTTATGTTTATAATCTCAATCAGAATTATGAACTGAACGATTCAAATGGGAACTACAAATAAAATGAATACGGTCTCTATTATTATGGTAAGCAAAGTACGACGAAACAGTCTTTTAATCTTTCAGAAGTTATTATATACGGGTATTTTCTGTAAACCGAAACCGAGTGAAATTGAAATCGAATAAATTTTTAAAGAAAAATATAACTTAGTTGCGCCTATTATTTTAAAACATCAGCAATCAAGGAAGTTATGTTATTATATTCGGTTGTTTAATTTGTTGTAGGTGAGCCACTACCCTGGTACTAATTAAATAAAAAAATGAATATTTTGGGTTTGTTATTTATCAAATTCTAAATTAATTTTTTAAATTATAAACAAATTATTTCACGACCATGCATTTTTTGGTTTTAAATATATGTATTTTACAAGGATATTTTTACAGTCTAGCAAAAATAATAAGGATCATACATAACAAAAATATTATTATACGTTTAGAAATTAAGAAAGATTAGTTTAGTTTTTAAATAAATAAAAGTTGTCTATAAATAATCAAAAACTGTCAACAAATTATTCTAAGTACTGCACGATTATAAAGTTATTATATTCTGGATTTAATATGCATTTAAAAAGGATATTTTTAAAAATAGCAAAAACAAAAAAACAAGGATAAATTTTTTTTAATATATTTTGGTACAAGACATAAATTTCTTTTTTGTAAATGAAAATAATTTATGTAGATTTGATTTTTTGTTGCTGTGGCATATATAGTTATTTGCATAAATTTTAAGTTATTTGTTGATTCAAGTTTTTTATCTTGGATTACCTGATAAAAATCGATTTATTGTTTATTTTTAGAAAAAGTATTAATTTTTTTACCTACATATTCATTGATTCAAATCTTGATTTTAAGCAATTTTTTGTTTCCTAGAATCCTTTGTTTTGCTTTTTGAATCCTTAGACGTTTGTTTAAGTGACGTATTCGAAAGTAGATGCGACACTTAAAAAATAATTGTTTAATTTTATCTGCCAGATCGACAGATGTGCTTTCCTCTACCAGGTGTTTCCGAAGATCGCGGCAGTGAGAAATTTCGAATCTGTTCATATGGTAGAATATTCTTACTAAAGTTTTAATTTTCGTAAGAAAATCGTTGGATGGCTTTTTAAGTGAGCCCTGGGACACCTGGTCTACCCATGTATACGAACTTTCATGACTTTCGTATTCTTCAAGATTAAGCTTTCGAATCATATAACCAGATATATATTCTAAACCATCCTCTTGAAGAATACCAATGTCATGCAAATCCGATTCATTTAGGCCTGTGAGTTCTTCTTCACATTGAATTGAAGATAAAACACGATTCGCAGCCTCTTCTTGAGGTACTTCATTATACTCTCTGACTTGTTCAAATTCATTTGTAGGGTTTAGCCATTGAGTTGGATCGGGTTCAACATTTGCCGTGCCATTAAGACATTCTGTATTGCGTACTAAATAAGATAAAAAACTTTAAAGAAAAAAACACAATTTGCACGTCATTGAAAACTAACCCAATATATATTTACGGAGCCTGTATTTAAATTCTTGCGGCGAAGGATGGTCGTATAAACCACCCTTGCTACGTATTGCACCAAATAAATGCTCTAGGACATCCTGATTAAGGCGGCGGGTTAAAACATATTTAAGATTATATTTTTTGATATATTCATATAACATTTCTAGGGCATTGTTGGAAATTAGAACCCCTTTCTGGAAAAGCTGTAATGTTTTTTTGTTAGGCACAATTACTTCGGAGATAACATGGTTCATTCTAAGCAAAATATCATTTTGGTTTTCTAGGGCATTACCAAATGGCTCCTTAAGAAATTAAAGTTTGTTGAAGAACAGTGAGCTTACATATATTAAAAAAAGATAATTTACCTTGCCAGGAAGTGCAAATTTGTCCAAGGAAGAATTATGAACATTAAACCAGTCATTTACCAACTGAATAAAATCAGCGGTTTCTGTGGCTTTATATATATCCATTCCCAAAGAATAACAACGTCTTATTGCATTTGCTGTGGTGTTGGAAAACAACTGGGAAGCCAATTTAACTTTTTGTCTTCCTAAAGAATTTAATTTATAATAAACAAAGTAGAGACACGTACATATGTACATATAATCATTTGCATACCTGCACCTCTGACCGAAAGATGTTCTTCAGACAGTTTAAACGTAATTGATGTATCACGCTTATTTGTGTACTTCAATAAGTCATGTATGGTGCGACTATTTAAAATACTTTTATTTATTATCAAGCCTGTGTCGAGGAAATGGTTTCTTATTAATTTTAATAAATGTGGAACATCGGCAAAGGTGAAAACTTTTTCATCTGAGTTGACAGGATGCGAAAACCATGGTTTAACTAAAGTAATCAATTTTAACGAAATTACTAAAATTGACAAGTTAAGTTTATTTAAATAAGAAAATGTTGTCCTAAAGGTGGTTCCTATTAGTAAAAGTTAATGAATCTTAACATTTTATAGAAAAATAAAGAAAACTTCAAGAACTATATAAACGATAATTACAAATGATATTTTATTATCGAGATTAATCCTCAATTTTTTTAAACCTTAATTACAAATTTTTATGATATGTTATTTTATGACTTATGTGTACTCATTTAATTACCCCGTGTTTGTAAAAAGACAACAGTCTGATTAGGTGAAAAACTTAACTTTCCTTTAACCAATATTATTTAGCTCCTCCTGATGTCGGAATATGTGTAAAAAAAACACGATGTGAGAGTAGTGTGTGATACACATTCAACTAGTTGTGTGGTGTATAATAATTACCTGTTGTTACACCCAAGGGCTTCCACAACTTACGATTTGTTGGACCCATGTCACAAACCACTGCTACCACCTGGAAACCTGCATTGCTCAACTCAGTTATAATTTTGAATAGTATTTCAGTGGACATCTTGCAGTCAAAATCGTAGAAAACCGGTTGTTTCCAAGATTTTGTAAGCCCACGAACCATTGTCACTTGAACAAAGTTTGCTGGCTTTCTCACCATATCGTCAACTGAGTTATATTCGAAAGTTTCCGTTACCTTCATCTCATCAAAAGATAAAATGCAAAGCTTTTCTTCAGCCGAAATATATGTGAATTGTCGCATGAATTGAATTGATGCTGACAGTAAGCCTTGGCTCAAATCAATTTTTTGGCTCAACGTTCCTTGTTTTCATTCTCAAGGTTCCTTATCATCTCTCGGTATCTGTTTGCAGTAAATATAACCGGACTAGAAGGATGCATAATTTTTAAAATAACTAGAAGCATGTAAAATCATTCCCTCTTACTCAGTCTGGGTTTCTTGTTCTTTGTAAAGTTTTCTTTGTTCATTATTGAAAGAACTTTCAACAGCATCCGCTGAACTATTTTCCAAAGGAACAAAAGGTTTTCTTAATAATTCGGTCCCAACATTTAACTCATCGTCTTCACATTGTTTTTCATTACTTTGCAGTATTGACGTGTAACTATTAATTCCGATGTTATATTTCTTAATCTAAAATGCAACACAAATTACTTACTCTGAAAAAGAAGAGTGTGTAACAACTCTTGAAACCTCTTGATCTAAGGCAGAGAAAACAGGCAAAGCATTTGGCATTAAAATCATTCTCTGACCCGATCTTATAATTTGAGAAGGGTCAAAGTGGTCAACACAAATGAGAGTTGATGGCAAAAATTTTATTTTGCAAATAGCATTCCACTTTTCCCTTCTACTTTCATCTTTTGGGATATTGAAAAATGGTCCTTTTCCCTTTTTCTTGCAAAGGCTGCAATGTCTCATATTTGTTAATTATTTTCTTTAACTTGAATACTAGCTGTTTTTAGAAAAATTAAAATTTTTCTTTCGTCTTTCACCGGTCACCTAAAGAAACGTTTTTAATATTTTTCACTACTGACATATGTATATTAATATTTTTACCACGATAATAATTTATAACAAATTGGTTTTTTATTATTTGTTTAATTTCAATTATGTGAGTTTTGATTTTTTCAACCAAAACTTATTTAAATTATTTATTATTCATTATTCATATAAAAACGCACTTATTTCAATTCTTCAAAACCTTTTTCAAAAAATTGCACAAATATTATTTTAATTTTTTTTTTAAAGTCAACGGAAAACAAAAAATGTTTGACACAACCAGATATGCGGCGAAATAAACAGCTGTTCTGTTAATTTTACCTGTATTATTATGCCATGCCCTAGGGAGGGAAAATATAAAGGCGATTATTTTTAATTTTATGTATATCAAGTTTGACAGTTAAACTTACTCTCTTTCTCTCTTTAAATGGTTGTTTAAATGTCAAACTCCATTTAACAAAAAAGTTTAAATGTTTCTCTTAATATTTTTACTCGCATTGAGGCCTTGATTAAAAAATAAATAATTTTTCCAAAAATATTATAGCTCCGCCTTGTGCTGCTAGCTTGTTTGATATGCCTTGGTTTTTACATAGCATTTTGGAAAATCATGTGTGGAAAGTTACTTGCTTCTTATAGCGGCCACCGTCAGTGGTATACTTTAGGACTGCTCAAAATGGCTTCTCTAATAATTTCCATATCTCAGACGTTCGAGTTGTTTGAGGAGCCCCTAGTTATCTTCTATCCAAATCAATTATTTTAATCCAATTAATTCAGACAAAACTGTTGCATAAATTATCGTCATTGGTAACATTGATGCGATTCCGCACAATTGTTGTAACAATAGGCGTCTCATCTTGTACCTATAAAATAAAAAACCAAAAACTTTTATAGGCAGGGGGATATGCAAGCCGACCACTATTGTTTGGGTTTCTTTTACCTTTCAATCGTTCCTTTGTAATTTTCGACTGGTAGTTGTTGAGCCCTTTACTGAAGCTACATTCAATATATTTCTGCCTTTACTTCTAAGTTTCATGAAAGATGAGTGGCTTACAAATGAATGGTACTGTCGTTTCAGTCTCTTCAAGTCATAGGCTATGAACTTCATGTTTGGGATTTTCGTCTCCACGAACTGATATTTTACCCTTAAATGGCATTGCGGCTCCTTACTTTTCTGGCATCGTTTCTTTTGATAATATATGCTTCTTAGTGGTGGATATGGATAAATATAGGAATAAAACTGTATTTTATCAGGCTATAGAAGACAAAAAAGGAATTATTTTACATTACGCAGGTATGTCTGCATTTTACATCTAGATCGATCGGTACACCAAATCTATTGTTTAATTAGATTAGGGATGTTTTAAGAGTTTTATACTATCCGCCTGCTTATTTAGTCAGCTACCACGAGGAGGTATAAGAAGAAGTTTTAACAATGTATCCCGCTACCATGTCAACTCATAAAATTTAATTAATTAATTTTTAAACTTGAAAATTTAATTTTCAGACACCAGCACGAGCGGAATGCACATTTTCTAGACAGCCACGTCCTCATCAGCACTCTTGTATCTAATCTACTTAGGGTATTGTTTTAGCTGTAAGCATCATCTATTTAACCAACCAAACCCACATAAAGAAATACGAGAAAACTTTTTTATTTAATATTATCACCTAATTTGTAATTTAATTAATTCTTTCTTAGAGAGAATAAAAACGAACTTAAACTTGATTATAAAATTTCATTGTATGTAATTTTTAAACTTTATCGTAGAAGCCATTTTGAAGCAATTCTCGAAAAATTAAATGTTTAAAAAAAATCATTAAATATGATTTTTTAAAGTCGAGGAACCGAATACAAAATGGATTAGAAGCATTAAGTTCAGCTTAGTGCTTCTAAACTAAAGATAATCTAGCTGCTGTTCTACCATACGTGTTAGCAGCATTCTATCAGATACAAATTTCTTCTCTCATGAAAATACATTTTCAGTTACTGGAGGCTACACAGCTCGATCAGCAATTGATCATTTTATTTCTTAAATTGTATTATTTGTTTTTAAATATTTTAAAACATTGGTGTTGAATTTTTCAACATTTTGCAAACTCTTAAGACTGAAAAGCATTTGACCATGTAAACTTCCTTAATTAATTTTCTAGTTACGCATCTCTAAGATCACATTGTTTATTTTAGAAATTACACAAAAAAAAAACGAGCTAAAGAAATCAACAACTAGTCCACAAGAAATTGTAAAAAGTATTTGTCGGCTTGTAGCTTTGAGTTTTGAAAAAGCTTAATTAAGCTACCGAAACAAACAAGATACAACAAACTAAATGTTTTACCGATTGTATGGTTGTTGTACGAGCAGAGTATGAAAAGCACTCTAAAATAAACCTTAATTGGATGAAAATCGTTGAAATATTTAAAATAATTTAAAATCTTATTTCTGTTTGTTTGAAATAAAAGAAACCTCCAACAGCTCACAACATACAAAGCAAATGGCTAATGGTATAAAAAAATAACCCGAATGAGATTTACGCAACGCAAGCTGCCGTTTTTAAAACCTAAGATCAGTTGAATGGAGTTAGTGGAGTATCCTTTTATTAGGCTTGAGAAATTTTATTTCTTCTTTTAACAAAGCACTTATACCCAGCCACTGTGTTTTTATACTCCACAAAAATATTTTAAGTTCTGCTTAAAGACAGACGGACAGACAGACAAACTGACAGCCAACAATTCCAAAGTTGTTCTTTAAGCTTATGTTTAAACTCAAAGGGAAACCAACAGCAGTATCAGCATTAGCAGCAGCAGCAATGAAAAAATAAAACACACACTGACATTTTTAAAAATCCAACACGTGTTGCTTTGACTCAGAGAACCCTTTCGATTTTTGCGTTAATCAAAATTCCAATCATCATACCTGAAAATCATTGATTGGTGTTTGTTCTACATAAAATCAATTTTGCGTTTGCCATGTTATACAATGTTGTTGTCACATTTTTTCGTAAATATTTTCATTCTTCTTGAGCGAATACTTTACACTTGGAAAAATTAAAAGTGTGAGTGAGACTTTCTTTACTTTAACTTAGAAAAACTTCTAATTTTTTGTTTATTTATTTATTTAAAATTTCTTTCAGTTAAAATGACAAACATAATTATTAATAGGCAACGTTTGTTGCCTACAGCTTAACATATATTTTTTTTACAAGTAACTAATTGGTACCAGAAAAATTTGTATGACTTCTAGACAAATGTTTCGTACAAAATGTTGTTCGCGCCGCTTTTTTTCACATTTTATTTGCTTGTAAAACTGGAATATTCAAGATAAATTGTTTTGTTTTGCGAAATGAATTGATAAACGTCCGAACGGTCTTATATAACTTTAAAATAGATAAAAAAGCGCTTGTAAAAAAGTAATAATAATTTTTTTAATATTTCTATCACCTCAATTTCTAAAACGGGAAAAATATGTTCCAAAAAGTTGGGGTTTTGTATAAAGTAGCCTTTGTTAATCACGCAGCTGTCAAATTCTGTTTGTGGTATGTAGCCAAGGAAGGAGGCTTTAAAAATCTGTTAACTTTTTTTAATCGGTGCTTTATAATAAAATAGTAACACATTTCCGTCTGTCTGTCTGCTTTTTATTTGTGTTCGCATCACGTAAAAACTACTGGATGGATTTTAACAAAATTTTGAGAGGAAGCACCTTAGCATCCTGCTTTCAATATAGGATACTTTTAAACCATAAAAATATCTCACTTCCAAGAGAAAGTGGTGAATAAGCAGAGAAAAATTTAATTTCGGGTTTAAAGGTACTGAAATTTTTGGTTTTGGATATGTACTTTAAACCCGTTTGTGCACCTTTTATTTCTGAAAGTGAGATATCTTAAACACAACAGATGGCGCCAATTGAATAACATTTGTATTTGATTTGTATTTTTACTTTGTGGAATTACATTGTTATTAAAATATTTTAAACACTTCTTACAGAGGTTTACAGTATTTTATAGAATTTTATTCAAGGCTGGGATGGATTTTAACAAAATTTTGTGAGCAGAGTATCCTATATTGGAATTAGATTGATAAGGTTTTCCGCAAAAATACCTTATTTCCAAGAGGTAATAAAGAGAAAAATCAGTAAAAGTACGCCGACTTAAAAGTACTGCATACTTTAAGGCATCTTTAATTTTTAAAAGCGGGATATTTTAAAGAAAGTTGCGCAACAGATGGCGCTGATTTAAAATAATAACAAAATATTAATTACTTACTGCCAAATGGCCAATGAGATTGAACTCTAATAATAACATTACTCTCACTTTGTATGACTTGGATCTGGAAGACGTAGAGAGATTCGAATACCTGGGTAGCATCCTCACTAAAATACTTTAAATCAATTATAGCGAACAAGGTAAATTCACTTAAATACCAAAATTAGAATTTTCAAAGTCAGTGCTGCTCTATGGATGCGAAACATGGCTAGTCTCTACAAAGACAACAAGTAGCATTCAAACATTCATAAATAGATGTCTACGACGTATACTAGGAATATGGTGCCCTCACTCCATCTCGAATGAAGTACTGCTGCGCGCCACTAATCAAACTACTGCTGATAAAGATATATTGAGACGCAGGTATGGTTGGATTGGGCACAGATTAACGACACCAACTGCTGAGATACTCCATGAAGTACTAGAGTGAAACCCCCCAGGTGTCTAGAAAGCGTGGGCGACCCAAGACCAGCTGGAGAAGGACTGTACTGAATGAATCAACCAAATCGTTTAACGAGCTCAGAGCAATAGCGAGAAATAGAGAATCCTGTAAGCAATTTGTTAATAATCTATGTGAATAGACTAAGTTTTTATAATGTTAATTTTAAAACATTTCAATATATATAAAATGGCCAGTTGAATAATTTTTACTTTTTGGAATTACAATGTTATTAAAATATTTTAAACACCTTTTACAGAGCTTTACATTAATTTTTAGAATTTTAGAATTTTTTATATATTTTAGAATTTTATCCGGGGAAGGGTATCTTTATATAAAGTAAATACATAAACCATAACTGAAGCCCTATAAAAGTAAGAGTCTTAAATACTTTAAATGCAAAATCGAGTAAAATTTTGTCCGGACGCTCACGACGTGTCGGGCACAGCTAGTACTTCATAAATTTTACTTTAAAATTGGCCATATTTTAATTTTTATTTTATTAACATTTTCTAAATATCACACAAAGTTAGACTCTTACAAGCTAATAAGTCTGTTGACAAATATTTCAAAATTATTTGAGAAAATACTAATTACTAAGCTAAACCCAATTTTAACCGAAAAAGGATGTATTCCGAATCACCATTTCAGTTTTAGAAGACGGCACAGCTCTATTTAACAAACGCACTGATTAGTAAATGTAGTAAAAAAGGCTTTTCATAGCCGTTTTTTTTATCGAACGCTTAGTTCGATAAAGTATGGCATGAAGACCTAGTTTACAAGTTAAAGCAAAAACTGCCTACTAATTTTTATAAAGTTTTAAAAAGTTACTTAACTGAACGTAAGTTTATACCTAAAGATGGAGGTTTTTTAAGTTCGCCTCAACCAATTAAAGCTGTAGTTCCCCAAGTTAGGATTTTGGGACCCATTTTATATTTAAGGTACCCTTCCAATTAGACATCGAGTTCATACCTCAACATTTGCTGACGATAATTTTTTTCTAAGCATTCATGAAAGCCCCCAATTAGGACTTCAATACTTACAAGACCATATACTTATTTTATTTGGAATTGTGGTTAAAAAAATGGAGAATAAAAATCAAGGAACAAAATCTATGTAGTCACATAAACTTCTAGAGACCCATGCCCACCTATACAAATCAGTAACCATACCATACCTCAAAGCTCAGTGGTCAAATACCTCGGCATACAAGTCGATAGCCGCTTAACCTAGAAAAGTCACATTGAAGAAAAATTTACCCAAATTAAGCTAAAAGGAGTGCAAATACATTTGCTCATTGGCAGAAACTCAACCCTCAAGCTTAGATTGCAAGCTTCTATTTTATAATTCGATTCTTAAACCAATATGGTGTTATGGCTCTCAGTTATGGGGTAGTGCCTCAGCATCAAATTTAGAAAAAAATCAAAGGCGCCAAAACAAGATTTTACGTATAATTACAGCCACACCCTGGTATATTAAAAACTCGTGCATGCACAAATATCTAAATGTGCCACTACTTAAGGCAGTAATAGCAACAACGTATCTGAAGAAGCTTGAAACGTACCCAAACCCACTGGCCCCCAACATCCTGAATGATCGTGGTTACGTTCGACTAAGAAGGAGGAATATTGCTTCTCTTAGCCCAATATCACAGAGGTGACCAACTTAGTTATAGCAACAACCGTGTCATCATAAATTTTTTTGGACAAAAAATTTAATTTTATTTTTTTATTTCTTTTAAATTTACTTCTTCTTTTAGTCCTAAGATTTTAGCACTGTATGGGTACTTTTCCAGTAGCAAATACTCAGTAAATTTTTTGGGAGAGTAAGACAAATTTTACTCTGTCGACTGAAAATATCTCAAAAAGTCCGCAGACAGTATCCAGTGAAATCTTGGAAGAAAATAGCTGATCAGTGTGTAAACAATTGAAATAACAAAAATTGAATTCTCGCGGTAATTAAAAATTATTAATTAAAGTGACGCCTAAAAGTGTTATAAATTAAAAAACTTGTTTATTACACTGTTATTAATTTGGTAAGTTCAATTTCTTCTTAGTTCTTAGTTTTATTTGTCGGGTTTTTTATAAAACTTCTTTTGCTTACATTGCCCAACATAGTGCCAGCTTAACAATGGAAAAAAATAATGAAATGCCCAATATAGTGGCCTCCAACAGCTTGAGGACAGAGAAAAATAATTTGGAAGTGAAGTGCTCGCCAGAAACGTTTAAAAGGATTGAAGATGGTAAGTATAATATAATTAAAACTTAAGTATTTGAAAATGCTTACAGACGAAGAATACAGACAAGTTCTGGCAGCCCAAGTGGCGGGCATGGATGAGTACAATAAAATAATATTTTCACCAAACAATGAAAGTGAGAAGTAGACAAGCGTGCCCTTTCCAAAGGTAAATAAAGTAATAAATATTTGATGATTATGTTAGTTATTTTGTTTACATTTTCGTAGCGAATTGGATGACCTGCTTCGGGAGAAAAGATCTGTGAATCCTGAATACGTTTTGGATAGTGAAACGGAGGTCAATTCAAATAGCTGCAGCGTATCTGAACTCCCGAATTCTTCGCAAGGTGGTTATTTATTATTTCATTATTTATTTTTCATTTATTTATGTATGTATATTTTACATTTGCATTTACAGAAAATCTGGATATGACCGCTTCATGCTCTAAGCGAAGGAAAACGTCTTTACAAGAGTACGTGGTAAATTCAGAGACACATGCGGAGAAGAAGGAAGCCAATGAAGAGAAACTCTACAAACTATTAGAAGCTAATATAGAGGAACAGAGGAAGGCAAGGGCAGAAAGGAAAGAATAGGCTGAGAGAAAGGAAGCAAATGATGCCAGAAAAATAGCATTATTGGAATCATTGGTTCTGCTTTTAAAAAAAGAGTGAGTACTTTTGTTGTTTCTGTTTAATGAAATTAATTTTTTATTACATACAATGAAATTTATAATCAAGCTTAAGTTCGTTTTTATTCTCTCTAAGAAAGAATTAATTAAATTACAAATTAGGTGATAATATTAAAGAAAAATTGGGAAAATTTAATTTTTAGACACCAGCACGAGTGGAATGCACATTTTCTAGACAGCCACGTCCGTCATCAGCACTACTTGTATCTAATCTACTTAGGGTAGTGTTTTAGTTGTAAGCATCATCTATTTAACCAACCAAACCCAGATAAAGGAATACGAGAAAACTTGTATTCAATTATCAATCGTCAATTGGTGAGAACGAAGTCTACCTCTACCTTAAGCTTCCCTCTTGTTGAATATTTTTACTTTAATATTTACCACCTATATTTTGTTGTTGCTTCAGCGAACCTTCGGTTAGCAATGAAGTTACTTTTTGTTTATTTGTTTTACTTCCAACATTCGTTTTTAGTTAACACTAATCTAGTATCAAACCATTATTTGATTTTTTTTCTTTACAGTGATTAATAAAATCGAAATAAGAATATTGCTTAAATGGCCGATTACAAAATGTATAAAATTAACAAACACATAAAAAATAATAAATGGAAATATGTACATACATATATATTGAATTAAAAATTAAAAATATTCTTTAAAAAGGGGGTTTTTACACTTTCCCAATTTAGAGGCTTTTAACTTTTTAACGCCTTCTCAGATAGTATTATTTAAAATTTTATCAAGAGAGCTGCCAATATCTTTTGTCTTATACTTTAAGATAATAATCCTGTCATAAATAAATTTACCACATCAAAAATGCTAAGTTAAGGTCGGACAAAAATTAAAAAAAATCTAAACCAAACTAAAAGAGACATGTTCCACATTTTTAGTAGATAATTCTAAGGACTAACTATCTAAATTTTTAACATTTGAGATATAAATAAACTTTATATAACACACAAAAAACTATTACCAAAATATTTCCAAACAATGTTTATTGATTTTCAAAAACTTTTTTGTTTGAATCTAATAATACTTTTGTTTGATTTTTAATTTGCTGCTAACAGTGGGGCCGAAATAAAAATAATTGATAAAACTAAATTTATTAATATGGAAATGTTGTTCTTCTGTAAAAATTAAATTTAAAAAACTTTTAAATTTTGAATAGCCTCTAATTATTTTTTAGTAGGGGCAATATGTCCTTTTGTACCACCTTTGAAATTAAAACACAAAAATGTATATAAATTTTTTTTCTTATCAAAATTTAATTTTGATATTTACATATAGACAGAAAAACATTTTCGCACTGTTATTTAAATCGGTTTTATACAAAACGTAGCACTAGTGTCGTAGGAATAACAAAGTTATTTTGAACAGCCAAATAATCAAACTTATTAAGATTTAAACTAAAAATCATTTTGAAGTTTTCGAATAGGTGTTTTCGTTAAATCTTTTATTGTTTGTGTTGGACTTCTTAAAAAGTTATCATTATTTTTATATATAATTTTCTCTATTCTTAAAATGTGCGTAAAACTTTCCTTGCTTGAGGAACCAGTGAAATATTTTTATATAATAAATTGTTTTATTATAAAAAAGTATAGGTTATTAGCATTATATTATTAAAATAATAGTTGAATTCCCAAAACATTTATTTTTATTGATTGCTTTTATAGCATACACAGCAATACATATACTATATAATTTGTAGGTGCCTATTTGTATATTAAAAGATAAGGAGGTATATGTAAAATTAAGTCATCCATGAGAACACTATTTAATTTTAAGTTTTATTTATATTTCATATAACGATTCAAAAGAAAAAGCCATTTATATAAAATAACATCACCTATCGACACACTGTTTAATTTCTAATTTGAAATATTTATACTTACGTTCATAGCGGACTATCTGAAATTATACCTAATTTCCAAGTAACATCAACTATAAGGACACTAATCTGTAAGGTAAAGTTGTTATTAGTTTGTTCAAAAGACACGTAAAAATCATACATGATTTTCACGATGCACAACCTTTAATTTTAAAAATTATGAACTTTTTTGAATGAAACTAATCTATAAGCATTCCCTTTAAATAAAAATAAATAAAAATCGGTTCAGAATTAAATGATTTCTAGGAGTTAACTCAGACGATTGTATAACCTTCACCATATATGAATTCGGTTAATTACATGAAAATTTTGCGGAAATTATCCAAGAAATTTTATTTTGGCCCATTTATTAATAATTACTCATTCGCAAAAAACGGTAACACTTTCTGTCATGCATTGAAAAAATAACATAAAATTTCATATTGATTTTTTCAAGACTTCAAAAAGGAAATTTATTTTAGCAAAAAAATATTTAAATCACAAATAATGAAACATTTAAAAGCCAATAGCTGCAGAGGAAAAGTTAAAAATGTACAATTTTTTTATTGTAGATATTGCTACATAATCATATGTATGTACATACATATGTATGTATATATTTTAATTTTTGATTTTTATTCACAGCTTTTCAGGTGGCGGCAATGGCCAACTTTATATAAATATGTATGACATATGCTTTTGACCAGCAAACAATTCCCTTACCAATAATTTTGATAAATCAAATACAAGGTGTTGTCCCAATTGTGCTAAAGAGGAAACACTTTGTGCCTAAAATATATACATATATGTAAGTAACTAGTCGCTAAAATTTGACCAAAGTAAAAAGAAAAATGAAGATACATTATTTTCACTGTTGCTCATGATGTTAAATTCCATATATGGATAACAACTTTTGATATTTTTAAAAACAGCGAAATTAAATGAATTTGCCATTGCCATCTTGTAAAGTGATTCGTCTTGGCCTTTTTTTAATATGATCAAATTTTACCCAGTAGTTATTTAAATTAGTCACAAAACTGTTACTATTAAACACAATTAGCGAAAATTGTTATTGATTTAGCAAAATTGTTTTTTTGAAAATAGTTTGTTATTTCAGTAATATTTTTCATTACTTTCAGATAAATTATTTGTTTGAATTTTTTTTTATTTCAGTAAACTTTTTGTCTGATTTAGACAATATTTTTTTTAATTTTTTTATAATTTTCAGTAAACTTTTTTGTCTGATTCAGACAAATGTTTTGTTTGAAATTTTTGTCTAAAGTCAATAAATTTTTTTTACCAAATATCACAATTATTTGTTTAAAAAAATCGGAGAGTATTTTCAATAAACTAATTTTAAAATTAATAGAATGAATTTACAAGTTTGTTTATAGGACCATATGCAAACAAAAAATTTTCTATTTATGCGAATTAATTGTTTAAATCTGAAAAATAATTTGTTCCTTGAACATTTAAAAAAAATGTATGCCCTAGGTACCAAATTTAGACGGCATATCCGCAAGCCAACCTTTATCCAGACGGGCTGACCATCCGCTATTTTAACTATAAACACCTCTGCTTTGCCTCTTTGAAAAACTAATTTACATATCTGTAGTTTTCAAACGACTGTGCGACGTCGATAGAAAGTAATGTTGGCGCAAAAGTGACGACGATGTTGTCCACGCCAAATAGAATAAGGGTGATAATAGCATTAGCTTTTAACCCAAATTACGAACAAACACGCAAAAAGAATTATCCAATATGGTTCCATCCACACACGTGCCCATCCTGACAATATTTTGTTCGATATTGTTTCAAAAGTAATCCGCACCAAAATTAGACTCTTACGTATTTACTTTATATAAAGGTACTCATTCCTGGATAAAATTCAAAAATTTATATAATACTCGAAAATTATTATAGAGTTACTACTACTTGGCACATCCTTACAAAATTTTATTAAAATTCATCCAGTAGTTTTTACGTGATGCCGACACAGCCAGACAAATAAATATTTAAAAAATTGCTGTTTTGTATTTCGATTACTAACTGCACCAGCAACAAAATTTTAAAAAATATTTTATACTAGCTGTGCCCGCCACGTCGTGGGCATCCTGATAAAATTTTGCTCGATTTTGATTTGAAATTATTCCACACCTATTGTAAGACTTACTTATATAGAGTTGCACCTATAAGATAAAAATGCAACTAAACTAAAAAGAAACTAACAATAACAGAATTTTAAAGCCACACTCAGTCGTAGTAATCTTACCAAATTTTAAAAATAAACGCTAAATAACAAAAAAAAATGTAATCGCATTAAATTACCTAAGTATGTATTTCACAAAATAACCAAATACAACAGCGTACGTGTTGTATAATTTACAACAAATACAAGTTTTATTCAATTGGCGATTTTGCAGTAAGTAGTTCAAATGTTTTTAGCGCCATCTGTGTTTAAATATAAAAAATTATAATGCCGTATAAGTGGTTAAAACGATCTGTGTTTTAAAATATACAACTTTCAAAAATTAAAGGTGCCGTGCTGTACTAAGCAGTACTTAGTTCCTCCTTAGGATATGCTACATATCAGTTTATGTATTTTTTTACTTTATAAAAAATAAAGTTTTCATATCCGGTTAGTTCAACTGCGTACTTTCACTGCTTTTTCTCCACTTTCTCTTGATAATAAGATAAAACAGGTTACTTAGGTACCTCCTCACAAAATTTTTTGAAAATCCATCCAGTAGATTTTACGTGATGTGACGAAAATGAGTTACTACTTTATTATATGTATAGATTTCATCCCCTATATAAAGGCACCAAAAAACACCCACATTCATTTTCTTGTTGGTTAAATGTACGACAGACGTTCAAAGAACTAATTAAAATATCACAACCAACAACTAAAAACACTTCTTCCTTACCTTTTGTGGATGCGTTTTGTATTTTTTTTAATCCTGAAATATTTTTTTAAACTAATTACAACTTTATTTAATTTTTTTCAAATTTCAAAAAAATAAACAAAAGTTTTTGACAGCTGCCATGCACAAAAAAAAGTAAAGCAAAAAAAATTTAACTTCGCCGTGCTGCCAACTAATAAAATAGATTCGCCTTGCCCTATATTTATAAAAAAATAAAACTTAATTCAAGGCATATTAAACAGGTAGCCTCACTACGGAGGGGAAATATTAAGGCGAAAATAATCAATTTTTTTATATGGATTTTGAAAGTTTAACTTACGTTTTTTCCCCTTAAATGGAAATTGAACTATCAAACTCCATATAAAAAAAATTAAAAATTTTCGCCTTAATATTTCCCCTTCGTAGTGAGGTTACCTGATGAATGTGCCTTGACTTAATTGAAATGTATTTTAGAACAATTTTTCAAACAAACATTTTGAAATGTATTTTGGAACAACTTTTTAGTTTTTTTACTTTTATAAATATGGGGAATAAATAATATATTATTTTTTATAAATATGGGGGTAAATGTATAGATTAATGTGCTGTTTCTTTATTCCAAGCGAGCAAGAAAAGGTCAACGAAAAAATGTTGTGCCGCCTTAAATTAAGCGAATAGAATCAGGGACCGTTATTTTGAGAATTGAATAAAAATATTCATCTAAAACATTTGTGTTTTAATGTAAAAATAAAAACTCAAATGAATGTTTAAAAAAAAGAATTTTATTTTGCCGTCATAAAATAAAACTTTTTTAGCAGTTTTATTTATGTATTTTTTTTTTTTTTTTTTGTCAAAAAATAAAACTCATTTTATGAAAATTTGTTATTAATTGATTAATCTTCACCGGATGTTTACCCATTTTCACCGGAGTTTTGCGTTACATCTCATACATCGCTTTTAGATCAGAACAAGAAAGCGAAGAAAATGATTGAGGTTGCAAAAAAGTTTTCTTGAAAATAGATCATTTTTTCTCTGGGAGGAAAAAATGCATTAGCCATATCCATAAATTGCCAAAAAAAAAAAAAATTATACAGTTTGTTCTTGAAACCCAGGGAAGCGTGGAAATGCTCTTAAACTGGTATTGAGGGGCCTCCGTTCAAATTTGTCCACAAAAAATATTATTTATGTAAATAAACAAAATGAGTTTTATTTTCTGACGGAAAAACAAAACTCCTCAAAAAAGTTTTATTTTATGACGGCAAAATAAAACTGTATTTTTAAAAGTTTTATTTGAACTTTTATTTTTGCGTTGAAAAATAACTCTTAACTCTGGAGTTGAGAGCGATTTTTTAACATCAACATATATTTTGAAAGAGCTCGTCAATACAAATCTATTCATATATGACAGTATAGATCTCCGTTAGCTCTAACATAAAGAGTTTTTGAGTTTATTTTTTTTTTGTAACTGTTATTTTCCATCCCTGAATATAAGTCAAATAATCAATACAATTAATACTTGATTTAAATTTTCCCAAATATTGAACGGGATGAAGTCTGTGAGGTAAATATTCCATATAAACATGGGATTCCATTAAATTCATTTAATCTATAATTGAAAATATATTGGCGTTGCGTCATCAAAAATGTAAAATTAATATGTATGTATGTATGCTTCATTTAATCCCTTTAAAAATCATTAGAAAGCAAAAAATAAACACTTTTCCGAATATTTATGTCACTATTAAACAGACATACAAAAACCCAAAAGTTCTACAATCTTAAACCGTTTTGGTTTATTGTAATACCTTCCTTCAGTCATTTGTTCATTCGATGCAAAGTTAAATTAATGGCAGCATAAGACAGAAAATTAAAAAGCAGACAGAAAAAAACAACTTTAATGCATCTCAATAATGATGAGTTTTAATCATTTCTTGACATTTTTGGCAGAAGCGGCAGCATTATTTCCATAAAAAAATAACAAAAAAAAAAATCAGTTTTTAAAGCTGCTAATAAAGCAAATCAATATTGGTTGTTTTGTTGTTGGAGTGTTTCTTTTGAAAAGGATTTTAAGTTTTTATGATTCAAAAACATTTTAAATCTTAAGTCTCAAGTTTGTTTTGAAGCAAATGAATACAAAACAAAAAAGAGGAAAAAAAGCAAATCTTTTAAGACGAAATTTAAGTTTCATGTTTCGCAAAAACATTTAAGAAGTATTAAATTTATTTATACTTCTTAAATATTTTGTTGTTGTTTTTTTGGTTTTCTGGTTTAATCCAACAATTTATTGACATTGAATTTATAATTTGAGAAGAATATTTGCCAAATTATGTATATACGGGTTCATTATGAGTCTCATATGCAAATCACAATTATTATTAGTTTTGAATTTCTCTTCATGAATATTTAAAAGGTACAAGCAAAAACTAAAAACTAAAATTGTTGGCAAAAAAATATTTTTCCTAATGATTTTGCATATTGCTCAAATTTCCATCGTGTTCACAGTTCAATATAAAGCTGTCATGTTCATGTTTACTTACGACCTTTTAAAAAAAGGTATTTTTGGATTATATTTCTTTGAGAATAATTTAAGTTTAACCTTTATCTATTAATTATGGCAAACCGTCTAAGACACGTAACAGCAAATCCTTTATGGGCGCGTCAGTCGTAAAGTTGTTTAGCGCGTAATGCTGCAATGACAGACTTGATACTAGAGATAAAATGAAAAACACTAACACTAACATCATGTTAGTGTTAAGGTAAAATTAGTTTTTACTTTCCGTTCTGTTACGAAACAACTGATCTATTTTTTATAAATAGAAATGTGTACATGGACTCAGTTTTTCTGTTCCGTTCCGTTCTGTTGGGACGAACTATTTAAAAACGAAACTTTGACAACGTTCTTAAGTAAAAGCAAGAAACAGCTGATAAACTGTCAACAAAAAATCATTATTGCATTATTGTCATATGTATGAATACAGATAAATAATATATTAGAAAAATAAGCAGTGGAGAAGAGAAAACTGAATATGCTTTCAAAGAAAAGTAATAATATGAGCTGTTTTACGGAAAAAGCAACTACATAAATGCAATCATAGAACAAAAAGTAACAGAACGGCAACAGAAAGTGAAGAGTAATGAAGTCTTTAAGCGTAGACTGCCCATGTTATTGTTTTTTTCGCGTAATAACATCGTTGTTAAAACGTTTCTTATAAAAGCTCTTTTATAACATGACAATGACGTTTTACCGCACTAATACTCTCTTCTTTGTTATAAGCATTTAAACAACATTGATGGATAATATAAAATAATGGTCAATCAGACCATGAACATAAACACGTATTCGCCACTTATAACAACCTGCACAAATTAATACCGTTGCTCTGTCGTCGTCTTGTTCAAATCGATATATTGTGAAGCCATTTTCATGTAAACCCTCGTCTACATTAGCCATTAACATGTCTTAACGAAAGTAAAGTAAAGCCCAGCATAAAGTTTATGTCGTGAACAGTGTTATTAACATATCTTGTTTAAAACAAAAATGAAATCGCTTAAATATACCGACCGAATACAGTTTTACTTATTTCCTGGTTTAAGGTTTGTTGTATCGTATTTAAAATTTATCAAGATTTTTAAAGGCTCATGTTTACCTTTATCACTACACATGGGAATACTCCCTTCCCGAATTGTCAAAAATGACGCCGAAATGGCTGCTAGTTGAAATGTTTAGATTGTTTAGAATGTCTTTGGCCCTCATTCGATATACAAAGGGCAAGGGTTCTATTGGCTTTCAGGAAAAAATCGATATCGTTTCTTTCAGTTTAAGTTTATTAAAATTCATCCAGTAGTTTTTACGTGATGTGATCATACTTGTAGAAAGACGGACAGACAAAAATTAAAAAAATTTGTGTATTGTATTTAATTTTGATTAGTATCATCAGTCCTGTTCCACACTTGCAATTTTTGTTTCTGAAACATTTTGGTATACTTTAAAAATTGTGTTTCTGACCACTGTATACTTTTATACAGCTATTTTCATGTCGAAGAGAACAAACAACAATAAAAATAGAGAGTCATATCAGATTTTAATGTACATTATATTTAACCTCCCAACAACAAATACTTGTGTTGCAGAAACAAAAGATGCTCTTCTGGTTGGAAGGCTACGTCAACAAACAAAACTGCCGCATTTGGAGTGAAGGTAATCCCCAAGTGTATGTATGTCGAAACACCGTTACATCCAGAAAAACTGACTGTTTGGTGCGCTTTATGGGCTGGTGGAATCATTGGTCCGTACTTTTTCAAAAACGATGGTGGCCAGAACGTTACAGTCAATGGTGATCGGTATAGAGCCATGATAATTAATTTTTCATTCCTGAATTGAATAACCATGATGTCCAGAAGATGTGGTTAGAACAAGACGGCGCAACACGTCACACAGCTCGTGCCACAATAGATTTATTGAAAGGCACGTTTGGTGACCGCCTAATTTCACGTTTTGGACCTGTGAATTGGCCTCCAAGATCTTGTGATTTAACACCGCTAGACTACTTTCTGTGGGTCTATGTAAAGTCATTGGTCTATGCGGATAAGCCATAAACGCTTGACCATTTGGAAGATAACATTCGCCGTGTTATTACCGATATACGGCTACAAATGTTGGAAAAATTCATCGAAAATTGGACGTCCAGATTGGACTACATCCGCGCCACCCGTGGCGGTCATATGCCAGAAATCATATTTAAGATGTAATGCCACAAGATTATCTTTCGGATAAATAAAATTTATGTCAATCGAATAATCCATCGTTGTTTTATTGCAACTTAAAGTTCTATACCTCTATAAAAAACACCCTTTACAACACTATGGTTGTAGAAACCAAGGCACATCGAACAAAATAATGACCTGAGACCAACTGATCCGCATCTAGATATGTTTTTAATTGTCATGTTCATTTCGTAAAAATTAATATAGCTTTTGTTTATAAAATTAAATTTTTATAATTATTTAATTTTAATAAGGCCAAGCTGAACAGCTATTATTTATCATTGAAGTTGATATTTTAGGAAAACTAAATAAAATCGCCAGGGCCACCATTTTAATTCGCCTTGGTTAAGTTTTTACGTTGCCTTTACAAGCCGAATAGAGTATCCTCATATGAAACGTAAAACCATTTAAGTAACAAAAATTTCAAAAGATTATTTATTCAATACTGTGAATATGCACGTTCCTGACAAACTTAATATTTTGTCAAAAGATAGGTGAGTCCATGATATCATGGACAGGTCTGTTAATTTTGTGCAAGTTTTGGAGAATTTTTTTTTTCAGGTTGCTTACTTAAATGTTATATTAAGCAGAGGCTTTTTCGATTTTACACGAGAGGGAAGAGCGTGTCCTGTAAAATCAAAAAAATTGAATTTACATGGTTTTACGTTTTATATGACGATATAAAGAAAAAACTTTTTTTCCATCTTTTTTGGAAATAAATTTTAAAAAGTCAACATTTTAGGAAACAAAATTTTTTATATTTATAAAAATCGTTGTCATTTACATACATACATACTTACGTGTTAAATATAATATTTTCAATAATGCCCGCAGAATTCGACATCACATTGCAAGATTTAGCAAAAATTGCTCTGGGAACACCTCAACTGACACACGTTAACATTGCCGTTTTGCACAGTTTAATCGAAATTTTGTTAAAAAAATTAAATTGTGAAAATGAAACCGTTTCGTTAAATGCCTACGAATCCAAACAATTGGAAAACATTTTAAAAACTGCCCAATCACCACCAATGGCTTTTGATGATAAAAACGTTGAAAAAGTTTCGGAGAAATTAGAACGTTTGGATAAATTACAAGAATGTGTCAAAAAAATGGATGAAACACTAAACAAACATCTGCAAGAAGTCCAGCAAAAGAGTAATTATAGCGAAACAGTTATTAATTGGGAAAATTGGGCAAATTATGGCTGTGAACACCTTTGCACCACCTGCGATGTAGAGAATGAAATGGCCTGCGCTCTGCTTAAAAATACCGATTTCATTAAGAAATTGCTAAGACGCATGTCACATCCCATGGTTGAACGTTTGTTTCATTTTGAGGAAAAGATTGAGCAACTAGATGAGGCGTTCACACATTTCATTAAACGTGCTGAAGCGGAATATTTAAAGATACAATTGTTGGAGAAATGCATAGTCGAGATAGAAAAATTACGCCAAATAACACAAGAGCAGCAGAGTCAATTCTTACATACCATGGAAGAAATTCAAGACATGTTAGACTCCAAATTGGATAAAATTCATATGCCTGCATTAAAGAAATACATACGAACCAATTTTAAGCAAATTGATCAGTCCATAAACGTATTGCAAGATAAACAAAATTGTCCTCGGGCGGCTGGTATTATAATGGAGGGAGTACATTGCATGGCTTGCGGTAATAAAAAAGTTTGTAGTGATGTTGGTGTCCAACCGGCTGCCATGTTGCCTGATGTGTCCATAAAACCTGTAAAATTAAAAAAATGTGGTCCTTCTAGTGATTTGGAAAGTTCTAAGAGGCCTTCAGCAGTAGCTTGGAATCTTGGTGATAAAATCAACATTCAGCGATCCAAAGCCATGGAAAATGAGGCTTCTGAGGATTCACCACTACCAAAATGTCGTAAAGCTGGTGAAGATTTTGAACTTTTGGAAGGTTTCGATGGCAAACTTTATCGTAAAGGTTGATTAAGATTAATTTCTTTACAATTTTTTTTTAATAAATGTGATGTATATTTTTTATTTGGGGAGTGAATTTCTTGCTGAAAGATTTTATAGTGCAGAACTTTTTACATTCCATAAGACAATTGAATTTTGATCAAATGAGGATAAAATTGGCAGTGTGTTCAATATTTAATAAACGGGCATAAACAAAGCTTGAAGATTTGTTTTTTAGCCGAAAAGTTCAAAGCCCCAATTGCATCCTCTAGCAGGGACAAATTAATGCCCCTATTACGGTTTACAACTCAAATCAGTTGAGTTTTCTAAAAGACGACTGCTACTGATGACTTGTATTTTTTTTAAACTTTTGTTAACTAACACAGGGTTGTAAACGGTGAAACTACAACAGAGTTGTAACACAATTTAAATTCAACTTTTGACAACTTGAATTGTATTGGTAATACGAAATTGTAAAATTTCGACTGAAGTAGAGTTGAGTTGTTATTTTTAAAAAATTTCGACTCTAAACAAAACACTTCAATTTTTTATGAAATCGGTTGCATGGCAGAGGTTTAATTACCGCTTTCATGATCAAGTTAAAAATTTCGTCATATATCGATTGAGTAGATTTCTTCATTCGATAGCTCACGTTCAATGTTGAACTAGCTGAGTAAAGTTGCTCATTATCCGCTTTCAATTTTATTTTTCATTTGTGTATAACGTTTTAGAACAGAAACTTGGGGCACTTCTTTGTTTTAGGTAAAAGTATTTGAATGTGGATTATGGGCAGTCCAAAATATATGATATATTATACATAAAATATATTTTGTTGATACCAAATCGAATAATACCATGTTTACACTACAGCCTTTATTCATAATTCGCTCTCTCATTCGTAATTCACCCTCCAATTACAAATCGAATTACTTACTTCATCATACAAATTTTTCAGACCGAATTATCTCATTTATACGTAATTCAGTCAGGGCTTCCAGATATTTTTCGGATTCTAATCCCAATTTGAAAAATTTCATCCGCAAAATTCCCCAAAAAAAATTTAAATTGTTTTCAAATTTAATTTACCGCATTAATACATTAAGCTGTATATTTTTATTGTAATAAAATTATACAAGTTTATTGAGTTTTTACCTCACCATTTCTGGGGATGGATTAAGAGGGTTACAACAAATTTATATAGACTGATTGAAAGAGCGCCTTATCTATCAAAGACTGAGTCTTTTCTGAAGACAAGCGTAAAACTTTGTAGGTAGTGTTGTCTTAAAGAAAAAAACAAGTGTTTTAAACTTATACGCATGTATGTATATTATTTTTCAACAAAGATTCGAGTCTTACAATTTATTAAATATTTTATTATTTGCCGAAGTAAGGCAAGTAGTTGGTGAGGTCTAAAATCAAGGTCGTTTCTTCAGCAACTTGATATGTACAAACTTTAAGCCAAAATATCCCTAAGAAATATTCCTTTTTAATGAATTTTTTTTAATTGTGATGTATGTATATATCGTTACCTTAATATAGAAAATCCTTAACTCACTTTTTTTTAAACCGAGTTGTTTGCATATTTGGATAAAATATTTTAATAAAAAATGTAAAATAAAAAAAAAATGTTACAGTATTAAAACGCTAGGAGAATTTAATAAAAAAAATGCGTTAAAACATAATTCGCGACTATAAAACTATAATTTCCTTCTTCCTTCCTTCTTCTGTAAAGTAGGAAAAACGTCAGTTAGGGCCTTTCTATATTAAGGTATCGATATGTATGTTTCCTAAAACATTGTTTTTACTGCTGGTTGTAGTATTTTCATTATTGAACTAATTTATGTTATCGATTGTAACAAACAAATTTCAGAAAATATAAAAAGCATGTATTTGAATAAATGATAGTGGAACATCTGCAGATTTCAGTTCTTTCTTAAAATCGTAATCAAGTTCCATTCATCCAGGGTAAATTCAATGAATTATCTTTTGTTGATTAAATAATTTTCGTTACTGCTTTTTATCTTCATTTATCACTCATACATACTTTAAATTTTAAATTTTATATAAGGGAAAATTTAAATAATAATAAAATTACAATAATCCAAAAAGTATATAAAATCAAAATAAGAATCCCCAAAAAATCCCCAAAATATTTAAATTATCCTCAACGAATTCCCCAATCCCCAAACTAAATTTTTAATCCCCATTAGCCAATAAAAATCCCCGATTTGGGGATAAATCCCCTAATCTGACAACGCTGAATTCAGTTTGAATTACCTTCTGAATTATGAACAAATCAGTGTCAACTCTAATTTTTATCGAAAAATAGATAGGATGAAAAGAATAGAGTTGTCGGATATATTTTGAGATATTTCATCATAATTAGTGCAAAAAATCGCCAAAATTTATTTTTTTAGTTTTTGTATTATATTTATAATTCTATTAATAATTTCACTAAAAACCATATTACTTCAAATTTGTTTTTTATGTAAAATTTTCTCTAAATTAAAAGCTAAATACATTATATTTTTTGTGAATATGGGTATAACATTTTACCAAAAATTACTCATAAAAAAAGTTTGATTACATTTTCTTTAATTTTCTGTTTTTTCTTTAATTTTTCTTATTATTTAAATTTTACACTGTGGTCTTCATTCTGAACTACAGTAGCTTAAGATAGATTCCAAAATGATTTTTACAATTGATTTATCACACGTTTTTATATTTTTACAGTCGATCAATTTCTTTAATATACCTAATATTATATATATTATACCAAATCAACAAGGCACTCAAAATGACTACTTCAGATTTTGTTGAAACTTTGTTCATTTATATTCCTTGATTCCCTGAATCCAAATATAATTTTAATCTGAGAAATATGTGCTTTTTTAACACATCTTCTGATTCCACCATAGTCTCACTCTAAAATTTTTATGTTGTACTCATTAAGCTACATTCAGAAGCTATAATATTTCCTGCTATGTCAATGATACAAGATGTCAGAGTGAATGCTATATTGAGCAAAGCGATTTTTTGCTTATAATAATTTTCAGTGTTTTGAGATGGATTCAGACGAAGAATTTTACATGTCAATTAATACTTTTAATACATTTTTTGCAAAGAAAAAAGGAATAAATCAGATTATTAGTAGACGATCGAAAAATAGCGAGTTCATGTCCTGTGTTTTGATGCCACAGGACAGGAAGTGTAAATAGTGTCGTCCGCCCAGCTGATTTAGTAGTTCGACATGTCAAAAGTTGTATGTGTTCAGAAATTTTATAGTGTAGAAGTGAGAAGGCAATAAAACACATACACGCCTTCTCAATTTTCTTATATGTTTTTTGATATTTCGAACTACAAAGCAACAACGAAATGCCATGTTGTTTTGTATTGTTGTATTTGTTGTAGGGATGCCACTACCTAGTAAAATAAATATACCTTGCTTCGGAAGTTAACTTTTTCGTATCGACTTAAATTTTATTTTAAATTTCTTTATTTACGAACAAAATTTTAAATTCAAAACGACAAAAATCGTATTCAAAATGTACGCACAAGGCGAATGTAAACAGGTGATTGCACGGGCGAAAATTCTTATCATCTGTTTAATTTAGAAATGTCAAAAAATTCAATAAAATCAAAAATAATTTGGAAATTAAATAAATTTTTTTTTTAATTGTTTATTGTGGAAGTTTAAATAAAAATAGAAACAATTTAACAAAAATTAAGGAAGTGATACAACAATATACATAAGCGGAGTTCGGTGTTTCATGCAAACGGTATTGCAAAAGTTCAAGTGTAAAAAATAATAGCTTGTTTGTTAAATTCAACAACCAAATTCCAAAATTTCGTGTTTAAGGGATGCAGAAACCTTTAAAAGCTGTAGTCTACCTCTTACTCATGCAAAAAAAATTTTTCAAAGTAAATAGTAAAACCGCTCACCAAAAATCAGAATTGTCCAATTTGGTTAGGCTGATGTCAGATTGCGTTCTAGAAGCAATCTGTGCTTCTTTGTGCTAACCAAGGCACATTCATCAGGTAACCTCACAACGAAGGGGAAATATTAAGTGGAAAATTTTTAAATTTTTTTTATATGGAGTTTGATAGTTCAACTTTCAAAATCCGTATAAAAAAATTGATTATTTTCGCCTTAATATTTCCTCTCCGTAGTGAGGCTACCTGATGGATGTGCCTTGTGCTATACCCATGGTATAATAATACAGGTATATGCTAGGCGAAATCAAAAAAAAAACTAAGCAACAAGGCATATTAATCAGGTAGCCTCACTACTGAGGGGAAATATTAAGGCGAAAATAATCAATTTTTTTTATATGGATTTTGACAATTAAACTTACATTTTTTCCCCTTAAATGGAAGTTGAACTATCAAACTCCATATAAAAAAAATTTAAAATTATCGCCTTAATATTTCCCCTTCGTAGTGAGGTTACCTGATGAATGTGCCTTGGAATGTGCCTTGCTAAGCAACTTGCTTTTGCCCGACTGTGTCAAAATATCAAGGCATATTAATCAGGTAGCCCAAGGCACATTCATAAGCAAGGCATATTAATCAGGTAGCCTCACTACTGAGGGGAAATATTAAGGCGAAAATAATAAATTTTTTTTATATGTATTTTCACAGTTAAACTTACAATTTTTCCCCTTAAATAGAAGTTGAACTATCAAACTCCATATAAAAAAAAATTAAAACGTTTCGCCTTAATATTTCCCCTTCGTAGTGAGGTTACGTTATGAATGTGCCTTGTTCATAAGGTAACCTCCAAGGCGAATTAATACAGGTGATTGCACGGGCGAAAATTTCCATCATCTGTTTAATTTAGAAATGTCTAAAAAAATTTAATAAAAACAAAAATAATTTTGATTAAAATGTTAAAATTTGGAATTGTTTTGAAATTTCAAAATAAAATAGAATAAAAATGTTAAGGATATGCGAAAATTGTGCAAAAATAATATACACAATGAAATTTTAATTAAAAGTGAATGATTAACTTATTGTTGGTAAAATTGCGTCGGTGGTAAACAAACATACATAAATCATTTCTTAACGGAAGTAGTGCATTATTTAGTATTCCTAATGTGCGTTGGATGAAAACATTTGGTATATCCCGGTGAAACCTACCACGTGCCTCTGAGTTCGCTGCGGCAGTGTAGGCGGCGTGTAAAAACCCCGATGCAAGTAAGTTGTTTTTAATTCAGCTATAAAGATCAGCTTATTAAAAATTATATATACATAAGTATGTACAATGTTCTAGAATTGGCGAATCCGAAGAAGAAATACAAACGAACGTTTAAATAAGTCACAAGGTAAATTGCCTCAAAACTGGATGTGTAAATGGCCATAAATTTTACGCGGAGGCACGTCATCATCCCCGTACTGCCATGGGTTCTTAAGCAGAAAGGGAACCAATGGCCAATTGACCACAGAAATTTACCGATATTTCGTAAATATGCAAATAAGAAAATAAACTGGATAAACCCAGCCACCTATTCCACATTTTATATGCATTTAATTAATAAAAACTAATATCATTCAAAGCTACATAATTCTTTGTTTTCACTAAAACCAGTCAGGCTTCTACAACTACATATGATTCCGCCCGCAAACACCTATACGGCCATTAGAGAATTAGATCCTGTATATAGTGTTGTCTTTGTATCATATAAAGCATCTGCACGAAAGCAAATTGTTGTTAACTGCCTTTTAATATTTTTTATTAAAACCCAACAAACGTTTTTGACAAGTGGCATAGATTTTGTAAAAACAAATTGCCTGTTTTTTTTCTATTGTTGTATTTGTTGTCGCCCTGCAATCACCTGTATATATTCGCCTTGGTAACCTCACTACGAAGGGGAAATATTAAGGGGAAAATTTTTAAATTTTTTTTATATGGAGTTTGATAGTTCAACTTCCATTTAAGGGAAAAATTGTAAGTTTAATTGTCAAAATCCATATAAAAAAATTGATTATTTTCGCCTTAATATTTCCCCTCAGTAGTGAGGCTACCTGATTAATATGCCTTGAGGTAGCCTCACTACTGAGGGGAAATATTAAGGCGAAAATAATCAATTTTTTTACATGGATTTTGACGATTAAACTTACAATTTTTCCCTTAAATGGAAGTTGAACTATCAAAGTACATATAAAAAATATTTAAAAATTTTCGCCTTAATATTTCAACTTCCTAGTGAGGTTAACTGATGAATGTGCCTTGCAAAATAAAAGAAAATATAAATAACATGAGCTATGTTCGCAAACACTTCTATGACAATTTATTCATTATAATAAGAACCATTAAACATTTTAATAAAAAAAATTAAACTGGTTTACTTAAAATAATAAAAATAAATTATAAATGCATTTTTAAGAATACTCCGTACATAGAAGTATAACAAAATTTTAAATATGTGTTTAAAATAATAATGATATATAATTTAAAAATTATAAAGATCAATCTCCTAAATTTCATTTAGGTTAAGATTAAAAATGCTTAAGTTTAGTTTTCAAAGTTATTCTGGTTAGTCACCTGTACCAGCCAAAATATAAGGATAACCAAGGCACGTTATTCTAAAGATCCCTTACATTATGGGTTTCAATACACGACTACTAAATACGCCTTCATTAAGTGACTATGTAGATATAGAGGGATCCTGCCGATAAAGAAAGGGCACCTAAATAAGATGCAGTACTTGTGAACCAAATCTAATGACCCTAAAGCTAGGAATTGAGTGGGCTGCATATGACCCTAGAAGTAGCATCAAATCCAGCTGACCATGTTCTTTTATTGTTATCAGGTTATGCCGAATATTTCAACCAACGAGAACTGATTTAAATTTAGTTGCAAACATAAATATTTTTTCGTTTCTTTAAGTAACAAATGCGAGTTAAATAAAGGATTGAATAAAATACAGCAATTGGTTCACAATGCTGAGTGATATAACAAAACTGTATTTTTTTAGAAATTCTTACTAATTTTTAAGTGCTCGAACAGAGTTTTATACAAGGGGTGACATTTCCAGATAAACAAATTTAAAAACCTGTTCTAACAGTTTACCTCTATTATTATACCATGGCTATACCAATGCTACAAGATGTCAGAATACTATGTTGAGCAAACCGATTTTTTGTTTATAATAATTTTCAGTGTTTTGTAATAAATTTAAACTGAAAGTTTTTCTTGTCGATTAATACTTTAAATGCATTTTTAGTAAGGAAGAAAGAATATATAGAAGACTATAAAAAAATAGCGAGTTCCGCAAGTTGCCAATAGGCACTTTATATATTTATATCTTAGTTGGTAACTCCTACAACAAAACTAAATTTTTTAAATAGTAATAGCAAAATAATTGTAATTAGGTTAACAAAAAACGGGAAAACATATTACTGTTAATAATATTTAAAAACAAGACATATTAATGTGAAAAATATGAATAGTATTACATTAAAATCCTGTATCAGGAATAATATTGAAAAATTATTTTTTTAAATAGTAACGCGTTGCACGTTTCCGTAATAGTTGGAGGAATAATATTCCAAAGATGTATTGCGGTTACAAAGAACTGCCAACTTGATATTAATGCGTGAAATCTCAGTTGAATTAAAGTTTTGTAACTGCCAAAGTAACTGAATCTGACTTGGTTATAGAGATGATCAGGTTAGTTATAATTTGCTGTGATCTTTTTTGTAGTAAGATGCATTTTGATTTTTTAGATTAAAACTAAGACAATTAATAGAAGCCATAATGAAACTCTTTCCAATTCATTTAATTTTTCTTCAATGTTTACGTTTGTATTACTTATGTACCATTGAACATCGTCTGCATATATTCTGATATTGCAGTGTTTTAACTGATTTGGTAAATCTTTAGCAGAAATTGAAAATAGTATAGGGCCGGGAATTGAGTGATAGTGATGAATTTTTTGGTACATACCACTAAGATAATTCTTCATTAATTTAGATGATGTTGAGGAGAAATACATTATTTTTTCCAGTTTTTGAATCAGAGCAGTATTGCCATATCACCACTTTTGATTATATTCTAAACTTCACAAACAAAATGACAAAAATCGCATTAAAAATGCATACATAAACGAAAAAAGTTCTTAAAGCATAATAAAAAGTGAACAAAGGGAAGAAGCTACCGCGTGCTACAACGCGCTACAAACCATTACACAAACTGCTTTATAGCACGAACTCCCATCAAGCTTCGCTCTCACTTTGAAATCCTTTGATCGAATACATAAGAAAAACACATGCATTGGTTTATTGCGTGTTGTAACTTAGTGTTATAGCTTCGCTTGTAGCGCTCACTCTGACATAGTTTAAGAAGTCGGGGTTCAAGGTGAATACATTTATAAATTCGCCTTGACGGGGTTGATGAAATTAGAAATGTTTATTGTAAGAAAATGTAAAAAAAGTTTAAATACAAAAAAATGTATTCAATAAATTTTATATCAAGGCACATTCATCAGGTAACCTCACTAGGAAGGGAAATATTAAGACGAAAATTTTTAAATTTTTTTTATTTTCAGTTTTTTTAATTAATTAATAATTAATAATTAATAATAATTTAATTTAAGGGGAAATATTATAAGTTTAACTGTCAAAATCCATATAAAGAAATTCATTATTTTCGCCTTAATATTTCCCTCAGTAGTGAGGTTACCTGATATAAATTCGTCTTGGTACCACTGATGTGTTGATTGTACCAAATTTGTTACATGTTCTACAAATCCTAACACTGTAATAACTTTTATAGCACTACTTCATATTGTGATAGGGAATGGCACAAGTATAATTTAGATAATTGTGAATTTTCCGCAAGCAAGAACATTTTCTTCTAATTATAATTTTCACAACTTGTTAAATTACATTTACACCCTTCAGTAAATGACACTATGAAGAAGAACAATCATTTTACCACTTTATTAATTATAGAAACCAATACAAACATGTCTGTTTCTAATTTAATTATGTACACAGAGACTTTTGTAGTAAATATATAGCAGTTAATTCAATAAATCTCTAACCACAAAATTCATTCTTAAAACCAAACTTAACAAATAGAGAAAAGTCTAATATTGTATAAAGCATAATGTTATATATGTATATATTTATACATACATATGTCTGTACAAACATAGTACGAATTTTGTAGTTATTGAAATAATTAATTTTATTTAACTTTATTAAATTTTACGAAATATTTATTTTAGGCAAGTATTTCACCTTACATACAGCATATTGTTTAAAAATGCAATAATAAGCTTCGAGTAACAAGTTCACTGATTACTAAAAATTTACTTTTAAATTCATCAACGTCTGCTGAAATGTCATATTTTTGAATGTTTTTTAATATATTTTTTTTTTGCTCTAAACTTTTAAAGAAATCAAGTAAAAACCTAAAATGTTAAGGGGTGAAGTTTCAACATGAAAAAGAAATTCGTTTTATTCCTGATATGAAACACGGGAAATTATCATTGCTCTTAATGGTATGTTTTAGTACGTGACGGATTTGATTTATAGATCTGTTTACGAATTCGGTAACCCAAATCAATGTTGGGATTTAAGGTACAATTGTATGAACCTTAAGCAGGGCCGCCCCGAGGTTAGTAAGAGCCCGGGGCGAGATTGTGATCTGGCTCCCTACACAATTACAAATTTTTATTTTTCATACATTTTTTTTATTTTATACCTACTTATACATATTTACAAATGGTTTACATATTATGTAGTTAAAACTATAAGTGATAGAATTTTTTTAAATTTCGATTCAGGCAGTCAAATAATGTAAATGAAAAAAGTTTCAATGAAATCTGGAATGGTAAACATTACCGTTTTATTTTTTCCCCACTTTCTGCACAACGAAGCTGATGTTGATTACAAAAATATCTGTTTTGGGTAATTTTTTGATAATAATTATTAGCCTTTAATGGCAAGAGCCCTTTAAAAATTAACTCATTCTTTTCGTTTTTATTTTTTAATTCTGGCCAAGAGGATAGATCCGAATATATCAAGCCTACAGTTTTAGGAGAAGAAATTAATATCGTTTTGTCAGCTTTATTCTAATTAATATCTTTGTCATTAGAATCTGAATCTGGTATTACGAGTATTTCAACTTCAATAAGTGTACTCACGTTCACTGATGACAGCCGAAGAACTAGAAGGAGCAAAATAGGAAGTGAGCTTTGGGTCCTTCTTAAGAAGCACTTCAGTCGTTGCCTTCTCTTATCTTACTAATTAAGTATTTGTGCTCCCGAGAGTTTTTTAGACATGGTGGTAAAAAATTATTCAGTTCGTTATAATCCTACTGAATGTTTATGGTATAGTTATTGGTAATTTCAAATATAATATTATTGTTGTCGTGTAATACCTCTTTATTACTTTTTTGTTGGCAATAAAAGAACCAATACTAACTTTTCATTAGTTAGCCGTTTTTAACTCGCACACCCGACGTCGTTAATGACACGGTTCATCGTACATTTGAAAAACGGTGTTTACACCCGGCAACCATTGAGCCACGAGTGGAGCATACATAAGTATGTGCTCTTTTACGACTTATTTTTGTTTGTTTTAAAAGTCATTGGTTACATTCGAAATTTTCGTGAAATATTCAATACTAGCTATCCCCGGTGCGCTTCGCTACAACCATCCACAAAAAAAAAAACAATAAAAACACTTGGAAGAAAAGTATGACCAACCTTTAACGCGAAAACGCACTCTATTCTCACGTCAAAAATGTTCCCATCCAACCTGTTTTTTGGTAGACTATACGTATTAACTCGATAACAATTTTTCTCTTTTTTTTCTACACAATGTTTCTTATTAAGGGGGTTACTGATGCAAAATTCTAAGGCGCTACCTATTGCAGTTCTCTAGATACAGGATAATAATTTTTTACTTTGTATGGGGGTTACCAAGCTCACTGTCCTAGTTCAGCCTATGTTTTTCTAGAGTATAGTCGTGGGTATAGGGTTTACTTGTACCCACTTTGAAGACCATACATATTATAGTTCTCTATGTACACAATAATAATTTTTCACTTTGTATGGGAGGTACCACGCCCACTGTCCCAATTCATTCTGTATTTTGGCAGACTATGCGCTTTAGCACAAAGGTTTCTCTTGCAAAGTTTCAAGCCATATCTATTGTAGTTCGCCAGGAACACGATAATATTTTTTCACTTTGTATGCGAGGTACCACGCCCACTATTTCAATTCAGTCTGTGTTTAACTAAACTATGTACGTGAATATGGCGGTTATTGGTGCAAAATTCCAAAGCGCTACCTAGTGCAGTTTTCTAGATACAGGATAATAATTTTTCACTTTGTATGGGAGGTACCACTCCTGCTATTCTAATTCAGTCTATGTTTAACTAAACTATGTACGTTCATATGGCGGTTATTGGTGCAAAATTCCAAGGCGCTACTTAGTGCAGTTCTCTAGATACAGGATAATAATTTTACACTTTGTATGGGAGGTACCACTCCCGCTATTCCAATCCAGTCCATCTTTCTCTATACTATGTACGTTAATATAAAGGTTACTGGTGCAAAATTTCAAGGTGCTACCTATTACTGTTACCAAGAAACACGATGATAAATATTTACTTTCTATGGGAGATGCCACGCCCACGTCGAATATCAAAAAAAGTACCCTATTTTACCATCCGTGTATCTAATAACAAACTGTGAAAATTTCAGAAAGATCGGTTCATTGGTGTAGGCAGTTATAGCTTTCCGACAAACAAACAAACAAACAAACAAACACATTTTGTGCTTTATATATATAGATTCGCGCTCCTATCAATAACGCCCTTACACAAGTTTGCGCCCCCATCACCGTTGCGCTCGGAGCCATCGCTCCGGTTACCCTGCCCAAGGGGCGGCACTGACCTTAAGTGTACATTAATACACTTTATGTTTTTACTTTAAAAGTATAGAAATCTGGAAAAAATTCGAGGTCAGGATTTTGACGGATTTATACGTGATGATGTGGGTAGGTGGGTGTGTATACCACTATTTTTGTGGAGTTTGTACAGGTCATACCGTTTGAAATATCAAAACGAAATTTAGTATGTGCCTTTGGTATATGGAGATGAAGAGCTGTATAAATTTTGAAAATAATCGGGAGGGCGCAAGAAGTAGTTTCTTACTTCTAAATTTTGTGAACGCTATTTTTTTAGTTTCTGTCCAAAAAAATTGGTAAATGGCAAAGGTACGAGATCAAAGCGCCAGGCTGGGATTGCCTTAGCTTCCTCCAAAATCTGCAGCGTATCTACTTTGAAGACCATACCTATTATAGTACTCTGTGTAAACGATATTAGTTTTTCACTTTATATGGGAGCTACCACGCCTACTGTTCCAATTCATTCTGTAATTTAGTATATTCGCCAGGAACAGGATAATAATTTTTGAGTTCGTATGGGAGGTAATTTGTTGCTTGGTATGGGAGGTACCACGCCCACTATTCCACCCCAGGTTATTTTTCTCTAAACTATGCTTGTTAATATAGAGGTTACTGCTGCAAAATTTCAAGGCGCTACCTATCGGTTTACTAGTGTAAGCATCTATAGCAAATTTTGTGCTTTATATATATAGATATCCATAAAAATATCTGTTTCTATTGGGTATGGTAAAGTTGAGTGTAGGCCACTCCAGATATTTTGGTATAATTTTAATAAGAGACAGTGCACAGTAAAAGGGACCTAAGGTTAAAATGGATAATTTTTTACTTATCGAAAAGGTTTCTGCATTCAATAAATTTTTCAAAATTATTTTAATTGCCGTAAAATTTAGTGAGAAGTCGAATAGAATTTGACCCCCTGAAACGTTTCTCTAGTCGAAAATTTAAAAACTAATGAAATTTATTATGAAAATTTTGAAGGATAATGAAGTTATACTTAAAATCCCTTATTCAAAAGAAATAAGTTCTACGACCCCGGAGCGTTTCGCTACACCCAACCACAATAAAATGCAATAAACATTGGAAGAAAAGTATGGCCAACATCTAACTCGACAGTTATACTGTTCGACAGCTAGCAATGTAATTCGAACCCAAGGCATATTTAACCATTCATTGGAAGAAAAGTATGGCCAACATCTAACTCGACAGTTATACTGTTCGACAGCTAGCAATGTAATTCGAACCCAAGGCATATTTAACCAGGTGACTGCACAAGGCGGAGCTAATATTAAAGAGAAATTTTTTCAATTTTTTTTTATATGGAGTTTGACATTAATCAGTTTTTTTAAGACAGAATAATATCTATTTTACTTTTAAAATCCATATAAAAAAAATTCAAAAAATTTTTTGCTCAAATTTCCTCTTCCTTACGCTATCACCTTGTTTAATATGCCTTGTTTGAACCCATGTGAAAGAATTTTTAGCTACTATTGACGGCACCAGAGGGCGCAAAATCTAGATAACTATGTGCTTTAATTATAAAAAATAAAACTAAGTTTTGACTCTTTCTTAAAAACAGCTGCACACATTTAAATTTTGGAAGCAGAAGATCGAAATTTTGTTTTTCTGGTCGCTAACATTATTAGAAATAATAAGTTTTTGCAAATATTTTGTTAAAGTGAGTTTTTATGAATTAAACACCTAGACCAAAGTATTATAGTTATTATATCAAGTACATACATACATACATGTATTATACAAGCACATGCAAGTCTACAACAAGTACAACATTAGAACAATAACAGGCGTTTTGTTTGTGTAAAAATATTGCTAGGTGTCAAAAAGCAACTGACTGATGAAACAAAAGAAAATGAATAAAAAAATATATTTTCTATCATTGTAGAAAAATAGAAGGTAAAACCTTTCTCTCTTTATTTTGTGACAATTAACATTTGACAAAAATAAGGCTTATAACATTTCCGTTAAAATTGTGCTACTGTATCGATTTTATACATCCCCTGTTTTTGTTCTTTTTTGAATTTTATTTTAAAACAATTTATCAAGGCATATTTAACCAGGTGACTGCACATGGCAGAGCTTATATTAAAGAGAACTTTTTTTAATATATTTTTATATGGAGTTTAACATTAATCATATATAATCAATACTGTCAAAATCCATATAAAAAAATTCCAAAAATTTTTTGCTGAAATTGCCTCTCCCTTACGCTATCACCTTGTTAAATATGCCTTGCAATTTATTGTGAAAAATTAAATAAAGAAAAAATATTTCAATTTTGTAAAAGCATAAACATTGGAAAATAAAATTCAAATCAAGGTATATTTAATTTTCTAGGTAGTGGCATCCCTACAACAAATACAACAATACAACAACAACATGGCATTTTGTTGTTGCTTTGTAGTTCGAAATGTCGAAAAACATATAAGAAAATTGAGAAGGCGTGTACGTGTTTTATTGCTTTCTCACTTCTACACTATAAATTTTTTGAACACATACAACTTTTGACATGTCGAACTACTACATCAGCTGGGCGGACGACACTACCTAGTAAGATAAATATACCTTGATTCAAATAAATAAAAAAATATTTCAACTTTGTAAGATTTTTAAAAAGGTTTCCTTACCTTTTTAAATGAAATTATTGTTATTATTTTATTAAGTTTTATTTGTATACATTGTTTCTTGTTCAAAAGCAAAACAATGAGCTACGTATTTTAAAACTGCGAATGCACAAAATATTTTTGCAAGTACAAAAATATCAACTTTTTCAAATTTCCTGCTTTGCCATACATTCGCAGGCATCGGCTAGAGGCCTGTAAAATTTGTGAAGCAGATTTGCCAGCAGAAACATAGGTGTGTTCGCCGATGTATCGCGATTTTGTTTAAAGCGGTTAGACACGATCAAAATGCTGGATGTCAAACTCGTGTATAGGTGGCTGGATGCTGGATGACTCGTCAATAATTAGTTTTTAAGTTGATTTTGTGTTGTGAACATCTTGCTACAAATATCACAACTACCATCTCAAAATTCAGAACATTTCTTCCTTTTAATAGTGGATATTTCCATCCTTTTTATAGTGTAGAAGTGAGAAGGCAATAAAACACATACACGCCTTCTCAATTTTCTTCTATGTTTTTTCACATTTCGAACTACAAAGCAACAACAAAATGCCATGTTGTTCTTTTATTGTTGTATTTGTTGTAGGGACGCCACTACCTAGTAAAATAAATATACCTTGCTATATACCTTATGAAAATTTTCGATCAACATACTATTGAATTTGTTTATTTGTAAATAAAATCTTCCTGAAACATAAAATTCCTAACTGAAAATTAATAATTATTGAAAAAATTTTTGTGAAAATAGAAAATTCCAGTAAAAGTATAAAAAATATTTAGGAATGGATACTAATAATTCTGAACTATTACCGTATATATTGCAAAGTATCAGTCAAAAGCCGGAAATGTGTAAGTTTTTTTTTTATTACACGAAGTTAAAAAATTCGCAATCATTGATTGTTCTTATGATTTACATATTTTATAATTCAGCTGATACCCTTGAAAATCTGTGGGAAGAACTTAAATATATATTGTCAACAGAAAATCTTCAAGGCCAGGAAGAAAATATACAAAAAGATTTGCAAAATGCTTTAGATTTTGGTAGAAACTTGGGAATTTTAACAGTAACAAATGATACCATTAGAGTTCCTTTTAAGTACAACAATGAGGCTAAACCATGTCCAAGCTTAAAAAAGGTAAAATAGTTTTTTTTTTTTAACATTCTGAAAATTATAATTCGAAACTATTTTTATTTACAAATTAGGTTGTGGAAAAGCCTGCTTTATCACCTGAAAAAGAGGAATATTTCTTGAAGAAAGCCCAAGGTAAACATAAGTTTCTATCAAGTCTTCTAGCTCATGGGCGCCGCCGAAGGAGAGGTGGTCGTAGTAGGCGTCGTCGTCGTACACGTTCGAGACGACGTCGTTAAGGCGGCATGTATGTTCAAAGTGTATTAGGAGTATGTTTGACTTTTTGAGAAGTTTTTTTACGATTTATTAAACTTGAAAAAAATTCATAATTTAAATAATTAATAATTAATAGTTAATTAATAATTAATAGATAATAAATTTATATTTTTCTCCAATGCAATTTTGCAACTCTAATCTTTCTGTATAATAGTGTGGATAGTGAATCCTTAGTAATATTTTAGTTGTAAGTGAATATCCCAATGATAGACAAAATATAGGGCGTTATTTTATTTAGCAGTGTTTTTTTCAAATGAGGTATTTCTCAAAATATAAATTTTTTGTGTGCGAAATTTTTTTTGCAGTGCCTTATGTTCTATTGGTAAAAATTTTTTGCATAAGAGCAAGCAGTAAGCATTAGTTCTTAGAAGGCATATAACGTAGCTCTTTGTTTTCGTGTAGGTAAGTATATCGAGCCTTTAGGGGCCCTGCGTACTTGACGTTTGTGCCTTATGAAGCTGGTCCTGTCAGTACAACAATACAGTCCCTAAGTACGCTACTTAATTTTATTCGATTTAAAAGTACTGCATACTTTAACGCTTTTTTTATTTTTGAAAGCGGGATATTTTAAACGCGATTGCGCAACAGATGGCGCATTTTTAAAATAATGACAAATAGCCAATTGAATAAAACTTGTATTTGATTTTTATTTTGTTGAATTACAATGTTATTAAAATATTTTAAACACTTTTTACTAAGCGTTACAATAATTTTTAGAACTTGAGAATTGTATATATTTTTAGAATTTTATCCAGGGATGGGATATAAAGTTAATACGTAAGAGTCTTAAAATTTGGTGTGGATTACTTTCAAAGCAAAATGGAACAAAATATTCTGTCTTATTGTGTAAGGCGTTGTCGTTTTACGTCAGCTAGCATAGTCGATGGCGTTTTTGAACGTTTCTTCTATTTTGAATCTTTTTCTATTATACCTTTCGACTTCTTTAAATGAGAGTTTTACCTTGCTAATAACTCATATAGACCAAAAAAAAATCAAATTTGCAGAAATCTTCAGTGAATTTGATTGTTTTTTTTTCTGCCGATCGGTCCAGCCGAATATGTTTAAGAAATGAATTGTGATAAAGCAAATCTAATTAGCGAAGTTCGTAGCTGAAATATAAAAAATTGCCTACATATAAATTAAACAAAATATTACAGAATCTTAACCAAATCTCCGCATTTTTCACCCAAAATAGTTTTAGAAAATACTTTTGAAGAAAACTATTACGGTTGGATGACTTACTTCTTGTTTTTAATTTTTTTAATTGCTGTTTTTATTTCTGTCGTGATGAAAAACTCCAACGACAGTTTTTGTCGTATTTTAAAGGCAAGAACGCCATACACGGTATTGAAAATTGTAATAGATTTACATTTTGAGTCGTATTTTTGGCGTTATCGACTTACACAATACGCATTTTTCACAACGCCTGTTTTTTATACGACAACGCCTTACACAATAAGGCTGATTGTCTGGATGCACACAACGTGTGTGGGCACAGCTAGTTTATTTATAAACAAGATGAAAGATTTAAAGTTCATATAGGAAGACACATTCTTATGCAATTGTCTATATGTGTGTGTAATTGCTTGATCTATTGGATACTAACTTTAGGTGTTTAATTAGACAACAATATAACACATATACGGACACCACTACGTGATAAAAGACCAAAAAAAGACCCCTGTCTCCCAGTTTTGCGCAAAGTCCTCCAGATATCATTTTTTACTCAAGCTCATATTTTGCAAACCGTTTGGAATATTGATATATACTCTCTGAGGCAAAGTTGTAGCTCTTGTCATAAAGAACAAAAATAACATATAAAATCAAAAACTTTATCTTTAAGGTCAAAATCGCAAAAAACTTTAAAAAATTCAATTTTTTTACCTTTTTTCCCCTGTTCAGGTCCATAGGTAGCAAACCGTTCAAAATTCAAGGAAACAAGCAACTACGAAAATGAACCTAATATCTCAATAAACAACTTTCTGGAACATATGAACTTCCTAGGAATGATTCTTAACACCGTTTAGGTAGCGCTTAGGTAGGCGCAAAAGTTTTTAACGGAAACAATCAACTACAAAAATGAACCTAAGATCTCAATAAACAACTTTCTAGAACATATGAACTTCCTAGGAATGCTTCTTAACATTCAAAGTGAAAAACTTTTGCGGCTACCGTATATTGTTATTTTGCCATGACTTAAAAAAATACACAGTGTGTAACTGAAAGATGTAGACACATTTTAATTATTTTATAATTAATTAAATTTTATTTTATTCATAAAAGTCCTTTAAGTATATCACAAATTATAAAAGCCAATAATTTAAAACTGAAAAGCGAAACAGCAAAAAAATTATCCTTATAAAAACCATTCGCTTAAAAAGTTTTGGTAAATTCAATAATTTCCATTTAATTTTTTACGAATACGAAAAACACTTTAATTAAACTGTCATTCAAGCACATGTTAATACTCTTGTAACGGACATAAAAATCTTCTTGATTTTAGATTTTTTTTCAGACTATTTTAAAAACGTCATTTGACACTTTTTGACAACCAAAGTTTTTCAAGATTAACGCTGTCCCTCTCAAGTTAAAAATTTGGCTTTAATGATTTTAAGTTGGTCAAAATGAAAGCTTTAATAAGACAGACACATTAAAGAAAATAAAAAATAAATGTCAATTTAAAATGACGTCCTTATTAAAGATTAAAAACACATTTTGCGTTTCAGTCAAACCAATTTTCAATTTAGGGTCTTATTGAAGCAATTTTTTTAACATTTTATTTCTCCTTTTTTTTTGTGATAATTATATTATACGAATTTTTACTTACCACCATTCTTATCAAAACTAAAATTGCAGCAAAAAAATACACATATGTATGTATGTATGTATGTATGTATGTATGTATGTATGTATGTATGTATGTATGTATGTATGTATGTATGTATGTATGTATGTATGTATGTATAAAAAAGCTGTCATTTAGAAAGTGGTGTTTTTATGTGAAACTTGCCAATCATTATTAAATTTTATTTCTTTATTTTTCTTTTGTATTTTTTTTGTACGGATTTTTTTTTTTCAAGATGATATTAACAGAAACAGAAAGAAAAACAAATTCTTATCTTGTCTTAAGATGTGGCTCATTAACGCTTTAAAACATGTTAGAATCCCCCCCAAAAAAAAAAAACTTTAACACCGACATCTACAAACACATACTACTGATTTTTTCAATTTGATATCTAAAGAAACCTACCGACCAAATAACCAACGACAGTTCGATCGACATTTTGACCAAAATGTTTAGATACGAGATGAAATGCAACATCAATTTTAAATACACTGAACAAAACAGAATAGAATTTTGAAAAACGAAAATTGCTATATTGATATATTTTCTTACAGCTTTAGTTAAGACCTACAAAATAAAGATGTCCTAAAATAAACGCTTTTAAAAACTAAAATTTTTGAAATTTTCTATACTTAATTCCATTTTTTTTCAAAATATTGAGTATAATTTTTAAAAACTTTCTTTAATTTTTTTCGCGTAGTAAGCAGTGGTGCTGGAAATTTCTACTACTTTCAATTCCTCGACACTACTCAATACATTTCAAGTGGGTACACAATAGTACTTAATGCTTCCGATTACATATATATTAGCAACGGAAATTTATACGTCGTAGCCGTCAAATATTGTATTAAGTTTATTTTTACCTAACTACTTTTACTAAAAAAATAATCAAATATTCTATTCTCGGTACCCACTACTCAATGCTAAATTCCAAATATTGTAGAAAATTTTAAGTTGATGACTTTTCTCAGCTCAAAGCTAGACGATGTTCAATTTAAAAATTATTGCATTTTTTATGTATTTTAACCGAAAAAGGCGTCATTAATCGTTTTTTAATAGAAAAAAAATGTCTTAAGGAAAATATAAAAATATTATTTAATTGACGTATATTTAAACTAAAATTCGTGTAAAAAATATTACCCTTGGTCGAGCTGGACTTCTTTCAATTTGACGCATTTTACATGGAAATTTCGACTACATGTTCTAAAATCACATAGCTGGGATGGGAAGAGTTGAATTAGATAAGAAAGCTATGTATACTGCCCATTATTGCTGAAGGTATTTCACGATTCTAGTTCATATGTGGGCTTAATGGGCAACAGACTAAAAATACCAATTTTGGGATATTTGTTCTTTCTTTTGGGAATTGAGATTTCCTTTACCTTAATATTAAAAATTTATATATAATATATACCCTTTGATTTTTGATGACTAATTACATAGCCACAGAAAATTTAATTTGAATCGTTTAATTTATCAAAATTTTGTTCAATATAGTTCAATGATAGTGATTGGAATTTTTTCAAAAATTATTTAGTTGAAACCAATAACATTTCAATTTTGTGCGTAATAAGAATTTAATGATCAAATTTAAAAAAGTATGATTATCGTGACCAAAGTAATGTTTGGGACAACTATGCTTTGTTCACCGCAACCATATATTTTTACAGAGAATGCAATAAAACAACCATATTTGTTCTTGTAATAGCTAAAGCCTTCAAAATTGATATAAATTAAATTGTTCACATGACCTTTTCTACAAAAACAAAAAATCATCCTTTAAGCCTAGTACTCTGTTCGAATTTGTGAAAAATGTTGAGCAACATTTATTATTATTTCACAAGGAAAGTTTGACATTTAAAATGTGGTGTCTATCTCGCGATTTGAAAGAAATTTACGATTTTATTGTTTTTAAGTATACCACATTGTTTTAAAAATGTTAACAAAAGCCAGGCGATTAGCTGTTGTTTGAAAAATTCCACATGAAATAATGCCCGTTTGGTTTATTTCACAGCTTTGATAAAATGTTGCCAGAAACATTTCATGTTTTTCCACAGCAAAAACAGAGTACTACTTCTGCAACATTTTTTCATGACTTTTTTATAGAAATTTTTTATGTATGTAATTTGACAGCATTCCACATGAAAAACTGAACAGAGTACCAGGCTTTAGCTAGAAAAGTTCCTTACCTACATAATGTCATAACTTTTAATATTTAAAATCCATAACGATGAACTGTACTATATACTTGGAGGATTCGAGCTGCAGGCTTTATAACACCGATTTATATTACAAAGTTTTTTTATTACCAAGTGCTACTTACTTGTAGCTGTAATTTACTATTATAACCTGCAAAAAAAGTAAAACTTACAAAATATGAAATAACATAAATACCACCTACTATTAAAAACTACCTTTTTGTATGAGTGCCCCGGTAGGCTAGTAGGTAGTGTGCTAGTCTGGGGGTTGTGGATTCAATGTGCTCGAAAATTAAGTTTTTTGTAAGTAAAAAAATAAATACCTCTTCGTATTAGAGAACCCTTAAGAGTAACACTGTTTAATTTGATTATGACAGCCTTTATTATTTCTAATATTTTTTCAACATGTATTCGTAGTTTGTACAAAAACTCTTCAAGACTTTAAATATTTTTACTTGATTTTAGTGGGGGTTAAAAAATCTTGGTACAAATAAAAGCACAAAAGAAAACCTTACATGATACCCAACAGCACTATCATGTTCTCTAAAATCTACAAAAAAAAACTCCAAAGTTTAAATAAAAACATTTGATAGAATCAAAATTTGTTTTTTTACTCTTTACACATTATAAGAGTAAGAACATATCAACACCATGCAACATCGTCATCCTCATCATCAGCGACATACTCTAGTATTCACCAGCATCTACTGCAACTTGAAGTCTGCAATTTTGTGTGTAAGTAGCTGCTATAAAAATAAATGCATTTTGAGGTTTTAGTTAAACGTATGTTAAACATCGACTCTCTCACTTTAGATGAAAAATTTATTTTAACATAAACTTCATTACTTCCGTGCAATTAACTCAATATGCAGATTATCTAAGGCAGTCTGTTGTTGTTGTCGTCGTCATAGTTAGCGTCCTGATCATCATCATCATCACCGCCTTCGTCATCGTCATTGTCGTTGTTGTTGGTATTTTATGTTGTTAAATGTTGAAGGTACACGACATTGTCCATGTTCGGCCGCATCAGCATCATGCTATTACTTCTTTATACTGTTCTATTGGCTAACTGGCTATGAGCGCCCCGCAACATACCTAAACAGTTTCCCAAATCGCTAAAACAAACCATCATCATCTTCATCAGTCCAGTGGCCAACATGCAAAAAAGAAAACAACAACACTATCACACAAGAAGGTGTAGTACTTCTATTATCTGTATGTTGTATGTTAAAATGTATGTACTGAACGTAGTAAGTAGTCGTCAGGAAGAGAGCCAGTGAACATTCTTTGTAGCTTCAACATGACATACGCGTTCACATCTTTATGTAAATGTGTTGGAAATTTTTGCGATAAGTTTTAACATTTCGACCACTAAAGAGTAATTTCAACAACATTTTCTTGTTAATTTTAATTGATGTTTACAAACATCATCGTGCCACAAACTTGAAACAACAACAACAACAGCTTTGAAATAAAATTTACTTTAAAACTAAATAAATGACTGGCTGAGTGACATCCATTGACTGGTTAGAGATATAAGAGTCACCCTAAACAATCTAAGTATAGATGATGTTGAGATCTCTTTCCGTTCATATGGTCGTCTGTCTGGCTGGCTATTCACTTTAAAAGGCTCATACGTGAGTTTGAAGATGTTTGTGTTGGTGTATTTAAATTAAAGTTTTAATCAATCAGTTAATGAAACATTTTCATACTAACAATTTTTAAATTTTTAACTTGACGAAGAAGTTAATATTTTATTTGTAGTTTGTCTTTTATAATCTTTTGCATCTATTGGTTAGGTGTAGAAATAATTCTGAGTTCTTTAGGATATTTGTATCCCTTATTGTTAACAGTTATTTCAACTAAGTTTTTATTCCGATCGGTTTTTATATATATTTTTTATATTGTAAAAATTTCTAAATAGTGTATTGTAATAGGCTCGCCCTACGGACTCACCTTTTTTCATGGGCTGTAGCTCGTTTCTGTAACTCTCGGATCGAAAAACTTTTCACATGAAACGGCGGAATTGAAGAAAAACCGACATAAATTGAAACCAAAAATTGTTTCTCACTTAAGAGTGTTTTTGTAGGTTTATTTTGTGAAAACTATCTGTCATTTCAGTTATTTTGAAGTAATTATTGGAATGTTGTGAGTAAAGGTATTTCTGTTTTTTAAAAAAGTAAAAGTTTTACACTACAACTGTCAAAATATTTCACATTTAAAAACAGTGCAAAACCTGTGGTGATTTAGTGAAAAATATAATTTTTAATTGGTAAATTTATAACATGTCGTCAGACAACTTACTACAGTGCCGGACACTCATTTTTTTACACAAAATTATTTATACAAAACAAACATCCTTTCTTTATAATAGGCTCAAATTTTCAATCTCAAACAGAGGATATAAATTAAACTCCATTAGATACCAAAAACTTATATCTGAGAGGCATTTTTATGTTAACGCTATTTGTTCTTGGAACCAACTTCCATCGAAAACTCAAGTAATTAGCAATGCAAAGCAATTTGTATGTGCAGTTTTTGCACAAATGTCATCATAAAATAAAACATTTTTCTCGTTGAATAAAATTTTAGTTTTAAGCATTAAACACATAGACGGCAGCAGGATACCGACTACAACCTGTCGAAACTAAAAGACACACGTTTACATGAAGATGATTTTTTTGACGACAGCATAGCTACAAGGCTACACGACCACCGTTGTGGCTGCAGCTAACTTAGGCTAATTTCTATTTTTATTTGCGACAATTTCAAAAAAACAAAATGTCACAAAATTAAAAATATAAATTCATTTACAATCAAAAGGTTTTGAGCAAATAGATTTATTTTTTTTGATATGATAAAAGTATTTTTAGAAAAAGTATTTTTTTTATAAGTAAAATATGTATTTCTACATAATTTTCATAGTTTTGAAGTATGTAGCTGCGTCATCAACATAATTCAGTAGCTGCCTACAAGGCGACGATTGTAGCCAACAGCATTTGTAGTCGTGTAGCGGTTAAGCCGCTGTTGTCTATGTATTTAAAGCTTTAGAAATATTGTAATTACTGTCTATTTTTGTAATGTTTAAAAATCTCGTAATTTATATTTGAATCTAACCAGTAAGTCGAACTATGTACCTACATATATCTAACCAGTGCTGTTAAATAAGATTTCTTTTCTTGTTGCGCTGAAGTTTTAAAACAAATAAAATAAAATAAATAAAAAGCGGTAAATCTACAACATATCATACTGATCATCCCGCCAAGCTGTTATTATAGCTATAATTTGAATTATTTTCTACAGTATTAATTAAACAAATACCAAAAAAACTATTAGCGGTTTTCACGATGGGTATTTCCCTTTTTTTACAGATCACGTGTGAGTCGTGTCATGCTTTCATGTTATTTTTGTTTAGTATTTTTGGGCATTTCATAATGGAAAGACTTTAAACTTTATTACGAAAATTCACGTTCTGTGAGGAATGTGGTTCGTGCACTTTTCTCAACTTATGCTCAACATAATCTACTGAGAGTACTATTCGCAACCATCACCAATTTTGAGATCCAGCATTCGTTATAGGATAATATTCGACCGAATAGACGAAGTCCAGCACGCTGTGAAGATAATATAGCAGCCGTAGCTGAGAGTGGACACGAAGACCGTGGAGAATCGATTCGGCGCCGTTTGCAGCAACTCGGATTGACGTATGGAACGACTTGGTGAATTTTACGTCAAGATCTTAAATTGAAAGCATACAAAATACAGCTTGTGCAACAAGCATCGCTTCGCTCTATGGGCTCTTGAAAAGTTCCGAGAAGATCCGACGTTTCCGAGGCAAATTTTGTTTAGCAATGAGGCCCATTTCTGGCTCAATGGGTATGTAAACAAAGAAAATTGCCGCATTTGGGATGAAGAGAAACCTGAAGAGATTCAAGAGCTGCCACTTCATCCAGAAAAAACAACGGTTTGGTGTGGTTTGGGGGCCGGTCGAATCATCGGTCCATATTTCTTTAAAAATGATGCCGGCGCGAACGTAACCGTCAATGGCGACCGTTATCGTACCATGAAATTTCATATGTATGTAATAATGGGTGATTTTTTTGAGGTTAGGATTTTCATGCATTAGTATTTGACAGATCACGTGAGATTTCAGACATGGTGCCAAAGAGAAAGATGCTCAGTATGCTTTGCCATTTCATCATGAATAGACTTACTAACGAGCAACGCTTGCAAATCATTGAATTTTATTACCAAAATCAGTGTTCGGTTCGAAATGTGTTTTATCGACAAATTTTGTTCAGCGATGAGGCTCATTTCTGGTTGAACGGCTACGTAAATAAGCAAAATTGCCGCATTTGGAGTGAAGAGCAACCAGAAGCCGTTCAAGAACTGCCCATGCATCCCGAAAAATGCACTGTTTGGTGTGGTTTGTACGCTGGTGGAATCATTGGACCGTATTTTTTCAAAGATGCTGTTGGACACAACGTTACGGTGAATGGCGATCGCTATCGTTCGATGCTAACAAACTTTTTGTTGCCAAAAATGGAACAACTGAACTTGGTTGACATGTGGTTTCAACAAGATGGCGCTACATGCCACACAGCTCGCGATTCTATGGCCATTTTGAGGGAAAACTTCGGAGAACAATTCATCTCAAGAAATGGACCGGTAAGTTGGCCACCAAGATCATGCGATTTGACGCCTTTAGACTATTTTTTGTGGGGCTACGTCAAGTCTAAAGTCTACAGAAATAAGCCAGCAACTATTCCAGCTTTGGAAGACAACATTTCCGAAGAAATTCGGGCTATTCCGGCCGAAATGCTCGAAAAAGTTGCCCAAAATTGGACTTTCCGAATGGACCACCTAAGACGCAGCCGCGGTCAACATTTAAATGAAATTATCTTCAAAAAGTAAATGTCATGGACCAATCTAACGTTTCAAATAAAGAACCGATGAGATTTTGCAAATTTTATGCGTTTTTTTTTTTTTAAAAAGTTCTCAAGCTCTTAAAAAATCACTCGTTATAAATAGTTCGACTAATAAAATTTAAATTTTCAAAATTATCAAATACAAATAATGAGTTGGCTAATTGGCAATAAGTAATTCATATTTTTGTCAGTATTTTAAAACAGCGTCATTCTATCTTGGAATCAGGATAATAAGTTACTATTTTATTATATGTGCATATATAGATAACAAATTTATTTTTGAAGTTGGGCTTAAGTTGGTTATATTCTCTGTAAGATGAAAGAATATTAAGGTTATTCATTTTAAAGAAAAATGGGAAAATTTTATTTTAGACACTGGCAGAATGTAATTCATTTTCTCAACAGCTACACCACTTAAAGTAAATAGACGCGAAGAATTCTAAAGACGTTACTTTAATTTTAAAAAGGTACTTTTAAAAGTTGCAAGTTAATATTGTAGATAAATAAGGCGCTAGCTATCATAGCTAACTTTTCAATTTTAAAATTAGATAACCGAAAAAGTTAAATATTTCAAGAAGTTACATTTGCTCCCAACCTAAGACCAAATTAAATTTGGACTACATTTGCTGACTTTAAATATATTTTTTTTTTGTAAACAAAATACATGCATACATTAGACTACTTCATTAAATTGTTATTTTGTCATCCACATCATCTTTTCCATCTTCCAATTCCGTTGAAGCATTACCATGGATTTTGCGTTAAAGTTTTTTTTGTGTTTTATATAATTTTTGGTCCTTAAAAGTGAATTAATTAACATAAATTAAGTCAGTTGGTTAATCTTCAGTTGCTGCTCTATACCTCCTTAATTTTTTTAGCCTTTGTACGTAACAAAATCTTGTTGAATTTTAATAGTCTGTAAACATGATCATTCAAGTGTCATGTCTACCCATCTTTGTCCTCGAAGTTTTGCAAATATTTACCAATTATTGTTCGTTTTAAGTATATTTCTTTCCAGTGAACGTTATACTTCGTTTTCAGTTTTTGTACATACTCGTAGTGTACGTGGGAGTTTGAGAGATTCAATTTAGTGATAAATTTGCAACTACTGCTTCGCAGTTGCTAAAATATTTGATATTTAATTATTCAAATCGCTATAGAGTTTATTTTAATAAAGAAAAGAGTTTTATTTTAATTGTTTAAATAAGATTTAATTGCGTTAATTATTGCAATTTTATTAATGACGAGAAAAAACCCACGCGATCTTTTGTACTGATGTCACTTTTTAAAGAGTTACCAATAAGGGCAGGTAGAATGTCTATTGTAATACTTAGAACTGTTCTCTTGGAATTTTGTTTTTTCACATCTATATCATTTAATATTAATAACAACAAAAAAACTTAATTTATTTGCTTAGCGAGAATTTGACTTTTTAGGAATTTTCTTCAAACTGTCATGATCAACGATATTGTTCCTAATATGTTGTGAATTTTTGTACGGGTATTTTGTTTTGCCAGTTAATTATAAAAAAAAATATAATTAACCCACTAAGTTTTGAAGAGTCGAATAGTAAAGAAAAATGATGACGCGATCAAATCATTCCCGCAAATGGACATTATTGCCATAATAAAGTTTTTTAGTTGTCACCAATTGCTGTAAGTTGCTATAGTGGTTTATCTTTAGGATTGAATTAATTTTAGCAAACGAGTTGTGGCTTGAGAATCTTTGCTCTCTTTTTTTTTCAATATTTGTAGGCTTCTATTACACTGCAAACTAAGCGTAGAAGAGCCAATTAAGCGATCACAACCCGCGTCTAAACTGTCAAGAATCAGCCCAATTATGAATAACAATTCCCCGGGAAAATTTTCCCTTCTCCCATTCCTGCTATTATAAATGAAAATAAATGACTGTTTTTGGGAGTTTTTTTTTCCTCATATATTTGAAAGGGAGTTGCGCGAAAATTTATAAATTTCAATTTTTAAATATAAAACAAAGATTTAAAATTTGTTTTAAGGCCAAAAAGTTTTCAGCTGCAACATTCGCTGACCGCAATGTAGAAACATTCAGGTATAGCTAGTGGATTTTTTCAAGGGTGAGAAGTCCTAACTTTTACAAAAAATTTTCGTTAAGCAACTCCAGAAGATCGTGTTTTGTTTGAAACACTTTCCAAAATTCCTACAGATCGACAAAAAATACCGGATGTTATTGATTTTGGCGTAATTAATGTTATTTTAAGAGAAACGATTAAAGTTGAAGCGTCAATTGTCCTCAGATCGTTCACCCACTATTGTGTAGATATATGTATGTATATAAAACCAACACAAAATATCTTAGCACAAGCACTGTCGTATCAGGATGTACGCTGATGACGGATTTGAAGATGTGCTTAATGCAGACTTAGAACGATTTGCGGTATGGGCTGCCATCAATGATCTAATTTTCAATCCTAAAAAATCAGCATCGCTTACTTAAAGCACCAAGACTCTATATGGACAAACAACAAATTATAGTCGTGCGAAAAGTGCAGAGGTTGATTGTTTCATTCAATGATTCGTTAACCTGGTCAGACAACATTTCAACAACCTGTAGAAAAAAAAGTTCTCGATTCTTCGTAGCTTGTGGCCAATACAATTTTGTACTACACTAAGAATCCGACTGCTTCTAAATTAACATATACCTGTAAAATATTTTCAAATTGCTACGCAATAAGCAGATTGAGGCTAAACGTTACATTTAATAATATCCTAGGGAATCGTCAACACGTTAGCTACTATAGGCAAAACTGCGGGGTTCCTCTAGATGATCTAATAAAAATAAAAACGTTAAAACTTCCCCCCAAATAATCACCAACCCGAAGAAATGTGCAATCGTCTTAACTTTATCCGATCTGAAAGGAACAAATCAATAATACCCATGAGATATCAAAAGTTAAGATCGGAATGGCGGTTCTTTATTCTCACTTTACATCTCTGGAATACTTTCACATAAAACATTACGGCAGTAGGCAACGCATTAGCCCAATTCACAATCTTGTGCAAATGGTCTTGCATCGTAGCATTTGCAAAATTGTATTGGATAATTTTACAACACACTAACAAAATATGTAGAAATGCATATGCTACACATTGGGAAATAAACAACCCATAAAACCATGATATAATTATTATATCATGCCTAAAATAATAGTTTTGATTTGCCAGGCAATTGCAAACTGACAGCTGACAATATAAATTAAATAAAAATATGAAAAATTAAAATCAACAGAAATTATGTATGAAAAAATGAAAATCGAAAAACCAAAAAACGTAAAAAGAAGATAAGAATTTAAAAATCCAGATGGACAAAATAAAATTTGAATTGATACATACATACATACATACATACATACATACATACATACTTACATAGATACATACATACATACATACATACATACATACATACATACATACATACATACATACATACATACATACATACATACATACATACATACATACATACATACATACATACATACATACATACATACATACATACATACATACATACATACATACATACATACATACATACATACATACATACATACATACATACATACATACATACATACATACATACATACATACATATGTATACAATATTACTGGATTGTCTGGCTACGGAATTTTATTTTTAATAGTTCCGTGATCTTTAGTATTTCTTGAACTAAAAATTCCAAAGAAATACTGTTGCCGTTAACTGTAATCTAGTACTAGACTACAGTCAAATTTTGGGCAAGTTGCATCCATTACATGGGCTGTTTGATAATTCCGAGATTTGTTGTATCTCAATACAGTAGTTTTCCATGTAAGACTGCTCCTGTTGATTACAATTTAATTCTAGATGACTGCCGATTTTTGGGCATAATGTATTTTTTATAGTTTGATTATTCCGTGTCTTTTTGTGTTTCCCCTGGACTACTGAAGAATTTTAGACAATGCACGCTTGGCTTGTAATTGAATGAATATTTTATTAATTAGAGAGTGTGAAATATTTACCTTTGTTGAAAAAAACTTCTTTAGCAGTTTTATCTATTAAAAATTTAATATTTGTACTTTCCTTCAATGAAATTTTTATTGTAGAAAAAATTCCAATTGGAAATTTTTTGTTTTGAATAATGAAGTGTTGCAAACTAAAATAAAAAAACGTTCACAAGTCATGTGAAATTTTTACAATTGAATTAATTTGCGCTCTCCGATGCACAAGATTGTGAATTGGGCTATTATATTTTAAGAGGAAAATTTTTCAGTTTCATTCTCGAATGTAACTTTTATTTTTCGAATATTCTGATATAAAGTAATTCTAGACTTTACACACAATTTAACATATTATTGTTAAATTCAATTATTTTATATTTAAACTAATTGTATACTTCTGCTATTTTAAAACACAAGTTTTATTGTAGAAGCTCATACAAATAAATAAGTGAAGGAAGAAATTAATTTTCGGGGCCCATAAATAAAAATCGGTCACCAATTTCGCAAAACCGAGTATAGGGAGTTTTACCCTTTGGTATTAGAATCGAACTTTCTGCCAAGTCCGAGTATTTGTTCACTGTTGCTCTGTGTAATAAAAAAAAAATAACCTTATTTTTTCTACCCATAGTTGTAACACGCCGTCTTGACGAGCCATTGTTTTATTTGCACATGAACAAAACATCGGCAGAATAAGCATCAAAGATTTGCTTAATTTCTTCTTTGTGGAGAAATCGTATCGATGTGCATGTTCCAACTAAACATAATTTTCTGTTTGTCGTCAATGTTGATTGAATGCTTATAGTGTAGCTAATAGGATTTGCAAGCTTGATCAACAGATGGCGTTCTTTAAAACTAAAACTTTCAGACATAAAACCAAATTTGATGGCAGACATCGTTGTGAACAATAATGATTGAAGAAGAACTTGACATCGACGATGGTCTTCAGGAGGCGTTTTAATGTGTGCACATAAAATTGTTCAATGGTTTAACAAATCATTGCCTCGTCAAGACGTAGTGTAATGCTTTTCACTGTATTCTAAATTAATTATGTTAGGTTAATCACAATTTGTCAGTAGTAGTATTACAAGAGCTTTTAAACATATTCATAAAAACCCATTAATGGAATGGAAACAAAACAAATATGCTTTTATGTATATTCATTTGCTGTGTCACGTTGATTACGATCATCGAACAGCAGATACAGCCAGGTCAAAAATTAGAAGAAAAACCACCAGGCAGGCAAAAAGAGAAACTAAAATCAGCAGATTATTGGTTGTGTGAGAACAATAAAATGAAATTAAAAAAAATTAAAAGAATTAAATCAAAAGAAATTTGTTTACTGTGCCATCAGCAAAATAAACAAAAAATAAAATAACTCGTCAAACTCATACACACACTCGTATGTACAGGCTTAAATGCAAACAGCCAACACGTACAAGGGAAGACGAAAAAGGTAAATTATGTTTGATTAAATACAATTGATAACAGGTTCATTTTCTTTTATTTAACAACATCAAACAACAACAACATTAAGTACATGATGTACAATTTTATCATTCAAACACAAAAATAAAAACAAACTTGTTATACAAACAAACACAATGCACTTAATTGTACAAGACCATTTATGGATGAGTAAGATGCGCGTCAAAATGATAAGGTTATTTGCTCGCTGATATTTACACAAGATTAGGATTTGATACCATTAGTGCGGCAAAAAAGAGAAAACTTTCGACAGCTGACAAATTAATTTGTACTTTTTTGTCCATATTTAAAATAAAAATACATCAGTCTAGTGCGAGTTAGACTCACAGACGTAGGGATTCGTACTGATTTCAGTACAACTGTAAAAATTCAAGTTATCAAGTTGTTCATGTTTGATGTCATTTTAAATTATTTTTTATACTAGACCCTAGTACTAAATACCCTGTGTAAATATCAAGTGTCAGCCTATAACGTTTAGAAGAGATGGCCAAATTACTCAAATTCGCGACATGTAAAGAACACCCTTTTATTTTTAATAAATTTATTTTCGTTACTTGTTGTTATAGTAGATATTGTAAAGTATATGTATAAATTGTATGTGTCCGCCTAACTCTGTTCAAATACAAGGTTATATATGCAAAATCATGTCATTATTGAAACATCCTATAATTTTTGGTTTTATTATTTGTTCTTGGTATAGATGACAAATTTTTACATAATCTGCTTATTTTTAATGTTTCTACCCGTTCCGGTTCAGATATATGTACACATGTACTTAGATATATGTACATATCTCACTTTCGCAAAACCGTTTAATTGTTCTTTTTTATGTATTTAGTGGACATATATTTACACTTTCTGTATAAATTCAAGTTTAAAAAATTAAAATCATATTCGCTAAAATTGCATCACTATCGGAACACCCTTTAAATTTTAGTATTTATTGTTATAGCGGCCATGGTAGTACACTTTCTATAATAATATCAGTAGCCTACCTATTGCGGTTCAAAAAATTACGTAATATACATGAAAAACATGTCACTGAAGGAACACCCTTTAATTTTAAGTAATTTTCATAGCGGCCGTGGCAACACATCTTCTGTACAAATTTCAAGAGTTGGTAAACTCTTAAAAAAATAAGGCGTAATACATGAAAATTCGTCACTGTGGGAAAACCCTTTAATTTATACTCTTTTTATATGGATCATAATAATACACCATCTGTGAAAATGTTAATACTCTACCAATTATGATTACAAAATTAGCCCATATTCATGCAAATGACGCCACTGTTGGAACACCCTTTAATTTTTACTATTTGTTATAGTAGGCATAGTAATACACCTCCTGTAAAAATTTCAAGAGTCTACCTATTTTCGTTCAAAACCTATGCCATATATGTACATACAAATCACGTCATTAACGCAACACCTTTTAATTTTTAGGTTTAATTTTGTATACTTTTTGATAAAGCAAACGTAGTTTGTTTCTTAAAGAACGGATCTGTAACTCGATCCATTATTTTAAAATAATAGTTATAAAGTAGTCTTTCTTAGAGAGAATAAAATGAACTTAAGCTTCACTTCAAATTTTCATCTGAATTATAAAAAACTTAATTATATGCCGCATCGGACGAACCCGTTGAAAACAAATCTTTAAAACAATGATAATCTCTCCACCAAAAATGTTTAATATTAATTTATTTGAGGAATAAAAATGAATAATGTATGAGAAAAACAATTTACAACAAAAAAATCCACTCTTTCGTGTAAAATATCATGTCTTTTATAGTGCCTCTATATGGAATATACTTTTATTTTTAAGTATTATTGTCTTCTGCCTTTGACTTCTGCGCTGAACCAAATTTTATAGATAATTATAGGTGGGGGAAAAAGAAATCCATTATTTTTTCGGTAGATAGCTGTATTGATCGATTTCTCGTAAAGTATCGATCACACAAATTTATATTCGCTGTCAAAGTGACATTTCAGACTAAAAAAAACTTTTACTGTTTTTTGTTTGGTCCATTCAGTGTGGGGAAGTTACCATTTTATTAATTTTATTTCTGATACCTGTTGCAATTAGTAGCCATATTAAAACATACTCCGTGTAAATTTAAAGTGTCTAGTAAGTGTCCTAGTAAAGTCCAAGAAATAAGGCTATATACTTGAAAATCATATCACTATCGGAACACCCTTTAATTATTTATAGTAGTAGCGGCCACATTTAGTACAAATGGGTGAAATATCACAGGGTTTATTGATGTTTAAATAATTCTTGCAAAAAAAAACGACTTCAAATCAGATAGTTGGGTGCCAGTTCTAAATTAAAAGTTTAAGAAGTAATCTGTAAGAACTATATATAAAACAAATAAAATATAAACAAAATGCGCCAAAATTAGCAGTAAAAGAAGTAAAGACTATGTGAAAGCACCTCCTCATAACCGTTCAAAAGTTAAGCTATTTTCACCAACATCCGTCATTTATGGGGACACTATTTAATTTTATATTTTCATTTCCAATTTTATAATTCTTACAGCGGACATAATAATACACGCTCTGTTTAAAAATCAAGTCTCTATCTATAACGGTTTCAAAGATAGGGCAACATAAATCAAATAACATCACCTATTGGGACACCCTTTAATTTACAGTTATAAGTTAAAGACCTAGTGTTATAGAGAACTTGGCCACAATAATTTTTTGTAAATTTCAATTGTATGCCTGTAACGGTTCAAAGGTTTAGTCATATACAGCAAATTGCAGAACTATTGGGACACCATTAATTCACAATTCTAAATATTTATACTATCTAGTATACCAGACAAAGTAGTGGAAATTCTATCTAATTTTCAAGTGTTTATCTATAACGGTTCAAAAATTTCTAAATTAAAATTATATACGTGTTATAGCGGACTTAGTAATACGGCTTCCTTGTAAATTTCAGCTCTCTGTCTATAACGGTTCAAAAGATCGGCCACATACATAAAATTACATTAACTATTGGGACACCCTTTTATTTCCAAATTCAAATTATTATACTTTTTGTTATAGCGGACTTAGTAATACAGGTTCTTTGTAAATTTAACGGTCGGTGTACAATTGTTTAAAAGTATGGGCATATACATCAAATTTAATGAACTATTATAGCACCCTTTAATTTATAATTTTGAATACTTATCCTCTTTATTATAAAGGTCATGGTAATCGACATTCTGTCAAACTTTCAAGGTTTTGTCTTTAACGGTTCAAAATATAGGCCCATAAAGGTCAAATTACGTCGCCTATGGGGACACCCTTTAAATTTAAAGTTTACTTTTTTATTACTCTTTATTGGTGAGAGCTGTAGTGATACGCAATTTTTTAAAATTTTAAATTGGTGCCCTAATATAACGAACTGTTTTTAAAACGGGACCAATCTGTAAGCATAACCGTTCTAATAAAGAAAAAAATTTTAAAATCGGTTTAGAAATGGCTGAGTTCTGCGGGCACAAACATAAAAAAGTAACATTCACACGAATTGATAACTCCTTCTTTTTTGAAGTCGGTTAAAAAGCCATATATATACATATACTAAAGTAGTAATAGTCATTTCCATCTGTCTGTCTGCTTTTCATTTACGTTCACATCACGTAAAAACTACTAGATGGATTTTAACAAAATTTTGTGAGGAGCTACCTAAGTATGCCGATCCCAATATAGGATACTTCTTTCTGCAAATATATCTTATTTCCAAGAGAAAGTGGAGAAATTAGAGTGAAAGTACGCTTTCGGGTATTTTTATACATTACTTTTGTGCTGCATAGTACGGCACATTTAATTTTTGAGTTGTATAGCTTAAAACACAGATCGTTTTAACTACTTAGTACGGCACGGAACCTTTAATTTTTGATATCTTAAACACAGATGGCGCTGACAAAATATGTATTTCTTTCTACCAAATAGCCAATTGAATAAAATTTGTATTTGGTTTGTATTTTTACTTCGTGAAATTACATTGTTGCAAAAACTTAATAGAAACGAGCGGTTGTTTTTCTAGTTATATTCGGAACTTTCCTAGTTTGCTAAGTCCCGCATTACATTGTAGCTGCAATTCTCCATTAGTAGGCGAGAGAGGAATTAAAAACGATACACTTATGCATGTACTCTTGAAATTCGCTTTGCCCTCTCATTCTTAGTTTAATTTTGAAGTTTAAAATGTAAACAAATGTTTACATCCATACAAATTGCTGCAGTAAAAATTGCACGATATAAACACAAATGCAATATCAAAGAAGAAACGAGAAAGACTGCAGCGACAAAAGTTTCATAATGTAATCCGGGACTAAGATTGCCTTAATTATTGTTACAGAATTTTCTTAAGTATCTCATATACATATCGATACCTTCCCGTAAGAATGTATTAAGCGACACTTTTTTCGAAAAGACTTTTTGATGTAGAACTATACTAGAAGTTAAGCGACATATTTTAGCATGGGTTTCGCTGCCCTATCATGGATGCAAAGGAAACTAGAGAGAAAATAAAATTGTATCAACCGCCAAGTTTTCTCACTGGAATAATGTTGCTCCCTGAAATTTGTATTATGTCAAGTTTTGTATATAATAATATTTGGAAAGCAATTTTCAGAATACATATTATGTTCCTTTCAATAAAATACACAAATAAATAACTAAATGAGACGTTTTTTTCGTTTCCTGAACAATTTTAGAAATGTCGCTTAATACATTCTTATGGGAAGGTATCGATATGTATGTACACAAGTTGCGAGTGAGTATTTACTTGATCCTGTACGTGAACGGTGATTTGTGGATAAGTTATAAAGTGTTAAACAGTGTCAATAATAGTTACTTATACAAAGCTGAATAAAGTGTCTAAATTAATATAACTATGTATTTGCGTTTTTAATTTTGAAAGATCCCATTGTTGAATAAATAAAACGTAAAAATATTTTTAAGTCGCGTACGTGTTGTCCAATCTGGTTATTTTGTGAAATACATACTTAGGTAAATATTTGATTACATTATTTTGTGATTTAGCGTTAATTTTTAAAATTTGGTAGTATCACTTGAGTGTGGCTATAAAATTCTCTTATTGTTAGTTTCTTCTTAGTTTAGTTGCATTTTTCTTTTACAATTGGTGTGGAATACTTTCAAAGCAAAATCGAGCAAAATATTATCAGGACTACCGTGACGTGGCGGGCGTAGCTAGTGGATTATAAATTCACTATCGAGACACCCTTAAATTATTATTTTTTATACTTCTTAATGCAGCTAATGTAGTTTTACATACTCGTAAACTTTATAAATTTCGTGTGACTGCCTATTACGGTTCAAATAATAATGCCATATACGTGAATATTACGTGACTATCGGAAAACCTTTTAATTTTTAGTAATTGTTGTTTTAGTGCCCATTTTAGTACTATTTCTGTGAAAATTTTAAGATTCTATTCAATAATTAAAAAATAGTTATTTTTATTAATTAATGGTGCGAAATTTAAATTTTTTTTGGGTCTGCGAATTTTCAGTTTGAATGTGGACCTCACCCATGATCAAAAATTTGTCTGAAAACGCTGGTGTTTAGAGGAAAATAAATTCAAGAGAAACGTAAAGGAAAAGCTCTAAATCATTTATTAAAGTAGTAAATAACGGCAGATCTATTTCGCGGAAGGATTTAAGATAACAGTGTCATTCCATATTTCGAGCGACCCTATCACTTCTACGCGCAGTTTACATGAGTTTGATTTGTAGCACGATAAACTGAACGTCTGCGTAGTTTTTATTTAATATTTTAAATATTTATTCATCCTACAAGCATTCAAGTATGATTTCATATATTTATACCGCGTTTTATTTTTTAAACAATTTAACTTTAAACATTAAACAAAACAACAAATATAAATAATTTAGCCTTAATAATTTATATAAACCATCAGCACATTGTACTCGTTTATAGTGAATGAGATGTGTTATCGCAGATAAGTTTGTAAAATTAGTAATAAAAAAGTTAAATGAAATAAAATAATAAGAAATGTTTATTACCACAAAAAAAAAGCGGTTTACTTTAATGTAGTTGAGTTTTTGTTTTGCTCCTCTGTTATAAAAATGTCTTAACAGATTTCTTTATTTTATTACTTCTATAGTCATTGTCTCTTCCCTATTTTGGCCACTGGTAGTTTGTACATTCAATAAAAAGGTTAAATTTATTTTTAGTGCGTGCTGATGTTTTTGACATTGTTTCGATTTTGAAATGTTAAGTTGAGGTTTCTAGTGGAACTTAAACGTGTAAATGTGTAAATAAGGAATTCTCGGTTAAACATCAAAATGGGAAGGGCAATAAAAATGAAATGATGATCAGTCCCACAAATAATTTTGGAATAAATTCATGATTTATGACATCATCATCATTGTGAGTTTTACTCACAGCGTCATATTTTGACTTAATTAAGATATTTGTAATTGTTTAACTTTATTAAGTTATTTAAATAAATGTTAGAAATAATATCATTTGTACTTTTTATTCTTCCTGCCTCCGTGGCTTTCAAAGAATATTTTTTTTTACAAATTTTTTTTATGCAATAACAGAATACAATTCATTTTCGGGTTCGCCTAATTCTTCCTCAGCATTCTTTGTATCTATTTAGTTAAACACAATCTATTTAACCAACTGAATGCAGATGATAATATAAAAGAAATTTTATTCCAATCATCCATAGTTAGTTGGTTAGAAGAAGTCTATTTACATATGTATATCTAAAGCTTCCCTTTTTTTTACTCGTATTTTTTTTTTTAACTCTAACACCTTAACTAGTGTTTACCATCAAATATTTTGAAGTTTTCTTTCAAAATTAATCACTTAATATAAAAAGATATACGTTTAAACCTGTTGTTCAGTTAGAAAGAATAAACGAACTTTAGCCTGGGTTCGACCCCCGATGAAGACACTGGGTGTTTTCTGCAGGCAAGCCAAGAGTTACGTAGTAGAATTGTCTTTAAAAATATTATATTGTTTTAAACTTATCTACGGATTCATCCCAATATATTTTTTTTTATTTTCGAAGTCATTTTTGACTAAAATTGTTACTGTCAACTTGTTGTTTTAAAGTGCCAACAATTAGTGCAGTATTAAATCGCGTCAGATTAAATTCTTACATAAGTTTTAGAACAGCGTTTATACAAATACAACACTGTTCGAGTGTCCAAACAAAACACAGAATTTTTTTTAATTTTTTCTTCATTTCTTAAGAAGTACAAAAACCACTAATGCAAAAAAAACGCACTAAGCCTTATTCACCCCACCATAATCCACGGTGGAACAGCATACGCCAGGGATGCGTGGTCAGGAGGTCGACCTCCAGTTTCAATGTAGACTTACCCATGCATAAGGAGCTCTGTGTGGGTGGACAACATTTTTTCCAATAATGGCCTAGGAAAGACTTCAGAAGGAATGGACAGGAACGCCTCGCAAGGGGTGAACAGGTTAATCTCTAAAGATTCTCTTATGGCGTTGAACCGGTATATTTCAATAGTGATGGACAAGGAAGCCTCGTTAGAGGTGGAGAGGTTAATCCCTTTAGCAACTCCGGTTGCCACTGACAAAGAAACCTCGCAAGGGGTAGACTGGTCAGTCTATTAGGATACTCCTGCGGCTATGGAGAAAAATGTGGATGAACTCGACGCACCTGGCCCTGTGGGCTTAGGCAAATCCTTTTCGGAAGCAGGCACCTCAAAACGTTCCTTCAACGTCGAGTCGGAATCTCTACAGCTAATGCCTAAAAACGAGAGGCAGAGGCAGAAGAGGAGACGGGGAAAGGAAAGAGGCTGAGATGGCAGCGCACATTATGTGTGAAAGTCCAGCACTGGATAGAATAAGACTCAGGACCACTGGTGGATGCCATGGGGGACCGGAGCTTTGAACAAATGATAGCAATTACTAGAGACTGCTTGATGAGAAAGAAGGCCGACAGTTACCAGTCGACAGTCTGAAATCACTAAAGTCAACATTAAGGGCAGCGTGATGAGAAAGAAGGCCGACAGTTACCAGTCGACAGTCTGAAATCACTAAAGTCAACATTAAGGGCTGACTGTAGCACATGACTCAATATAAGTGGGTTGCCGTAAATTACATTTCGGTTGCCTGTAATCATAGTGGACGGAAGGGGGTCGAAAAGGGACCCATTATAGAAGTGGTCTGCTTCGATATTCCCCCTACATTACATACATTACATACAAGCCTTACACAACTAATAAATAAAACACATTGTGTGTTTCGAATATGAGTAAACACCGCGCTCACCTGTATAGAAAGTTCATTTTACGCGATCAGCTCATTTCGTTTATGATACGAACAGATGTTTGCGGACTAATAGTATAGGATGAATAGTCATGTGTTCAGTGAGCGCGTTTGTGTTCGAGTATTAACACTTGCTCATAAGCTTATGAGCACGCCCATTAGATGAGCTTGCTTATTCAACTGTGTATTATGTATGTTTTATCAAAATTTTTGCACATTTAATTTTTTGTCAAAATATTGTATCTTGTTTTAATAGAAAAATATCTGAATTATGGATTTCTCAGTTGAGAACTTTAAAAAATTGTTTTCTTTTATTGAGTCATATGCAAGGCTTTTACGTTTCTCATGCAAATTAGTTAGCTATCATTATTTTCATTGCATGATTCGGATCAATTTCCTGGAAATGAAAATTCGCAAATTTTATTCTCTATAAATTTAATTACAGAACAAGTTGCAAAGGATGTTAAACGTTATTGTGCGTGGAAAAAGTAAGTACAATTTGTAATTATATACCAGATGCACATGTAGTTGAACTCATTTAAAAATAGTTTAACCAGCAATTTCTATGAGAAAAATCATTTTAATGTGTTGCTGCTGTTGTTTATTGTTGATGCTTCCATCCATAAGAAAACTAAAACATAATTTTATTGTCATTTATGAGTTGTTTGTTTGAGTTTGTGGTGACAATGTTTCACACAATTAAAATGATGCAAGACACAAACAGACATATGATTCATGACACATACGGGGTCTGTTCAAAAGAAAAAGACAAATATTGAATTTTCGCGGGCTGTAAACATTCGATTATTGATTTTTTTTGTTATGTTGGTACACATATGTTAGTCATATGTTGGCATTATCAGCCAATTTGGATTAGTAGTTTGTTGTTGACAACTGAAAAGGTTAGTCACGTTTGTGTGTGCTCTTCGATTTTTGACTTTTTTAAAAAAATGGATCAAAGAATATGTATTAAATTTTGCATTAAAAATGGAGCTGAAGTGCTCCAAGGCGCTTGAAATGTTAACTGTGGCATTCGGTAAGTCCACTTTGCCTCAAAAAAATGTTTATAAGTGGTACAAGCGCTTTACAAAAGGACGAGAAAATGGTGATGACGATGAGCGTCCTGCAGTTGCAACCAAGTCAACAAGTGAAGAAATCATTGAAACAGTGAAAAAAGTTGTTTTGGAAAATATTGAAACGCGAGTAGCGAAGTTGATGTTGGCATAGCAATCTGCTCATGCCACGCATTTTTCTCGAATGTTTTGGTCATGAAACATGTGCCAGTGAAGTTTGTTCTAAAATTGTTAAATTTAGAGCAAACACAATGGTATAAGTATCGCTCGGGAGTTGTTGAATGGCGTCAACGACGATCCAGGTTTGCTCAAAAGGGTCATAACTGGTAGCGAAACGTGGGTAAATCGTTATGACGTTGAAATTAAGGCCCAATCTTCCCAATGGTAGCGGACCGAAGTCAAAAATCGAAGAACACACAAAACATGAGTAACCTTTTCAGTTGTCAACAAAAAACTACTAATCCAAATTGGCTGATAATGCCAAGATATGACTAGCACATGTGTACCAACATAAAAAAAAATTCGATAACCGAATGTACACAGCCCGCGAAAATTCAAAATTTGTCCTTTTCTTTTGAACAGACCTCGTACATACATACACGCATGTCGAACATAAGTGAAAGAAAAACTTTGAAAAAAAAAAACAACAACAAAAAGATAAACTCAAGTTTTTATTGTAATTTTTCTCTAACTGTTGTGCGTGAGAACTGAACTATGATGGCATATGAGACATATTTGTGACAAAACCTCTTAATACTGTTAGTTAAAATGTTACAAGTATTTTATATCAATGCATATGTGGCTAATAAGTATGAGAGTATACCAAAAAAATAATGTACAAACTTAAATTCTCTCATAAACATCCGCACCAGATATAAATACTCGCGCTACATGGCAGCGTCTGTATCCCACAGTTAATGACAGATTTCCTTTTTTGCAGCATAATCATTTGTAATATTGCTTCGTACAAATCGAAGCAATGAGTTCAATGAGTAACAAATGTTTTTGCAGGAATAAACAGTTGTCTAGTCATATCCAAACTACTTGGGGGGAATACAAGATTAAAATTTTATTTTTAATCCCACAAATACTCAGTCCCCCCTCCCCATTACTAAATTATAATTACACACTCAATTTTATTATCCCTGCTTTTTCAACGATTACAAAACTACATTAGTCTCTATGATAAATGATGAAAAACCCATAAAAATTTGATAGTTAAACTTTCATCTTAAATGATTAGTTTCCACACTACAATTGAGAAGGGGAGTCACCCAAGTGTTTTAGTTTTTCAACACCACTTACAACAAAAAAACTAAATACTGACTTTGGGGGAAGATACTGTTTTAATCTGAAAATAATTTCCTGTTGATTTTTATTGCTTTCTAGACGTCTATTTAAATAATACATTGCAATAGTTTTTGTTTCAAATATCTTTCAATAAGTGTTGTTGTAATTAGGGGTGACAGAGAGTAAATATTAATTTATTTCCAACCCTAAGTGACATAAACAATAAAAGACATTCTGATAGATAAATTCTTTGAGGTATATTCATGCGGAGTATCTTTAATTGAAAAGTATTTTTTAATCATTTTGTAAAGTGTAACTTTCAGCGGTTAGAAATTGTATAAAAAATAAACTAAAAATTTCCAGATTTTTTATACAAAATTCAAAAGTTTGTAAACGTTAAAATTCACATAAAAACTTTTTTTAAATTTTTTAGTAAAACATTTTTTTACTTTATTTATTTATTTATTAAATATTACAATATAATTACAAATTATATTCTAACTTAGTTGTCGAGCATAGAAACGAATACCTTCACTTGTTGTAGTAAAACACCCGGAATACCCACTAACCTGCCGGTCCGATCTAATAATTTTAATTCCCGAAGATTTAAAAAAAACATGAAAATTGAAACAGAAGTGCGATCGATCGATAAAATTAGCATCATTCAGGGCTTCTTTTGCTAATAAAAATATTAATTAGGTGTTTTGAATTCTGAAAGAACACATTTGTATAATAGATAGGCTGGCCCTTAATAAAATAGAAGCTTAAAAAAACAATTTAGGTAATATAACAACCGTATAGTACAGAGCCCAAACCGCTTTGTTCTTAAGTGGTGAGTGAAGAGATCGACTGATCATATTCGAAACCCTTGCATATCCTGGGTTAAACCTAATTGATACGTACAGTGATTTCATTCGAAAGGCAATTAAAGACCTCTTTGCCCTTCAGGACCAGATGAAAAATCTTTTCTTTTTACTTCTGCAATAAGCGATAGCTACCCGACTTGCAGTATTCATTAATATTAGACACAAGGTCGATCAATTTCTATCAGTAAGAATCTGATAAGACTTCTCATGAATGGTGGTTGTCAATATTTTTGTTTCGAGCATACTAAGCATCATATTGATTAAATAATCAATCAATATGATGCTTAGTTTCCTATTGCCTATTTCATTAGCATTATTTCATAAAAAATGCTAATAAAATTTTCAGTAATGTTTTAATAATGACTAGCTGTGCCCGCCACGTCGTGGGCATCCTGACAATATTTTGCTCGATTTTGCTTTGAAAGTATTCCACACCAACTGTAAGACTCTTACTTTTGTAGTGCTTCAAATATGATTTATGTATTTACTTTATACAAAGCTACCCATCCCTGGATAAAATTGTAAAATTTATAAAAAAATTTTAAAAATTATAGAGGTATTTAAAATATTTTAATAATGTTGTAATTCTACAAAGTAAAAATACAAATCAAACACAAATTTTATTTAATGTTACGCAATAGTGTTTAAAATATCCCAGTTAATCAATTTTCTCACTGCTTTTTCTCCACCTTCTCTTGGATATGAGATATTTTTGCGGAAAATATTATCTTATATTGAAATCAGGATAGTAAGGTACCTCCTCATAAAATGTTGTTCAAATCAATGCGGTACTTTTTACGTGATGCAAACACAAAGGCAGACCGACAGATAGACATATTTAAACTTTATGGACAAAAGACTTATGGGCAATAAAATTTTTATATGTTGACAAATTCAAATGAAATTATGTAATTAGTCAGCGGAAATTAAATCGCAAATAATCTGCAACATTAAGCCAGAGGAAATCCCACAATTCCCAAAATATGTGCCAAGAATCCCAAAACAAGATTTTTTTTTAGTCTGTTGCCCATTAAGTCCAAATATGGACTAGGAGTCATGAAATCCTTTCAGCAATAGTTAGGAGTATATATAGCTTTATTACGGCAGTATTCTTTATCGATCCCAGCTTTGGGATTTTGAACATATAGGCTAAAGTCAAAATTTCGATGTAAAATAGGTCAAATTTAAGGACCTCACTTATCTACAAGGTTGATTAATTTTACGCGAAATGTGGTTCAAACGTACGTACATATAGTTAGCTTACAAAAAATTGTTTATATCTTCATTGTTAAAAAAAAATAAGATTGACGGCCATTTTTAGATTAAAATACATAAAAATTCAATAATAAAGGAATTTTTAAATTGAAAATCGTCTGTTTTTAACTCAGAAAAGATATAATCTTGAAATATTTCCACAATATTTATTTTATTTAATTTTTTATTTATTTACTATAGGAAAAAATTTAAAAAACTTTTTTAACCTTTAACTACTGAGGTGGTGGTAAATTTTACCTTCTCTTACTTTGTATTTTAATTTACTCTCTTCATTTGAGCGCTATCAATTTTTTTCTCTTGGTATCTTCTCGTAATCGTATTATTATTCCGTTATGTTTTGACTATCGTGGGTAATGTATAAGCGGACATATTGACATGCTGGTGTAAAAATTACTACTTGTCCGGGCATACGTATTTTTTTATTGGAATTTTTTTTACTACCACATCAGACGCAGCTTAAGTATTTAATGTAAAATAAAATACCACTTCTCAGGTTTAGCGTTAGTTTTTCGTGGAATCGTTTTGTTCACTCCTACAGTGTATGGCAATTTATTTTTATAGACTATGTCGAATTCAAGCAAACTTAGTGACTTGGCAATAGCAAAATTTCTGGAAGACGATCACGATTTTATTGATGTTGATGACGAAATTACTGACCCAGATTTTTGCATTCCAGAAAGTGATGCGGTTGATGAAATAAGCATAGAAGATGAAGCAAGCAGTGGAGTTGACGAACTTGACAAAAAATGTAGCATATATTCATCTAGTCGACGTAAACGACGCTGGCCACTTGCAATTTTTTATAGATTATTGGACATAAGTGCTGCAAATGCTTATGTTATATATCAATCTTGTGACGAGTTTGATAATAAATCGAGGGCAGACTTTTTGAAAAATCTAAGCCGGCAATTGGTTTTAGCGCATTTACAAAGGCGACAGCATAACCAACTACTGCCTAAGTTACTTCGAGACAATATAACTAACATCTTAGGACGAGACTCCGTAGATCCCCCTCCAGGAAAGCCGACTACAATTACTAAGAAGTTATGCTACATTTGCCCCAGTAGATTAAAGCGAAAGACTACACATGTTTGCTTGTTTTGTTCTATGCCTATATGTATGAGATGCAGTAAACGCGTATGCAGGAATTGTGCAGATAAGGAGTTTGACGAGTAAAATAGATTGATCTCAATTCTTTTTTGAATGTAATTTTTGCTTGTTTTTTTTTTCTATTATTAATGTATACATCTGGCTGTGAAAAAGTGCCATTTATGTTCTAGTTTTTTTTGTTTGAACAAATTTTTTCAAGTTTTTTTAGTTTTAAGAAAAGTAACTATGAAATAAAATCCTTGTTTTGTTTAACTATTTTATTAATTTAGAAATGTATTTTCTTATTCCAGTTAAAAAAAATATTTTTTTGGCAAAAATTTTTAAAAATTAAAATGGTGTAAAATTTACCACCACCACAGAAACTATGCCAAAATATTTCACCTCAGTAGTTAAAGGTTAAAATTGTTTCAAATATTTTGAAAAAAAAAATATTTCGAAAAATCACAAAAAAAAAAGAAACAATGCTTATAACTCGCTCACTCTTAAGACATAATTTACAGATTAAACCATCATTTTATAGGTATTAAGTAGACCTTTAAGACCATGTATAATTTTAAAAAATCACATAAAAATTGAAGAAATGACAAGCTCAATAAAATTTGCAGGGGTGAGGTACCAAAATTTAAGACCACATAGCGCCACCCTTGGCAAGTGGATGGTGCCCACCGTCAAAACTTAAGCTAAGATACTTCTCTGCTATGCTCGTGCTAAATTTTATATCAAAGCCCATGGCTGAGTTATTTCCAATATATATATATATATATATATATACCTATGTAACGTAACATGTAAGTAACGGCTTTCGAAACCCCACTAGTTCCAAATATAATACACCTAAATTAGCTTACTGCTTGCAAGTTCATACATCTAGCAAATCTAGATCGACGTAAGCATTAATGGTTTAAATAAACGCGATTTGTGTAAATCTCCAATAAAAGTAACGAACTATAGCATTCTTCTAAGGAAAAACATCATAGTACGACAAGGATTAAGCATTGCTTGTAACATTGTGCCAAACACCGAATAAAGTGCAACAAAATTTACAATTTCATATGAAAAATCGTTGATCTGTCAGTTTAATGTAGAATATTTTTTTGTACCTGAACATTCTCATTTTTTACACGTCAATTTCTTTTCATGTCTCGCTTCTATCATAATTCCAGTTTCAATGTTCATCGTACAAAGTAGTAAATATTATGATCAACAAGGTGATCTAAACAAGAAGATTACCGCAGCCACAAACAAGAAATGGTATTTAAAAATAAAAACTAAATACAAAATACAAAAAAGTTGACTTGACAGTCAGTCTAGCAGTCAGGAAATACATGCAACGGAAAATGTTGAATGTACAAATAAATATGTGGCAGAAAGATAAAGCAGTAATAAAGAAGTGAAGTGAGTTAAAAATTGCAATCAAATACTAAAAATAGTTACAACCACAGCAAAAGTCAAACATATCAGACAATACAACGGACGTTAAGACGGACAGATGATCAGACAGACAGTTGTTTGAGCAACAACTGTCAATTACTTTTGTGCGGTGTTTTATTCACTCTTGCTCCCTCTATCCTTGTTTCACTACTATATAATATAATCCCGATAAGTGAAAGAGGTATAGGACGTAAGGTGCACAGTGGGATAAAAATATATTTTGATATCCCATTTATATTAACAAAACAATCAAGTAGATTAAACGAAACTATAAACATTAAATTAATGGCGTTAACATTCATTCATTCATTCATTTATTTTTTGACAAATACGAGTAGATATGTAACTAAATTATTGTTTTATTTACATTAAAGAAGGCCCAAAATGAGCAGTGATTTTATTATTTTGCCAAATCTACTTAAAACTTCATAATTAAGCATATATAAGCAAAAGGCGAAACGATGCACATAGGGGTATTTTGCCAATCTAGCCAGACATTACTTTTTTTAGCTTATATTGGCTCTAAAAATATACTGAGTGCCCCTAGGTAAATAAAACTTTGCAGAAAATCTGTTATGGTCATAGGATATCAAAGCTTGAAAATAGGAAAAATCGGATCAAGGAGAAAAAAGTTCCCCTTGGAATAACTAATCCTACCTCTGATAAATGCAAGTTTTTTAATTTTCCCGTTGTTTTGTTTAGCATTTACAACTTTTAAGATCAAAGAATGTTCGAAAACTTAAAGTTGGACTCAAGAGATTCTTAAATGCCATTTTTAGGCTCGCCCCTTTTGTGGGCGGTGAAATAAAATATTATTTGAAAAAATAATGCAACTATTCAAAGAAATAGATTACATACTTCTTAAAAATTTATTTTTATGGGGAGGTATTCCACCAATTCCAACCCCAATTTCCTAAAAATATTCATTTTTAAGCTTTCCAATGCCTAACCAATCCCCGCCTCGCAAGAATATTATTAAAAAAATAATTTTTTAAATTGTTACTTTATAGTATTTTATTTATCGGAAAATAATTAATTATGATTGTAACGATAAATTTTATTTAAAATTATAACAATTAATTTATATAAAACAACTTCTCCTTTGCACTAAGATGATGATGAGTGCTATGGTTCTTCTTCGTCGGATTCTTCAAAGACCTCTTCCGAATCTGAATCCTCTTCAGCGTTAAGTACAGTTATTTCTGCAGCTAATTCAGGATTGGAAAAAAAACTTCTGCTAGTGTTACCATCGTTGGTGTTTCCAAATCCAGCTTTTGGTACACCCACTACTAGCCCTAATTTACTTCTAAATTTTTCTTGGATATTTTTTTTTCCTCGCGTTAACAATGGCTTTATCTGCATCAGATTTTAATTGCCATTTTTTCACTGACAGTTTATATGACAGGTGTAATATGCTCTCAAATAGGCGAATTCTGGCGTGTAAAGTAGATAGTCCGAAAGAAAGGGCATCTACGTCTATATCTCTTTTGATATTTAAATTGTTTTTTGTACAGGTAATAACACTGTTAGATGTAATGATTTAAACAAAAAACATCTACCTTCAGTTATTAAAAACCAAAACATTTTATGAATATATAAGGGTCTCTTACTCGTATTTATCTATCGAAGATAAGAAAAAAATAAAAAGATAAAATTTTCAAAAAATCCCAAAAAAATGGTGCAAATATGTGCAACGTTTTTTTTTTACTGCATAAAAGAAGAGATCGTAAATTTTGTAGTGATATATAACATTTTTAGGATCGCGATGGAGATCACTCCTAAAAAGCTTTTTTTTTAATTAAAAAAAAAATTTCTAAAAATTAAAAAATTAATAAACCCTTTCACAGAAAAAAAACTCAATACAAAATCTTTATTCGTTTAGCCACCAAAAAAAATATTGCAAACCTCTCAAAATCGTTTAAAGTCAATAAAAACGTTTTCGATTTACTCAACTTTCCTGACTTTAACAGTGTCCCAAAACAACAAATCTCAAGCAAACGCCTTGAAAATTCACTATACGATGCAGAATTTTGTTGTCTGTCGAGCTGCGTACTTAAATTTTTACATTTCTCAAAATTAATTTTTGGCCTAATGTCCGGCTTTGGCAAAATACCCCTCTGTGCGATGTCACTTTAGATCTAAGGAAGTTCCCCACATAGATTCTGCGGTCTGTATACTTTAGGCTATTTTTTGCGGGATAAGCAAAATATATATTTATTTATATTTTGCGCCGTATTGTTGAAACCAAATGTCACCGAGAACACGAGCTTCAAATTCAGGCATTAAATAGTCGGTTATCGTGGTACGATAATGGCTACCATTGACGGTTACGTTCGCACCGGCATCATTTTTAAAGAAACATGGACCAATGATTCCACCGGCCCACAAACCACACCAAACCGTTGTTTTTTCTGGATGAAGTGGCAGCTCTTGAATTTCTTCAGGTTGCTCTTCGTCCCAAATGTGTTTTGTTTGTTTACATACCCATTGAGACAGAAATGGACCTCATCGCTAAACAAAATTTGCCTCGAAAACGTCGGATCTTCTTGGAACTTTTCAAGATCCCATAGAGGGAAACGATTCAGGCGTAAGTCTTTCATTATGAAATGCCAAACAATACTTAATAAAAATAACATGAGAGCATGACACAATTCACACGTGATTTGTCAAAAAGGGCTATTGAAAAAAGTACCTCGAAATGGCTTACCCTTTATAAGGTTTTTTAAATTATTTTCAAATGTGAATTCACAAAGTAATACTCACCTAGGATATGTGACACATTAAGTTGTGTGTTGTTGATAGAACATCGTGAGGCTTTTAATTTTTCCAGTATAGGTTTGTGGGGGAAACCTACCATAGTCGTGGTTTCATTCCTGGAGCTGGTTTTTATATAAATTGTTGTTTGTTTATGTATGTTGCTGAAATGAGATAAAATCATAGTGCTTTCCCCAGTTGGGAATATTAGCTAACTTATGTTTAAGCTTCTTTCAATCCTCGAAGCACTTCTGACATGCGATTCTGACTTTATCTCATCAGTTGTGGCAACACGCTTTCCCTTCATTGGTCTCTTCAGTTTTGGAAATAGGTAAAAGTCTCAGGAGACCATAATAATAAAAAGTCTTGAGGCATGATTATGGTTTGGTTTTGGTCAAAAAACCACGAACAAGCATTGATGTGTGAGCTGGTGCATTATCGTGATGCAGCATCACGATAATGCACCATCTGGCCGCTTCTATTGGGATGATTGGGCCTTAGTTTTAATGTCATAACCATATACCACGTTTCGTCACCAATTATGACCCTTTAAAGCAAACCTGGATCGTCGTTGACGTCATTCAACAACTTCTGAGCGACACTAATACGACATTGCTTTTGCTCAAAATTTAACAAAAATGGAACAAACTTCTTTGCTCCCACACGTTTCATGCCCAAAACTTTCGAGAAAATTACATGGCATGTGCCGATTGATATGTCAACATCCTTGCAACTTCCTAATAGTGATTCTACGATTTTCCAAAACATTTTGTTCACTGTTTCAATGATTTCTTTACTTGTTAACGTGGTTGCAGGACGCTCATCGTCATCAACGAGTTCACTTTGTAGTAATGAAAAGGCGGCTGCAGTGGGCTGATAAATGTTTTCAATCGGTGAGTGAAGAAAACTAATTAAGTAAACAAAAATTATGCAGCTACAGATTTAAGGTATCCTTTTGTGTTTGGTGCGACCAATGTATTTTTTTGATCTTTGCTTTTTATTTATTTTCATATTATTGAAATTATATATAATTATTGCAAGTTGAAAAACATGGAAGATAATAAATAAAAAATAGAAAAAAATTATTTGTACCCGCAGTATATTTGAACCACCATCTTAAGTCTAAAACGGGAAAAAAACTATACTTAATTGAGTCCAAACAGTGCTAAACAAAAAAAAAAATAATAAAAGAATGCTCCTATCATTTGCGGGTCATCGTTCATATGTCTGGGCCAGAAAAACAATATCCTTTCTTCTAAGTTATAGGAATGTTATGGGCCAGTGGATTTGGATGCCCTACAAGATTCTTTAAATACGTTGCTGCATATTTCTGTATAACTAATGGCACGTTAGGATCTCTGTGAATGTTAAAATTTTTAATATACCAGGATGAGTGCGTCTATAATTATTCGAAAATCTTATTTTGACACCTTTAAATTTGTCTAAGTTTGAAGCTAAGGCAATATGCCTTAACTGAATACAAAATTTCAAGCACAATTCCAAATGAAATATATGATCCTCTAAATATTGGTATGGCACTTAAGGTCTTTCGTGAATGCTTATCAAAGCAGTGTCGTCAGAATATGTCAATATGTCCGCTGGGTTACTAGTTAGCATAACCGAAGTTAACATATAAAAAGTATAAAATGAATCTCAAAACAATTACTCTAGTTGACTGAGGCAATTTTAAAGAATTATATTTAAGTATAAACTTTTTAATAGCCTTAGAAGTTTCGGGTAAGTTTTGCTTTTATTTGTAAATTCAGTCTTTATATCATAGTGTCAACCGCTTGAGATAAGTATATAAAAAGCGCAGAACAATATTTCCTTTCCTCCCAGGCCATTTAACTACAATTAAAATATATGCTTCGAATCAGAATAAATCCATTATCGCACATATTTTTTTGCTTACGTTATGCTTATTATGATGGAACCTATTTTGCTGAAAACGTATAGCATTCGAGACAGCAGACAGCCCGCAGCAATATGTCAAAATTAAAACACATGCATTCTTATGAGAATGATTATATTGACGACAGCATGCTGCTCGACAGCTCGGGTTTTAGTGCTGCTGCTGCACAAAGGGATAAGTAATGCCAATACAACAAGGAGTGGCTTGTTAAAAGTGCTTTTTGTTTGTTAGCTAGTTTTAGATAAAGTGCAGAAAATATTTTGTGAAAGAAGATGTTTATTTGTGGGGTGTAACAGAGTAAAAAAAATCGAGAACAGGCACCCTTACGACCTTTAGCAAACATATTTTTCACTCCCAATTTTTTAAGGTACCAATAAACTATTCAATTTAATGTTGTTTATTTGTGTTTTCAACTTTACTCTTTTCATCCAACAATCTATATATAAATAGGCGAGTGAAATAAGTTAAGAACCATTTTAACTGTCTTAAACTCAACGTGTTCGGTTCATGTTTTTTTATTTGAGAGATTGTCGATAGGAGGAGTGCAGAATGTATTTATTCCTCTACATTTTCGTGTCTGAGATAGATAAAATCAGTTAAGAAATTAGCCAATCATAAATCCATAATCTCTGTTTCTCTCTAATTTTGCTAAATAATTATAACAAAAAACTATTATTTATTTGGAATGCTCTCATTAATAGATATAACTATTAAAGAACGGATAAAGTACGATATTATATTTTATTAGAACGAAGAAAAATATAACGTTTTATCTGAGTGGTTTTGTATTATTGCAGTAAAGGTTGAATTTCAACCACTAGGCGAACACTAGTCTCAATAATTTGAGCAATAAGGCAAAAATAATCAACACTTATAACTAAATTGCAGAAATTTTTAAAAACAATTTTCGGTATACACTAGAAATGCCAATCCCGAAATGTGCTAAATCCCGAATCCCAGGACATTTATTTCCGCATCCCAAAGTAATATGTTTTTATAAAATCAGAATTTTAATTATAATTCTTTTTTAAATTAATCTTCTTAACGAATTTTTAAACTTTCTTAAAATTCCGAGCTCCCAAAAAATTCCGCGTTCCCTAAAACCTTCCGGAATTTTTATTTACGAAAAGAGGCTTGGCTTTTTAGAAATTTCCTCAATTCTAAAATATTCTAGTGATTGGTTTTTATTTTTCTATGACGTACCGTAGAAAAAGCTTGTTTAAAAAGCGCTAAAAAATGTAAAGTGACACCACTAAAACACAACAGTCAGCTGTTTATATTTCTTGTTTTCATTTTAATTTTGGATTTGTAAATTTATATTTGGATTTGGATTGTCGTAAATATTTTATTTTTTTATTTACTATTTAAATATATTAAAGTTAAAATTTTTTTTGGAAGACTATGGATTTCGATGAGAAACTTATTGAAGAAATTCACAACCGTCCAATTTTATATGACTAGGACCATATAAATTTTGTAAACAAATATTAAGAAAACAAAACCATATGTTTATTGCTGCTGCTGCTTTCACAATAATTATCCGCTTACTGAAATAGTGCTCAGGCTGTTGACAGCTCGGGTTTTAGTGCTGTCGCGTGAAGTGCTGTCTCGAATGTGTTTATAGCTTATGTCAGTAACATTATCGGTCAGCCCTGTAAAGCAATAAAAACTTAAGTTTTAGGTTTGCACCACTGTGCCCGCTGTCATTCACCTAACAGGGTGAAAATGATTGTTGTTGCTGTGTTGATTGACGGATTGTTAAGAGGAGATCAATGTTCAATGCTTAATGCTGACTGTGTCGGTATATTGAATATTGTTGTTGTAGTTGTCATTCTGTTCGCTGTTGTTGTTGTTACTGTTTGTAACATTTGCTGACTGTTATTTATATGAGAAATTCCTGTTAATTGTGCTAAAAGTTAATTTATTTTTTCTCTTGATCATCATCAGCTCCAGCAGTGGAGCCAATGAAGTTTCAGGAAATACAAAAGACAATAAAATCTAAAAATGGAGTACAAAAGATATAAAACAGTTAATTTATTTTTTAAACAAATCCAAGTAAATAAAATAAATAAATCATCGAAAAAGATATTTTAAATTTCTTGAGAATTTGATTATTGGGGATTAATGTTGACTGACGATACATTAATGGCCACAACATTAATGATAAATTAATGTCATTATGTCTTTTGATTTTTATTTTTATTTAATTTTAATGCTTCCAAGAGTCAAGGGTATTTCTCATTTCAAACTCTAAAAACTTAAAAGCTTTTTATGTTTAAAAGACACCTAATAAAAATGTATAAAAATTGAATTTTAATGTGGGCTTTTTATGATGTCAGCGATAACGATCAGGAAATATTCGATTAATTGACTGTTTGGTTGATATAAATTCCATTAACTTTTCAGCATTTTTTAATAATTGTAATGTTTTTGATTAGCTCATATTTTTTTAATACCTGTCCGCTGAGCTTTCTGAATTATTTACATTTTTTATTGGGCCTTAATAAAGAATTGCTTAACTTTGTTTAACTTACTGCGATTTGCATTGTATCCATTTGAAATGTTTATGATGTGAAGTATTTTTTCGTTATTTTTAATTTTGATACTAGGTATCCACGGTGCGCTTCGCTACACCTATCCACAAAAATATAATTAACACTTGAAAGAAAAATATGGCTAACCCTTAACTCGAAAACGCACGCTATTCTCACGACAAAGCTGTTTTAGTTTATATACGACGCCCGCCGCACATTGGGTTGAAATTGCTAAAAACGGCTCTTAATTCAGGCGTTAGAGATAGCACTTATTTTTTCGTTTCGTAGTATTAAGTGGGTCATTACTACTTAAAAACATCATTTTTGAAAAAAAAGATAATTTTAAACTCCAGGGGTGTTCGTTTGTCAGCTCGTATGAATATTTAAATTGCTTTGGAAGCAACATTTTTAAAGATAAATGAATGAAATTTGGGAAATTTGATATTTTTAGTTTAGTTACTTAACATACAAAAATTCAACGGAATCGGTAAATGATTTCGTATAGCACCCATACAAAATTTTTCCGGAAATAGGCCATACTAATCTGTATTTATTAAAAAGTTTTTATTAATATAAATTTACATTTACATTTATTTACATTATATGTACACACCTCCATACATACATGATTAATGGAGTGAGTGCGTTGCTAAACATACACGAATTTTTCTTTGATGTTGAATAAGAAAACAATTTTTTTCCTTCTTACTCGCATTTATCTGTACTCGCATTTATCTATACTCGCATTTATCTATAATAGGCCACGCCACGCACACACTTTTTGTGACGAATTTTCATTCGTGATTTTCTTATAGAATTAAAAAATACATCTTCGGTTGTTAATTAAAGCATCTAAAATTTTAAATACATGTCGTATTGATTTGAACTACTTCAAATTTTAAAGTGTCCGTAAGAAAGTTAATAGATATTCATTGTAAAATAACAAATGATAATTTCAAAACAAAAAACAATATATTTCCTTTAATTATTGAATAATATAATAATATAAATATGTACGAGGTCGTCCGTATAAAGGTGTGATATCCTTAAACTGTTTTGATTGCAGGAACTAAAACTGCTATTTATTTTTAGTGATACTATTTTTTAAACTTATAAGTTATATAACCGTGATACTAATCTATGTCAGAAAATATTTCAATAGTTTTAGTACCAAAGATATTTTTGTAAGTGTTTTTTTGCCGCAAAAAATTGTTTCACTTCCTCGAAACTACAAAGGAAATGGCATGTTATTTTATGTGATTTTTTTGATGAAATTTTTTTTCCAAAAAAAAACGTTTTATTTCTTAACATAGTCTTCTCTAAACTCGCTAGATTAAGTTCAGCATCTTTATAGGATTTTTTTTTTTTAACCTTCACATAATAAATTTCTCAAGGCCCACAAAATAAGCCCTTGTTTCCATGATGACATCTTCGTTTGACTCAAATATCCTACTATGAAGCTATTTTTTTTAACTTTTGAAACAGGATATAATCGCCGTTATGTAGATATTAAGCCCAATTAAGGAATTATGCGGGCGCCCCATCGCGCGGTAAGATTTTTTATATCCTAATATTCTTGTAAAATATGACGCTTGATTTAGATGCCTACAGCCTCAGCCAACTTACGGGATCGTTTTTTGGATGGCCAACAAAAAGGATTAGGCAATCCGGTATTATTTTGCTCTAATGTAACTACACCCATCCACAAAAATAACAATAAACACTTGGAAGAAAATGATGGCCAACCTTTTACTCGAAAACGCAAGCTATTCTCATCAAAAAAGTTTTAGTTTATATGCAAGATTCGACGCCTACTGTTACCATCCCATCTGTTTTTTGCTAGACTATACCTATTAACACGATAATTTTTTATTTTCCCACTCCCACTATCCAAATCCAGTCTGTATTTTGTTATACTATGCACATTAGTATAAGTGTTACTTCTGTAAAGTTTCAAGACCGTACCTATTGTAGTTCTCTAGGTACATGATAATTACTCTGATGGTTACTTGTGCAAAGTTTCAAGACTCTACCTATTGTAGTTCTTCAGGTACGTGATAATAACGTCCTAATTTGTTTAGGAGGTACCACGCCCACTGCCCCAATCCAGTTTGTATTTGTTAGACTAAGCACATTAGCATAAGCGTTACTCGTGCTAAGCTTCGAGGCTCTATCTATTGCAGTTTTCTAGGTACACGATAATAATTTCTCATTATGTATAGAAGTCACCACGCTCACCATTCCAATACGCTACCTATTGCAGTGCTCTAGACACAGGATACTAATTTTTTTAACTTTTTATGGGGGGTACCATGATCACTATCCCAATCCAGCCAATTTTTTTCTAGAGTATGCTATGTGCACGATAATAATTTCTCACTTTGTATGGGATATACCACGCCCACTATCCCAATTTATTCTGTATTTTGTTAGATTATAAGTATTTGTACTGGGGTTACTCGTGAAAAGTTTCAAGGCGCTGCCCACTGTAGTTTGCGAGGAACACGATAATATATGTTCACTTTGTATAAGAGGTACCACTTGCACTGTTCCAATTCAGTTTATGTTTACCTAAACTATGTATGTTAATATAGAGGTAACCGATGGAAAATTTTAAAGCGCTAGCTATATAATAATTTTTCACTTTGTATCGGAGGTACCACGCCCACTATTCCGATCCAGTCTATCTTTCTCTAAACTATGCATGTTAATCGATTAATCGTTTTAAGTCGATTAATTGTTCGAGTAAAAAAAATTGCAAATTTCGATTAAAAAATAACTCGAACAAATTATGTATATCGGTAAATCGACTGAAAATAATTTTTATTAAGGTCTCTAATTTTGTTTACTAATTTTTAACTTCTTATTTGTTTGTTTAAGAATAATTTCGAACTAGGCGTGTTTAGTAAATATACAGAGAAAAATTAATACATAATACCCATGGATTTCTTATAAATCGATATATGTCTTTTTCCCCAAACTTTTTATCATTCAATTAAAAAACATAGTTATAAAAATATGAACATACTTAACGTGTGTTTTCAAAATCTTACTATTTACATATCGCACTTGATCTACAAGAGGGTATTAACTCAAAAGTGTTAACATAACATATTGTAGTAAGCAAATTCCATTTAATAACATATTTACCCTGTTTTCCTTTTAAATTTTTTTACAATTATTGCCAAATAAAAATAATACCGTTTTATTGATATAAAGGTACTCAAGACAATATTGAAAATTAAAAATTTTGAGTTTATCTTGTTGATCAAGTGCGATATATATATGCTACATAATTCAAATGTTCTTAGTAGTGTGTAGTTTATCTCAATAGATAAACTGCTGTGTTTAAGTATTATTTAAAACATGTTTCAGAATTCCTCTGATTAGGAGGATTCTTTACATATCCAATCATCTAACATATTAACAATAGTGTTTTTGAAATGCAAAAGTAAACAATTAATATTTGCACTTCATTAAAAATGTTTTGTTGAAAACTGGCTCGCAAATAATTCATATTTTTGTTTTAATGTCACAACATAAATTAAAATTCTAAAAAACTTAATTCTCGAGTATACTAATGAATACCTTAAGTCGTTGTAGTGAAACACTTTTTGGGAATCGAACCCAATTCTCAGACTCATAGACTAGCATACTAACTACTAGAATACTGGGGCACCTAATTCATATTTTATATTACCGTATTGAAGGAAGAAATAAAAACTTCAAATAAAAATAATTTTCTATCAATCAGACATTTTTAAATGTCATGTACAAGTTGTTATTAATAAACTATATTATTAATCAATTTTGTATGGTTGTCTTTTCTCTTTGGATACAAATTTTTCAAATATGCGCAATTAATTCAAGTTATTCGAGTAATTTAAAGTCCTTAATCGATTAACCCCTGAAAACTTAAATTTTAAAATCGATTTCTTGTTTGCTCGAATAAAATTAAAACCCAATTAAATGGATACTCTAGTGAGACAAAACACATGACAAAAGTAGATATGTATGATTCATAGTTACAACATTTTATTGAAAAAGCCAATAAGATATTTGCACACGTTGTTTTCATAGAGGTGCAGAAAAATAAAAGCTGTGCCCCCCAATTCGTCAGCGTCCTTGCAATATTTTGTTAGATTTTGTTTTGAGAACAATCCACACCAAAGACCCTTACTTTTTTAGTGCTTCAGTTATGGTTTATGAATTTACTTTATATATAGAGGTTTCTACTAAAATATGTCGCATTACTTTATATAAAGGTCATTATCCCTACTAAAATAACTGCGTACTTTCACAGCTTTTTCTCTCCTTTCTCTTGGAAATAAAATAATTTTGCGGAAAAAGTATCCTAGTTTGGAATCACGATCGCATCACGTAAAAACTACTGAATGGATTTTAACAATATTTTATGAGGAGGTACCTTATTCCAATATAGGGTACTTTTTTCCGCAAAAATTTCTCATTTCCAAGAGAAAGTGGAGAAAAAATAGTGAAAAACTGCAATTTCCGGTTTAAAACTGGGATATTTTAAACACTATTGCGCAACATTAGGCGCCAATTGAATAAAATTTGTATTTGATTTGTATTTTTACTTTGTGGAATTACACTGTTGTCTTACAATTGGTATTGAATACTTTCAAAATTTGGCAAATATGTTTAAATGTGAATTCTGACTAAAAGTCCAATTTCACTCATCAAAGTAAATCGGGCTGTATTTTGGCATTAATGCTTTGAATAGTCGTTTGATTATCTGCACAGACCTCTGTGACTTTACATATAAAATTATCAAATGGTGTAAAGTCAGATGAACTAGGTGGCCAGGAAAATTTCTTGAAATTATTTCTTCGCCAAATGTTTCTCTTGCAACGCGCGCTGTGAACATGTTACACCATCCTGCTAAAAACACATGTTGTCAATGCAAATGTGTTCCTATTGAGGCAAGAATAAATTAATAAGCTCGTCTCTCTCGCTTACCATTCACTGTATTGTTCTGACCATCGCTATTTGTGAAGACATATGGACCAATGATTCCACCTTCCCATAGCACGCACTAAAAAGTGCATTTTTCTGGATGTTATGGTGTTTCGACATTCGTTAAGAGCAAACGAAAACAATCCATTGTTTCATAGGAGTTTGTCGAAATCCTAAAAATTTTATGAGAAATCGAGGGTTTTGGAATGCCTAGAGGAACAGTTTTTTTTTGCAAATCTCTGTTTAATACAACACAAAAAATTTTTTGGCACCAATTATAAACAAGTAATCTGTAAGTAATACTTCTACGAAAGGGCAAAAAAGATTACAGATCCGCAACAAATAAAAATTAAATAGAAATGATAATCTAAATTACTTAATTAAAATTCCTAATAATATTCTTATTATGTACATTACATATATTTTAATGTAGTGCTTTCCCTATAAAAATGCTGACCTTTTGGGAGACACCCAGTTACGCATTTCAGTTCAATTCAGTCTGTCACTACTTTCGCCTTTCGTCATGACATGACCGATTTTAACAATTGTTTACACCATAATTAATGTGGAGGCCTTAAAATCAGTTAATAAACTGGAAACAACAATAAAAATTAATAATTTATTGTTTGAACGTGTTCTATTGGATTTTTCCTTCTTCTTTTGTGTTTTTGTACGTAACCAGCATTTGTTTGAGGAGATTAAGGTTTTCATGAGCGTGTGTTTTCTATTCATAATTGTACGACATAATTGGGCTGGGATTAAAAATAAATAAAGTAAATGACTAATAATTTTTCATGTAAATAAAAACGGTAGTCTCTTTTAAGGGCGTATATTTTGGAAATTGTTTTGTTAAGAACCCTATTATTTTCGTTAAATGTTTTCACACAAATAAAGTAATTTAATCATTAAAATATTTAAAAAAGGTTTTTTGAACCGATTTTATTAAAAAAGAATAAATTATAGAAAAGGCAATGCAGCATAAAATATAGTATAGAAATTCAATAAATCTTTTCATTTGAATGACATTGTATTATATTTGACTAATTAAATAATGCCGTGTTTAATTGTTAACCTTATTCACAGTTTAAAAGAAACGGTATTGTATGAATCATTCTATGTAAAATCATTAAATCAATAAAGCTGACAGAATTAAGAGTTTGTGTACAATTTACCGGAATGTTTTTTCGGTTTCCAAAGACAAAATTCCACGACAGTTTAATTTTTCTAAACACTGTTTTGGTCCACACAAAATATTGGAAGATAAAATCACAAAAATTTTTCTATAAGAGGTATCTTCTTTATTAGGATGACATTTTAAAGCACAGATATATTGGTAGTGGTTTCTAGAATATAATAAAGAATTTGCCTCTCTTATATCCATTCAAATAAATCTATATACATATAAAATAAAATAGTAATTCATTTCTGCATCACGTAAAAACTACTGGATTGATTTCAACAAAATTTTGTGAGGCTGTACCTTATTATCCGGATTTCAATATAGGATACTTTTATTTCCGCAAAACTTCCCAAGAGAAAGTAGAGAAAAAGCAGTGAAAGTACGCAGTTATTTTAGTAGTAAAGTAAATACATAAACCAACACTGAATTACTAACCACTAATAGATGGCGCTGTTTTATAAAGTAAATACATAACCATAATAGAAGCATAGTTTAAGGCGGCACTAAAAAGTGAGGGTTTTTGGTGTGGATTACTTTCAAAGCAATATCGAACAAAATAAGAAGGAAGGACGCTTACGAAGTGGTGGGCACAGCTAGTATCAAATAAACCAGATGCATATTTTAATGATTTCCCCCTAATTTTTAAATTACTTGTGTGTTTTTGTTACGTTCATATTCAATCGCACGGAAAGCAGAATTCAATGAATGTTGCTTCTAATATACCCTAAGAATTTGTGGAAATATTAAGGGTTTTTGATTTGGAATTTTAAATATGCCATTCCTTGTCAAATTTAGAATTTTTTTAGTTAACCGTTAATAGTTTAGTGAACACGTAAAGAAAGACCAAATTATGTTCTTTGTAACATTATATGGTTGCGATTAACATATTTTAGTTGTTTTTAACGTTACTTTTGTCACTAAAAATAAATTATGGTTAAGATTTCATCATTTAATGGTTATTACAACCAAAAATTTAAACATGACTGGTTTTAACTATACTAAACTTCAAAACATAACCATTTTTTTATAAATATTCTAAAATAATACATTATTTTTAACAATAATATATTAAAAATAAACATAATCTGTTAAGTTTCTCCATATGTAACCAAATAATGTTTGTTTTTATTCATCGGGTTTGAATGATTTTTGTTTCTTAAAAAACTTATCGAAAAAAATAATAATAAATGTGTAAAAAAATTTTTGTTTTGCAAAATTAAATACAAATTTAATTATTTTTTACAATACAAAGTGAGTATTATGTTTTGCTAATTTATGCTTTAATTAATCTACAGGACGATTTAATTTATATAAATTAGCAAAACGGAAATCGTTGATAAAAATAATAAATAAAAAAGGTTTCCATATGACAATACTCTTGGATAATAGTTTAATTTAACCATAATAAGGCTTGACTGCAACCATACAATTTAATCATAATATGTTGCTGTAGATTATGGTTACCTCAATGATGTTTAAATGAAATATTTTTTCAAAATGTTGTTTCTGGTGCAGATAGTAATTGAAATGGAATACAAAACACTAATATTTCGAATTATTTCTGTCGCATCACCTAAAAACACACAATTTAACAGAAGGCCAGGCAACACTTTTTATTTTTGTGAACAGAAAATATACGACCTTATTTACAATGTGTAGATTACTAACCATACATATTGACTTGAATCGCCTGGGTTTGTATTAAAGCCGCGCCAAATTATTCACATAATTTTTTTCTGATATTAGTTTTTCTATTTTTACTTGTCGGAGACTTTTGGTTTAACCTGGACTTATACCAAACACGTACATATGTATACTAACTGGCAAGTTATGATTTGTTGAAAATCCTTAAACTTCTGTTGCGGCCAAATTTGGTAATAAGATTTGGTAAGCAAACGCGACTATTTTGATTTATCATTCAAATACTGTCACGGAATATAATCATAGGACATTATATATTTCACATCCCAATATAATGCAACTTCATCAATTCTCTTTCGATACTCTTTTTGGCAGCATCATTTCCACGAAGCAGTTTTAGTTTCATTGTTAGCTGGCCTTATAATTCTTATAATTCTTATAATTTATTTTATAATTTTTTTCATGTCGACTTGTATTTGTGTTACTATGCGATACACTGCACTATTTCAAATATTAACATACATACATATAATATTTTGTAGTCTTAAAATTTTCCACCCAATATTTTATTGTTCTAAAGTGGCAGACTCCCGAAGAGTAGAGTTATATTTTTTGTTTACTATTATAATAAAATATGTAAAATATTTTGCTTCGGTAGACATTTTGTGTATAATTTATTAAAAAGGAACCGTAAATTTTCCATTTAATTTGTAACTTTGGATATAATATATGGGAAGCAATAAATTTTAAGTTTTCATTAAACGAATTGCCTTCAAATTTTGACAAATGTTTATCTCTACTTTGTGGAGTAACGAACAAAGACAACCAAAGATACAGGTCAACAGACATAAAAAGTATTTGAACACATAGTGTTATATTGGTGGAGATACTATTTACCATAAATCTAAAAAAATGTAACATGTAATCAGCGTTGTCAACTTTGAAATTTCAAAACGCACCAAAGTGGAGAAAAAACGCACCATTTAAGAGAAAACGCACCAAGTTTTAGAATTTCTTTTTTATTTAAAATCTTGAATGAATTAATTTTCCAAAAAAGTATATTATTTTTGTTTTAAAAATATAACTATAAAACAGTCTTAAAGTTAAAGGTTAAAAAAAAACAAAATTAAATCATAAAACTTAACAAAAATAAAAAAAAAAACTAAACTACACAAATACATATGTTTGTATTCAGTTGTACTAGATAATACATTTTTTTTATTTCATATATTGCATACACAACTTTTTAAATATAAATCAGCGATCATTCACAATATACATAGTTTAACAAAAAACTTAACAATAACATTTAACTTCAGTCCAAAATTTTAATGTTGAATCAATATTTTTCCATCGCTTAAGCTTAACCATTCACCATCCGTTTTCAGTACTAGACAATATTTCGATATCGGATGCAAATTATACTGCTAATGGCATGATATCATTCTTGCAATGAGATAAAACATTTTTTACGTTTAAAACAGTAATTTTTTGTAAAATTTCAACATTAGAAGGTCTCGCCGGAATCTTTTCGACTAATTTTTTGGTGAATTTACAACAAGTTTTTGATACATCTTTCTTTGCTTCATTGCTTATTTTCTTTAATGCACAAGCTTCTTCAAACTTAAAACCCAAATAACAAATATCAAACGATGTATTGGTATCACCTGTTAAAAAATTCGAATTCAATGTCAGGCTCAGTGAGTTTGGATATCAAAATTTTTAAGAGATTGTGCAAATCATCAAATAATTTAGTCTGGTCGGCATTTTTTGATTCAAATGCGAGATTAACACGTTGCACCTCTTTTAAAATATCGGATAAATATACTAAGTAAACATAGTTAATATCATCATTGTATATATTTTTTAGTTGGATAGATAAAAAATATTGTTGAGATGTTGGAAATGTATTAAATAGCGTTTTTAATTCAAGTCACATTTTTAAAATTGCTTTGACTTTTCCATTAAAAGCCAACGAGTGTCTGCAATCGATGGAACTCTTTATCAGTATTAGCAGGATACTCATTATCAGTATTTATTAATTGATATATTTGTTCGCAGGTCTTTTGCCTAACAGCTGAATGGGAAAACCAATGTGTTTTGTAGGAATAGCAAATTCCTTACCGTGAAATGTTTCTTTTTTTTTTAACATAACACAAATTAATACAACAACAATACCGTTTTACTTTGTGCATATTATTTGGTATGTCTTAAACATCACTAGTAGTTGTTCTTATTTTGGTCTTTAAAAATGACTTTAAATATTTTGCACTGTTGGTGCCACCAAAAATTAAAAAAAGCACCAAAATTTAAAAAAAGCGCACCACGCACCAACTCTTGAAATTTTCGCACAAAAAAATTTAAAAAGCACCCAAAATGGTGCGAAACGCACCAAGTTGACAACGCTGCATGTAATAGACAGAATGAAGTAGTCGAAATGAAATTGTAAAATTTCTATTCATAACAACAACAATTACAAAATTTTAAAAAGTCATTTTGTGTCTCCGTTTCTTTTGCGAAGGACTTTACAATTTAAAAAAGTATATATTTAAAAAATTGTTTTAAATACATCTGATTATTTCGAGGTGATAATATTGCTATCATTTAATAAAGGCTATCGTTGACTGTTTCGTGAAATTTTTTATTTGTCACTTCAAGAAAAGAGTTTCCAAAAATTTTCTTTTAAGAAATTATACTCGTACTCTAAAAGACTTTGAAATTTAAAGCAAAAATAAAAAAAAATATTTTGAGGATTAAACTATAACCTATTATTTACCAAAATTGTATTGTTCTATCTTCTAAAAAGATATATTTAAAATATAAATGATTCGTCACTCAATTATAAGTAAGAATACTATCAAATACTAGTCGTAAACCGATGTTAACAGATAAACTAAAAAGAGGTTAAACAGCGTCATGGTATCAGCTCATGTTTTTCAGAAAATACCCAGAGTGTTTGGCGGAAATTGAACCCGCAAAACCTGGAACTGATAGACTAGCGCACTACCAACCTCCTAGACATTTCTGTTAAAATAGAAATAACATGTGGATTAAGTTGGTGTAATTCAGAGAAGTTTAGAGCAAAAGATCCCAAAGTAGAGTTCTTTTCACCATTTCAAGTTCATCTATTACAAAATATTTGCAAGCTAATGAGAGCTCAAAGGATATAAGACAACTTTATGCATTTAAAAGACCATATGTTAGTGTTAAAGTAGGAAAGTGTTATACTTTTTCATCCTAAAGGATCACAAAATGTCTTAAAAATTATAAAACCAAAAAATTTAGTTTTAGGCAACATAATTTCAGCATTTTTTAAATTTAAAAATTGTTATTTAAACCCCTATATCTTATACTATTAATATGACTATTCATAAAAGCTCTAATATATCAGAAAAAAAATAATAATTTTTATTATGGAAGTCGGTAAAAGTAAATTAAGAGCCGATAAAAGCAATCCCACGATTCATCTCTTATTTGGGACAATATTGAAAGATGCTTTCATATTTCAAAATTACACCTCTCTTTCGCAACACTCTGTTTAACACGTTTGTCCCAATACATGCCTCAGTTTGAACACACATCTGAATAATTACAACAAATATTTGTGCGTTGTATACGTATACAAATATTTATGTATGTTTAAGTGTGTCGGAACAGAGCCAAATGTATAAATGCTTGTTCAGACATTAATCTGAAGCCGCTTACTGTCAGGTTAATGTGTTGGAAATATCAATCACAAAACCAACAACAGAATAAACAGCAACAGCAGCAGCAGCAGCAACAGCAACAACAACAAAACCATAAGAAATAATAACAAACATATGGTCAACAAGCCAAAAGAACCAAACAGTATCTAAGCGATCAACCGAAAGTCTAACCAACGGCTAACCAACGAAAAACAAGTCAAGAAAATTTTAAAAAATATTTGTTAGAAATGAAAATGAAGTGCAACAACATAAATTAATTTAAATTTTTTCTACTTTTGAATTGTAGGAAAAAAGATAAATCGGCAAAGGTATGATTTAATAAATTATCCTTAAGCTCAACAAAAGCAATAGCGGCACTTAAATAAACTTTGTACACATACTCGTACATACACATAATAAATTCATACGGATGTTGGAACGGATTGCTTATTCCAACAATTTGGTATGCATATGAATATGAATTGAAAAAGTTGGAGCTAAAAATGATCAAACTGGTATTGAAACAATCACTTTATAGCGGTTGTTGGTTGGAGTTGTATTTTTCTAGACAAAGTTGTTGGAACGATTTACTACTGGGCGAGATAAAAACAATTTTTCTTAAGTTTTGCACACCTATTTTCTAAACGCACAAAAACTTAGTTACCAAATCCAGCAAAAGTAACAGCAGCTGATTTATATGAACAATATTAAATTTTTCGTTCCATTTGTGACACTAGAAAATAGTAGTGATCCGTAAATCCGCAGATTTGATTGTTTCAAATCTGCTGCCAGTGAAAAAAATTTTCGTTTCAAATTCTATATCTTATATTTGATTAAAAAAGTAAACTAATTGAGATGCCAATGTAATCTAGTAATTGGGAGTTAATAATGGAATAAGATGCCGAACAAAAGTCCTTCTTTAGTGTGACGACAGATGCCCTTTTTCACAAACTGTTCAAGATGTTCAAAAATGCTACGGTTATTTCGGTTATGCAACACCGGATTTTATATTTCAGACCATCAGTTGTTTATTCCCAGTCTTTCAAATGACCCGGAGAAAATCTGTTACTTTTAATTGGATTAAAATTTTTTATTTTAAGATTGGGTTATATGTTATTTTTATGGTAGTTAGACGCCGACTTTTTCGATTATTTTGTCTTTAGATTTGTTTTAAGAAGACCTTATTATATTAAAAACTTTTAGACCAAAAGTTTATAGTCATTTAAAAATCCAAATGAACTAAGAATTGTTTTAATTTTAGCAAAATACTCAGAAAGTCCATTTTTAACCTCCCTATTCGCTGTGATATAGCTGAAATAAAGTTTTAATTTTTGGGCTTCCGACGTAAACTATCATTTACTTTTAAATAACTATTATAACGTTGAAATCTTACTTACTTACTTAGATGGCTATAAACAACCGTTTTGCTCAGTACCCTGATTAAGAATAGCTTTCCATGCGCGTCGATTTAATGCGCTTCGCCTCCAGTTTCTAGCATTAAGTTTTGCGAGACCATCCTCAGCCATATAGTAGCACGCGTAATATAAGTGTTCTATAGAATGTAATTTTATTTCCTCGAGAGAGGGCTTTGTTTCTAAATTGCTTGCTTAGCCCGAAATAGCATATATTAGCAAGAATAGTTCTTCTTTCCAAACCCATTTTCCTCGATTCATTTTCGATACAGGAGAATGTTGATATGATATCAATATCATCGGCATAAGCGAGTACCATATGCTTTTTGTTGTAAATTGTGCCTGCTCTGTTAACTGCAGCATCACGCAATATTTTTTCCAACAAAATGTTGAATTGATCACAGGATATAGAACTTGTCTAAAACCTCGTTTGGTATTAAACGTCTCGAAGAGGTCTTTTCCAATTTTAACCAATGATCTTGTATCAGTTAGCGTCATTCTGCATAAGCTTATTAGCTTTGCATGTATACCAAACTCAGACATGGCTTTAAATACCTTTGTTCGTATAGGTCAAAAGCAGCTTTTTAGTCAACGAAAAGGTGATAGGTGTTTATCTGCCTTTCTTGAGTCTTTTCCAGGATCTGTCGTAATGTGAATATTTGGTCGGTGGTCGATTTACCAGGCCTAAAGCCACATTGGTAGAGTCCTATTATTTCGCTGACTTTAGTTTTAAATCGTTCACATAGTAGGCCCTATAGAATTTTGTATGCAATAGGAAGGAGACTTATACCTCTATAGTTGGTGCATACGGGTTTGTCTCCTTTCTTATGCACAGGACACAGGACACAGCACACTGAGGTTCCGGTCATCTTCTGGCCAAATTGTTCAAACAAGTCGGTGCATACTCCTTACCAACTCGTCGCCACCTGCAGCTTTTTTGTTTTTCAGCCGGGATATTGCTTTGTCGATCTCATCTTGGCCAGGTGCTGTACATTCAACGCCATCATCAATGATTGGTTCAGGGGTATCTTCGTCGAAATCGGTGAAATCGGTGACCATAAAAAAGATTTTTTGCCGCCTTCTCATTATATGTGCGTCGTTATATCACAAAAATCAAGGTGGCCAATTGATAAATCCAAAGACGAAAATTACGCACTACCAAAATATTATAACCAACTTTTTTACCTACAATTGCATACAGAAAGCATTTGTGAAAATCTATTTCGAAATAACTGAGTTGCCCAGTGGTCAACAAATAGAAACCATAGAATCTTAACCACACCATCGACATTTGATTTCTGCGCCAATCGGAACTAAAAGAAACTTATGATTGAAAATTCCGTTTGAATAAAGAGCGGCATAGTGGTTCAAAATCAGATTTTCGACAGGTATTTGTTAAATTTTTACTCAATTTTATAGGATTTAAAAAGTGTGGGGTAAGAAATCAGAAGGAAACAGCATCTTAAAAAATTAAATTTATGTCTATTACTTTAAAAAAAGGTAGCAAATACCTAATTCTACATTTCATTGCAATAACAGACTAACTAAGAAATCAGTTTGAAACTTAAAGTTTTCATTAAATAACTTTCTGTTACCGGTAATCATCTTTGCCTTCTTCTGTAAGCGATTAAAGAGTTTCAACAAAGTTTTGTAGCACCACATATTGCCCGACTACTTGATGGATATACTACAACATTATAAGTAGCTTGAAATAACTTTTTTTATACTCGAGTTCGTTTTCTAAGTACTCCTTATAGTTGAAAGAATATTATTGAAAATACTGCAGAAGAATGCATCGATTTATAAAATGCCTTCTGTTATGCTATTGTCAAATTTCCCAAGATAAAAAAAATCACTGCTTTAACAAGGAGTAGTTAGGATACGAACTCGAGCCTTAGCACACTTCTCTTGAATATATGAAATAGTTCGACAAATATTGAAGAAAAAACTTAGAAAAATATTTAATTAACTCCTGCTAATTTTTTAATTTATTTATAAGCTACATGTGCCCGCCAATTTGTTCGTCAGCGTCCTTACAATATTTTGTTCGATTTTGCTTGGAGAGTAATCACACCAAGTTTTACTTTCATAGTGCTGCAGATGTGGTGATGTGGTTTATATATTTAGACTATAAAGAGGTACCCCCATCCCTGGGTAATTACGCAGGAATATAGGCTTTATATAAAATTCTAAAATTTATATAAAATTCTAAAATTATTATAGAGTTCTATAAATAGTGTTAAAAATTTGCTGATGACAAAAATAAAAGGGGATCCCCATTTTTCAGTACCATTGAATTGGTAAAATTATGTACTTCATTACTCTTTCTCCATTTTCTCTTGGAAATGAGATATTTTTACGTGTAAAAAATATCCTGAATTTGAACTGGATACTGGGGTACCTCACAAAATTTTACTAAAATTCGTTCAGTAGTTTTTAAGTGATGCGAACATTTACAGACAGACAGAGACAAAAATCTAAAAATTGGTGTTTTGTATTACATTTCCATTACTATCTGCACCCGCATTAAAAATGGTCCTGTTACAGTTTTATTATATGTACAGATAAATTTTTGTGTTGATTATTTTAGCTCAACAATAAATTCTAATTTGCTTTCCAAAAGTTAAGGTAAATTCAGCCAAATAAGTCGGCAGTGGAAAAAGACTAGAGGATAATAAAAACTCTATTTTTATTCAAATGAAAAGAAAACAAAAACTGGAAAAGAACTCAAATTATGATTCACCATGCACTTAAACGATTAGCTGGTTTGGTTGGTTGTTACTCTGGTTGTTGGCTCTGTTTGCTGGACACTGTGTGGCGAGCAAATACATACATAGTTTTTTCATTTTTCTCTTAGAAGTAGTTATGAATGCAAGCAACTATATCTAGATCTAAGAGATTTTTTTTGCTACAATTTTTCTTTCTTAGCAGAAAATAAGTCAAATTACATGTATCAAATATTAAAAGCAAAAGGCTTCATTAAAAAACGCAGCTGTGTTTTGTTTTCTTTATACCATAATTGTTGTACTCGTGTGTAATTTTGTTATGACTGACTGGCTGACTGACTGTTTAACAAAGTATATCACAACTACTTAGAATGGTCTAAAAGACATTACTAGAAAACAGGGTATTGAAAGTTTGTAGATAAAACTTATAAAGATTTCCAACGTAATATAAGTATTCCTAGATTTATTTATTCCTAAATTAGTTGATTGTAACTCATAAAGTCCACCATGGAATTGCAAGCTTTTAGCTAATATAAAAATAAGAAAAACAAACTCTATAAAACATATAAAGCAATCGGTTCGTCAGTTGACTACGCAAGATATTATTTAGTTTGTCTTGAATACAAAAAAATTAATAAAAAATGCTATTCAACCAACTTCTGCAAACTTAAAAATAAATTCAAAATTAATCCAAAGTCCTTCTATAATTTTGTGAACTCTGAAAGAAGATCCACTGGCTTTCCACCCGTTATGAAGTTTCAGGAGCTAGAATCTTATAATGATCTTGCGATAAATAATACCAAAACTATTTGAAAAACTAATAACTGATCATTTATGTCATCCTGTATCGTCCTTATTATCTCCGTTTCAACGTGGCTCCAGAAAAGGTCACTCAACTATTACAAATCTATTGGAATTTACAACTTTAATCAATCGTCGTTTGGTTCAACATAAACAAACTGATGTTAATTATACTGACTTAAGCAAAGCCTTTGATAAGGCTAACCGTAAACTCCTGCTGAAAAAGCTTCATTGTATGGGTTTTTCCTAAAACCGTTTAAATTGGATCAAATCATATCTAACTGATAGAATACTGTACTTTATAAAAATGTGACATAGAAATTAATTGCAGGTTACATCGGGGGTTCCACAGGGAAGTCATGTAGGGCCACTTCTTTATTCATTATTTATAAATGATTTACCGAAAATAATAAAACATTCTTATATTCTAAAGTATGCAGATGATGTTAAAGTATTCTACAATCACAAAAACTATGCAGACAAAAAGACTTGGATTCTCTTCAATCCTCGTTGAACCTTAATTTAATGAAGTTAAATTTTAACAATGTGCCAATTCGAAGACGTAATAGTTATAACCGCCAAATATGTCTTAGGTGGTCAAGAACTAATTAAAGTAAAGTTATTTTCTGACCTGGGAATTTTGCTGGATGCTAAACTTAACTTCATTCAACATATTACCTTAAATGTAAATAAAGCACAAGGCCTTCTTGGATTCATCAAACGTTGGGCGAAGGAATTTGAGGCTCCATATATTACCAAGCATTATACACTTCTCTTGATCGCCCAGTTCTGAAATATGGATCAATAACATGGCATCCAATGTACAAAATACATATTGTCCGGGTTGAATCTGTTCAAAAACAATTTCTTCTATTCCGCCTCCGTGGGTTACGGTGGAGTTCATTAAATCTTCCGTGTTATACAGCTAGACTTGGGTTTATTACGCTGCCATCGCTAAAAAGTCGCAGAGTAATGCTAAGCGTGATTTTTGTGCTGAACGTAATAAATATACGCTCCGATTTCCTTACTAAAAACATTTCCACATAACCCAACACGTCGCAATCATCGGCTGCATGCAAAATGGCCCAATGAAAAATCGCCCAAAAACAAAAATGAAAAATTGCAGAATGAATAATCAATCACCCTAAAGAAATGAAAGATTTCCCAAAAAAGAAAAATGGAAATTTGGCCCAAAAATTGTGAAAAAATACCCAAATATAAATGAATTATCGACCAAATTTATTTATAGTTTTCTTATTAAATATAAAAATGTCAATAGTTTTAGTAAGGACATTGATATTGGTTTAATTTAACGACAAAGCTTTCAGCTTGCAACTTCTGTATGTAATCTTTGATCAAAATCCAAGAAAGCTGTGACACTTGCTGCTCCTGGGGCTGCTGCCAAAGGAACTCTGAGTAACCGTGGTGACGATCGCTACAAAAGTTGCTAAATTAAATCGTTGATTTAAATTAACTGAACCGTTGATTGAATTCATCGAGAAAGCTTTGAGAGGAAGTTGTATGTAATCTGTGATGACAGTCTGTTAGGAAGCGTTTTGGTACCAAGTTAAATATATTGGTGCCAATGTACGCAAATAAATATCGTATGCGTTCATTAAAATAATTATGAAAGAAAATATATGTGAATAAAAAAATAATAAAGATACAAATAGTTTGCTTATATGAGTTGAAATTAATTATTTAAATTAATAAATTAATTATTGTTTATTGATAAACTTTAGAATTAGGCGGCGCAGGCAAACATTTTTTATAAAATATGAAAAATCGCGCGATAATTTTAGAAAATATGAAAAATCAAGCGATTTTTCATATTTTATACTAAATTTTTGCTAGCAGCGCCTAATTCTGATTCAAATTCTAATTGTATTAATCTTTCTGTCAGTAATAATGTAATCAAACGAAATATAATGTTTGCTTTAAATAATTAAAATATATTTGTTATGTTTGTAAATTTTTACATTATATTAATAATAATAATATTAATAATAAATAAATAAATAAATAAATAAATATTATTTACGGAATTAAACTGACGAGTGTTTAAGTATTTAAAAGAGCTTCTTTTGGCAAAATTGGGTAAAATAGGAATGTTTAACGCATATTTACAGAAAATTTAAGTAACAGCTCTATGGTCTGTAATGCGTTTTTTCACTGGCATGTGAAGAGCGTATATTATGCAAAAAAGTACGAATACCGGTTCTGACGTTACGTTCCATTTACGTAATTATAAAACAGTGAATCATACTCTATCAGCGATCCAGTAGCTCAATAGAGTTACATACATATCTAGGTGGCACCATTGGACATATTTGCCCTTTATTGTAGCAGAATGTTTAGCTTGTGTGCTTCCTGGCAATATTTTGTTCGATTTTGCTTTGAAAGTAATCCACACAAAATTTTAAGACACTTCCGTATTTACTTTATAAAAAAGGTATTTTTTATAAAGTTTTATAAAGTTTTTATAAAATTTATATATAATTCTAAAATTCAAAAAATGTTTGTAAAGCTCTGTAAAAGACAGACAGGAAATGAGTTACTTATTATTTTAAAAACAGCTCCATCTGTTGCGCAACATGGCTTAAAATGTACTGCTTTCAAATATAAAAATGCCTTAAAGTATGCCGTGCCTTTAAATTGGTAAAAGAAATCGTCGTACTTTCACTCCTTTTCTCCACCTTTTCCACTCTTCTCTTGAAAATAAAATACCTTTGCGGAATCAGGATACTAAGGTACCTCCTCATAAAATTTTGTTAAAATACATTCAGTAGTTTTTACGTGAAATAAAAGACAGACAGACAGGAAATGAGTTACTATTTTATTATATGTATAGATTTGCATCACCGCCACGCACATGAGTAATTCATTTTCTGTCAAATAAACTTGGGTTAAATAGTAAGTAGACCCGATAGAGTAAATATGCAATAATGATTTGAGGATTAACTTGCTTTCCAAAGAACTTTATTCCCTTGTCTTTGTTCTTCTGTGTTTTTTTTTCCAGGTTAAAATTCGTGTCAGATTTTTAAATAATGAAAAGATGTATCATGTTTTTCGCACATCTGGGGGTTAGTTGTTATCGCTGGTTTAGTATGGGAATCTAAAAAATCAAAATATACACCGTCACCCTGTAAAAAGTTGTCATGAGTACCGCCTTTGTTACTTCATTAAAGTTGTTGTCTTATTATTTTCTTTTTCTTTTTGTTTTTGTTCCTATTTATATTTGAAAACAACAACTGCAGCAAAGTTTCTTAAATGCGCAATTGCATTTGGTTCACTTTGAAATACATAAAATAAACTGTGAATGAAGTGCAGTGGAGTGAAGTGAAAAAAATTTCAAATGAACTGAGTTGGCCAGCTGTGTTCGGCTGTCTACCAGTTTGCTTTATTATCCATTATTATATGGATTAAAATAATTCACCTTCTGGGGGGCTTAAGTTTTTCTTCCATTTCATACCACATTTATTTTGCTCTCTGCCATAGTTCCGTTCGTTCAGTCCACAGCCATAGTAACACCAGAACGTAATGTACAACATAGCGACGACCTCTACACTACAAGCTATTCTCAGTAAAATGTTAGTATTTAATATAACATTGGGGCACTGGTTGCAACAACAACAACAACAAAACACATTCAACTAAATACATACTTGATATAAATGTGGTTGTTATTGTTGCATTTTTAATGACCAAGTTCTGGTTTCACTACCAGGGTGTTGTTCGTTATTTTTCTTCTCGGTCTTTATTGAAATCAAACGACTTATTTGCCAACTGATCTGTGCAACTTGTAGATAATTGAGCTAAAAAAAAAAAATAAAATGTACTCCACCTATTCTTGCAGTCAATTGTTATGAAAAGCAACGCTCGAGAAAATTTTGTCATCAAAATATATAGTAGTCATTTGTGATAGATTGATAATATTTAACAATTATTGTTGTGATTGTTGTTGAGTGTACCGTAACAGAGGTTGTGCTGAAATTCAAGCGCTAACTTATAGTGAGAAACACAATTATAGGTCCAACTTTACTAAAAATGTTTTTAAATCATTTAGGAGTAAATTCTTAATATCTATGAATTGTATTGAAAATTGAAATGGATTGCGGCAAAATATAATAAAACAAAGCGGAAAACACATCTCATATAACGTTTTTCTGAATTACATCCCACCCTGATTGAATTTATAAAAGTGACAAGAAGCGTTAAGACCATTTTCTTCAAAAGCAGCTAAGTCAACTATTTAAGTAATTGTACACGCAAAGAAAAAACATGGTTATTGTATGGTCACGGCAACCACACTATGTTCTCTGTAACAATAGATGTTTGCTGTGAACAAATTATAGTTATTTAGGACAATACTTTGGTCACGATAAACAAGTTTTTTGTTAACAGTTAATCATTCAATAGTTATACACACCAGAAAAGCAACATGGTTGATTTGAAACATATTAAAATTCAAACCACAACCAAATTATTTTTAATATTTAAAAATTATAAACATAATATATTATTATTAAACATAGTATGTTAAGTTTGACTAAAAATAAACAAGTAATGTTTGGTTTTAAAAATACATATTTTGGTTTTGACATTTTTTCAGTTCAGAAATATGTGTGTAAGCTATCGGTTCATCTAAAACCGTAAAAACATTAAATACCCATTTGATGTCAACAAATAAATTTGTTTTTTATTATGTATGATAGTTTTAAATTAATAATATCAAACACATAAAAGGTAAGCAGAAAATATCAAAATATGTATGTAAGTCTAAATAGAAATATTCGTGTATTTGTTTTTTGTTATTTATAAATATATTCATAGGTTGTCACATATAACCATTTACATGTTTCAAATTATATTATAGTATGTTTATATTATAAACATAACTATTTTTATATTTTACAATGTTATTTTTATGTTGCAACGACAACAATATTATTTTTATATATAACCATATAACTCAACCATAACATGTTGTTTCTTAGATTATGGTTACCTCAACAATGTTTTTTCTTTACGTGTAGAGATACGAGCCCGAATTCCGACTTACATACAAAATGTGATAAAATAAAAAGATTTCTTGATCCATGGTAAACAAAAATATATTTGTGTATCCACCCTTGCTGTGCACAACCCAGTATATAATTCTGTTTCCACAAAGAAATACTGCTTTTGTCTTATTCTGTATTTTTCTAGCTGCTTTTTAATAATTTATTCCCATATTTCTCCGTCGGGACTTTATAAGAAATATCTCGTTCTAGAGTTCATGATAATAAAACTTAAGATATTAAGTTGACTTGAGCGGTTATTCCTTTTTGCCACAGAATTATATAAACTTGTTAAGATACAATATAAAGTGTCACATTATACCTTCTGCAGGTACCACTGCTAATACTAGTTAGTGCTGAGGATTCACAAACAAGGTATGCTGCCCTCTCATCCTCTACTTACACAGCCTAGCATTATTATAATTCTCGTTTTTTATCTAAAGTTAGGAAACTCAAAAATGCATAGCAGGGCGTGACCGCCACGGAACTGATCGTTCGGTCGAGAATACATTAACCAGATAACGTGCCACGCAATTAGGCATTACCAGACGGACCCTACAGCGAATTTTGGTGAAAGATTGACACATGTTTTCGAACAAAGTGAAACCAGCGGATCAGATAAAGCCTGCTGATTTTCAGTCGTTTGTCGAAAATCATCATTACGACGAGGCGCATTTTAGTGTAATCGATTACGTCAATAAAAAATCTTTTTTTCTGAAACAGTAAAAATCTGCATGTGATACACAAAAAGCCATTACATATACTCAAAGCCACTTTGCGTTCACGCACAGGGGGAATAACGAAGCAGACCACATCCTTAACGGGTTCCCTTCCGTCCTTTATGATTACAGGCAACCGAAATGTCATTTACGGCAACCTACTTACATTGAGTCACGTGCTACAACCAGCCCTTGATCTTGACTTTAGTGATTGCAGACTGTCGACTGATAATTGTCGGCCTTCTTTCTCATCACGCAGCCTCTGGTAATTGCTAGCATATGTTCAAAGCGAAGGTCCCACATGGCATCCACTTTTAACTAGCTTCTACTAGTAGTCCTAAGTCTTATGCTAGCCAGTGTCGGACAATGGCACAGTCTGCAAGTATCATCTTCGATTTTCATCTTGGCTAGATGATACTTGAACTTTCCATGACCTATTAGTAATGCAGTTATCCAGCTTAGAGTACTTCTATTGTATCCGAGTACGTTGCTGGCCTTAATGCCCATGGGCTCTTTGAGCACCATTCGAGCCTGCCCACACGTGATGGTCTCCCTCCACCTTTTTTAGGTTTAATGAGTCCACCCGTTGTAGGACCTTAGCTCGCATTATGCCATTACAGAGTACTACTCTGGGTTCTGGTCTAGTTGTTCTGCTGCTTCATTCCCAGCTATGCCTATTTGTCCCTTAACCCACACAAATGTAACCTCATTAACCGAAGCACATCTGTTAAGTTTTAGAACACATTGCAGCACTATGAGGTATCTGCTTCCGAAAAGGATTTACCTAAGCCAATAGGGCCAGGTGTGTCTAACACATCCGCATTCACCTCCATACCCCCAGGAGTATCTTCACAGATTGACCCCTCTACTCTTTGCGTGGTTTCTTTGTCATTCTCATCCAATAATCCCCATTGGCCAGTGACAACCGGAACTCCTAAAGGATTAGCCTATCCACCTCTAACGAGGCTTCCTTGTCCATGCCTATCGGAATATCTCAGTTCTTAGAGATTAACCTGTTCACCCCTTGCGAGGCGTTCCTGCCATCCCTTCTGAATTCTACCTTAGGCCAGTTAAGACCGGAGTTTCTTTAGGGATTAACCTTTCCGGCTCTTATTCCTTTCAGATACCCACGTTCATTGATGGTGATAATAAAGTCCACCCACACAGAGCTCCTTATGCGTGGGCATACTAAAGATCAAGCACTCATCCACGCATCCCTGGCCGTGATAAACGAAATATTACTTCCACTATTGAATGAGCAGTACTTGCGTAACAAGTGGTTTCAACAAGACCGTGCAACCGCACACAGCAGGAGCCATAATGGATATTGTGAAGGAATGGTTTTCTGGTTGTGTAAACTTCCATTTTGTCGATTTGATATGACCAACAAGATCGCCCCCTAAGGAGAATATTCGAAAGAAATGTTATCACCGAAAATATTGCGAAAAGTCATGGAAAAATGATATAAAAATCTTTTCCACTTAAAAGGTCCAAATAATAATTTTTATCATTAAAAAGAATTTTTTGATTTAGTAAAAAAGTTTTTCGAAAACAAAAACTTATTAAAAAATATATAGTTTTCAAAGCAGAAGTATTCCCATTTTTAAAACTACATTTTTAACGATCTTTTAACTTATATCCGCACTGTGAGGTATACATACAGCTGTAGTAGTTATTGTTTCATTGTGGTTTCAGTTCAATAAATGAACCTACAATTCAAATATTTCATCGTTCCTAGCTGATTGTTGTTGTTTAATGCAATTTTGGTAGTCGATGATGCTTCGTTTTTATTAAAGTTTTTTTTGCAACAACTTACCCTTCCATTATTTAAGTCCTCTAACTAAGTGGCGGCAAACATACGGGCAGGCAAATAGACAGACATTAGGTCGGTCTTGCATTAAGCCAAGTTGTAACCAAGTTTATTCATTGCTACCGGGGATCATTTCTGGCTTAAACTATTTGAACATGTTTTTATAGCCAATATAGCACTCGGCTCTCGGGTATAACTAAACTAAGTATATTTTCATTTGTTGTTTATGTTTTTTGTTTTTGTTGCTTTTGCGCTGTTGCTATTGCTGTTTTATAAAGTTATGCTTCAATAAGTCGTAGTTTTTGTCGTCGTCTTTATCAATGTTGTTGTTAAGTTTAAGGCTTGTGTCTATGGAGACACGCCTAACCGCAAGGCAACCGTTTTTTTTCTGTATCGCTTTAGAATGGGTATTCGCCGTCGTGTACGTAGTTACTGTTGTTTCTTCTACATTTATTTAAGTCTTTTGTTGCTTTAATAAATCTTTTGTTTAAGATTCAAAACACAATTCCTCATTCTTTTGTTTGAAATTTTTCCTTTTTTTGTTGTAATCAAATAATTGTTGTTATTGCTGATGGTGTACGGCCGTAGATTATTGTTGTTGAAACATTCGAGGATTACATGACCTACAAGTGTTTTAAGTCAGGTCTTATTAAATAAAACATAAGCTATAGTAATAATTTAAACTATAAAAATAGTTGTTCGAAAATTTTTAATTAAGTAGAACAAAATCTAAAAAGTTACTTGTTGGTAAATAATTTCCAAAATATTTCACCTGTCACCAAAAATGTTGATTGCTGTAACCCAGCAACCGTAACAGCAAAAGTAAGTTATGGTAAAGCTTTTCTGTTTTTTCTATTAAAAAAGGTGCTAAAATCCTAGTGTTAGGAGGACGGTAAATTCTTTACTCAACCTGTCAAAACAAAACAAAAAAAGAAATTAACAATTGGAAACTGTTTTCAATACAGTCTTTTTGAGGCGGTTTATTTCAGTGAGATACTCTAAATTACTTTATGGTTAGAGAATCAGGCTTTTTTACCCATTCGACCACAACCTTTCTTGAATGCGATTTCGTGAATGCGTTTTGCTGATATACATTTATACTCAAAGACTATTTTAATAACATATATAATGGATCATATAGCGAAGTTATTTTCAATATATTAACTTCGTTAGGATTCCATTGTAGATGAAGTTAGGGTAGCGTGGGCTGTGAGTTCTTTTAAGTCCTATAAATCCGCAGGGCCCGACGGCATTTTCCCAGTGTTACTACAGCAATCGATAAAGGTTATCATGCCGTGGCTGATTTCCATTTTTAGGGGCAGCCTGTTGTATGGGTATATCCCCAAAGAATCGAAAGAGGTTACCGTGTTTTTTCGGTTTGTAATGAGTGAAAATGAAGTTTTTTTATAGAACTGGATTTGAAATAATTATTTTTAATCCTCGATAGCATATGCAAATAATTCTTGCAAAAAAAAAATCATGTTTCTTTAAGACGGTAACTATTGCTACACCCTGTAATTTCCGAATTAAAATTTTATGCTAGTTATAGCGGTCGTAGCAATTCAGGTTCATTGTAAATTTCAACCGTCTGTCTGTAACGGTTTAAAAGTTTGGTCATATACATCAAATTACATAAACTATTGCGACACCCTGTAATTTATAATTTTAAATATTTATACTTATTATAACAGATATAGTAATGGACATTCTGTCTAATTGTTAAGTGTTTATCAATAACTGTTTAAAAGAGAGGGGCACCCTTTTAAATTCAAATTTTAATATAGATACTTTTTAAAGAGGACTTTGTCATACAGATTCTTTTTAAATTTTAAATTTGTGTCCATATAGATCAAATTACATCAACTATTGGGACACCCTTTAATTTCCAATTTTAATCATTTATACTTGTTTTTATATCAGACGTAGTAGTGAACATTCTCTCTATTTTTCAAGTGTTTGTCTAAAACGGTTCCAAAGATGAGGACATAATGGTCAAATTACATCAATAATGGGGACGCCCTTTAATTTATAGATCCAAATTTTATACTTGTTTTAATAGTGGACTAAGCAATATAGGTTCTTTGTAAATTTCAACTGTCTATCTATAACAGTTGAAAAGTTTGGCCATATATATTACTTTTACATTAACTATTGGGACACCCTTTAATTTCCAAATTCATATTTTACACTTGTTATTTTAGCGGACTTAGCAATACAAGTTCTTTTTAAATTTCAACTGTCTGTCTATAACGTTTGAAAAGTTTGGCCATATATATATCAAAATAAACCAACTAATGGGACACCCTTTAACTTTTAATTTAGGATATTTATACTTGTTATAACAGACATAGTAGCGAACATTCTGTGCAACTTTCAAGTGTTTGTCTATAACGGTTCAAAAGATAGGAGAATAAAGGTGAAATTAAGTCACCCATGGGGTCACCCTTTAATTTTTAATTTTATTTTTTAATTACTTCTTGTTATTGGGAGCTACAGTGATATGCACTTTTTTGTAATTTTAAATTGGTGACCTATAAAGTTCATAATACACGTAAAAAAGATATATGTTGTATGGGGACACCCTTTAATTTTGAAAATTTTGAAATTCTTTTAAAATGGGACCAATCTATAGCCATAACCTTTCAAAAATTTTTAAAATCGGTTCAGAAATGACCGAGTTCTGAAGGCACAAACATACAAAAAAAAAAAAAAAAGCAACACACAGACGAATTGATAACCTCCTTCTTTTTTTGAAGTCGGTTAAAAAGCGATATTTTTTCATTTTTGTAACTGAACTGTAAGAGGTACACTTTTTAACCGACTTCAAAAAGAAGGAGGTTATCTATTCGTCTGAATGTTGCTTTTTTTATGTATTAGCGCAGAACTCAGCCATTTCTGAACCGATTTTAAATTTTTTTTCTTTATTTGAAAGATTATGCTTTCAGTTTGGTACCATTTTAAAAACAGTTCATTCTATTAACTTACATGTTTTTACGTGTATTAAGAACCGTAAAGGGCACCAAATTAAAATTTAAAGAAATTGCGTGTCGCTTTAGTTCCCAGCAGCAGAAATTAGTAAAAAATAAGTTTAAAATTTAAAGGGTGTCCCCACAGGTGACGTAATTTGACCTATATGGGCCCATCTTTTGAACCGTTATAGACAAAACCTTGGAATTTGACAGAATATCGATTACTATGACTGTTATAATAAAATGTTTAAATATTCAAAATTTTAAATTAAAGGGTGCTCCAATAGTTCATTTAATTTGATGTATATGGCCATACTTTCTAAGGCCGCTATAACAAAAAGTATAAAATTTGAATTTGGAAAGGGTGTCCCTATAGTTAATGTAATTCTATATATGTGGCCAAACTTTTGAACTGTTATAGACAGACAGCTAAAATTTACAAAGAAACTGTATTGAAAAGTTCACCATAGCAAGTATACAATTTGAATTTAGAAATTAAAGGCTGTCCCATAAATTATGTTATTTGCTCTATATGGCCTTATCTTTTGAACCGTTAAACACAAACTCTTAAAAATTAGACAAAATGTCCACTACTTTCTATGGTATAATAACAAGTATAAATATTTGGAATTATAATGTAAAGGGTGTCCCAATAGTTCATGTAATTTGATATATATGGCCAAACTTTTGAACCGTTATAAACAGATAGTTGGAATATACAAAGCCTCTATAACAACAGGTCTTCAATTTAAAATTGTAAATTAAAGGGTGTCGCAATAGGCGATGTTATTTGATCTATGTGACCCTCTCTTTGAAACCGTTTTAGACAGAGGCTTGAATGGTGTCCCCATAAAAGACGGATGCTGGTGAAAATAGCTTAACTTTTGAACAGTAATAGGGAGAAGCTTGTCATTCACATAGTATTTACCTTTTTTCCCTCTAATTTTGGCTCATCTTTTATTTGGTTTAAATCTAATTCTTACAGATTACTTCTTACATTTTTAGTTTAGAATTGGTGCCCTTCTATCTGTTGTGAAGTCGATTTTTTTGCGAGAAATATTTTAAATTATAAGTATGTGGATTCAGGGAGTCAAGGAATATAAATAAGAAAGTGTTAATAAAATCTGAAGTAGTCATTTTGATTGCCTTGTTGATTTGACAAGGAATTACCTTAAGTATTATTCTATTGGTTCAGAATTGCCAGAGTTAACAATATTTAAAAATTGATATTTTTTGGTTCCACCATTCATCTTACATTACTTTGTTTACCATCATGTAATAATGTTTACAAAATTTTTCTTTTTAAAAAAATCCAAAATTGTTAATATTATCTAATTATTAATTTATCAACTTTAAATTTGTTAAAGATACATTTTAACCAGAGTTGAAAACCTAGATGCTCATTCTCCTATATTTATGTTATATAAATTCATTAATAAATAAAATAAAATAAAAAAATGATATTTCCACCACAATAAGAGAATTTTTTATATTTTTAATCATAGTGAAAAACAGGTCTATCTCGTAATGGCACAACAGATTGAGGCCTATGATAGATAGAAAAGCAAGAGGGTTACCTTTTATCCTTTGGGTACTCCACTTTCTGAAATATATTTTTGTCTAATAGCTCGCGCAATCTAACTCCGATACTTATTATGGATTTACTTTACAATTTATGGCGTGACTATCTCAATCACATTTTGTACGCTTTAATTTGGAGACTTTAATTAATCCAAAAATAGGTTGGTTCATTTATGAATTGTCCAATGTGGTTGTGCGCGGTGAATAAACCAACATATTGTCCTTCAGTAATTGGTTGAAATGACAAGCCACCATTAAGAGTTATCAAGAATCTTCCAAATGGATTCCAAAAGAGTATGAAAGCAGGTTATTATTTTTTTCCTACCTGATGCTTTAAACATAGACTACAGCGGCTACACCGTTACACGACTACAAATTCCGTTGGCTACAATTGTCGCCGTCTAGTCAGATAATTAGGTATATTGAAGATGACAGCTACATCGTAAAATCTGACATAAAATAAAATAAAAATAAAATAAATTTTTCAAAGAATACTTTTATCACCTCAAAACAGCTAAATTTATTTGCTCAAAAGCTCTTGAATATAAATAAATTTGTATTTTTTTTTTAATTCTGTGACATTCCCTTCTGTTGTCGTTTACAAAAAATAGAAATTAGCCTAAGTTGACTACAGCCACAACAAAGGTCGTGCAGCCATGTAGCTTTGATGTCGTGAAAATAATCGTTTTCATGTAAACGTGTGTATTTTAATTTTGACAGATTGTAGTCGGTAGTTTGCTGTCGTCTATGTGTTTACTGAATGAACTTGGATTTTGTTTAAAGAAAATCGAAATATAGATAGTGTGACCTGACTGTGTGAGAATTCAACCCAAAGCGTTTTTAGGATTTGCTTAGTACATACCATGGCATAATAATAAAGGTATAACTGTTAGAAGAGCTGTTTAAATTTGCTTATCTGAAAATGTCAAACCTTATACAAATCTCTGTTCGCGCACTTACATAAAAATTACATAAATCATTCAAAAAAACAGTTTTTTATATTACTCAATGCATTGTAACTAATTGCTGTATTATATTCAATCCTTTATTTAACTTGTAATGTTTATGTTTTTTAGGTAAAACTTTTCAACTAAATTTAAATCAGTTCTCGTAGGCGGCAATTCGATATTCGACATAACCTTATGACAATAAAATAATATGCTCAACTGGATTTGATTCTGCTGCTAGGGTCATGTGCAGCCCTCTCAATTCCTGACTTGCTAAAAGCAGCCATATCGGCGATAGGCTCGTTAGATTTAGTTTATAAGTACTGCATATTTATTTAGGTGTCCTACCTACATATATCTACAGGGTCCCTCTATATCTGCAGACTCTTTTAATGAGGTCGAAACCCACAATGTAAGGGATCTTTTGAATAATGGTTATTATATTATGGCTTGTACAGGTAGGGCCGCCCCGAGGTTAGTAGGTGCCCGGGGCGAGATTGTGATCTGACAATTAATTGTTCTAAATAAATGTATATTTCCCATCAAATTTATTTTTTTTTTTATTTTATACTTTTATTTAAAAAGGGTTACATATTATGTAGTAAAAATAAAAAATTTTAGGGATAGAAATTTTTTTTAATTTTATTTCGATTTAGGGAGTCAAAGAATGTAAGTAAAAAAAATCAATCAAATCTGGAATGGCAAACATTAACGTTTTATTTTTTTCCCATTTGCTGCATAACGAAGCTGATGTTGATTACAAATATATCTTTTTTGGGTAATTTTTGGATAATAGTCTGCCTTTAATGGCAAGGTACCTTTAAAAATTAACTCTTTTTTTCGTTTTTTTTTTTAATTCTGGCCAAGAAGATAGATCCGTATTTATCAAGCCAACAGTTTTAGGAGAAGAAATTAATATCCTTTTGTCAGCTTCAGTCTCATTAATAGCCCGTTCAGGCTGCCACGAAATTAAGTAATTTCGAACTGAGATTACGAACGAAATCTAAAGTGTTCATACTGGTCTTTTTGATATTTGAGTTAATTTCGCAAACAGCTGATCACGTTTAGTTATGTTTGTTTAATTTAATTCTTTTGCAAAAAGCTCTGGTACAACACTTTTGTATTGATTTAAAATATACACGAATGTTAATAACAAAACTACAACAAAATTATTGTACAATTATGTATATATTTCCATTATTTCATTTGGCTTTTAAATTTTTTTTCCAACAAAACGAACTTTCAAAGTTGTAAATATGGTCATGGTTGCAAAAAAAGTAGCCTTTTCTTCAAAACCAGCGTTGTCTATGGTAATTTCAAGTTAATTTCGACGAAATTAAGTAGAATGAGTTAATTTGGGCAATGGTAAAATTTATGCGAAATTACGTAATTTCAATTTGATTTCGGTCGAAATCACGAAATGACTTAATTTCGTGTCATTAGAATCTGAATCTGGTATTAATAGTATTTCAACTTCATTAAGTGTACTCACGTTCACTGATGACAACCGAAGAACTAGAAGGAGCAAAATACGAAGCGAGCTTTGGGAGCTTCTTAAGAAGCACTTCAGTCGTTGCCTCCTCTTCTCTTACTAATTGGGTCTTTGTACTCCAGACAGTTTTTTAAACATGACGGTAAAAAAATATTCAGTTCGTAATAATCCTACTGAATGTTTATGGTATGGCAATTGGTAATTTCAAATATAATATTATTGTTTTCGTGTTTTACTTCTTTATTACTTTTTTGTGGGCAATGAAAGAACCAATACTAACTTTTAAATAGCTATCCGTTTTTAATTCGCACACTCGCCGGCGTCATTGGACGGTTCATCGTACATTTGAAAAACGGTGTTTACACCTGGCAAATTGAGCCACGAGTGGAGCATACGTAGGTGCCCTTCTACAACTTTTTGTTATTTGTTTTAATAGTCATTGATTACATTCGAATTTTTCGTCAAATATTCAATATTCGTGCTCCTGTCCATAACGCCAACAGCGATATTTCTTTCTCCCTTACACAAATTTGCGCCCCCTTCACCGTGGCGCCCGGGGTGATCGCCAACCAGAATAACTCTGAAAACTGAACTTAAGCCATTTTAAAATTGAACAAAATGAATTAACCGAGATTGATCTTTATAAATTTAAACTTTTAAATTATATAAATATGATTACTTATGTATGTATGTGAAACAAATATCTAAAATCTTTTTATACTTCTAAGTACGGAGTATTAAAAATTTAAAACCTTTTCTTAAAAATGCTTCCTTTCTCATATACATAATTTATTTTAATTATTTGAAGTAAACCAGTTTTATTTATTATTATAATGTTTAAATGTTTTTATTATAAATAATAATTTGAAATAGAAGTGTTTGCGAACACAGCTCATGTTATTTATATTTTTATTTATATTTTGGTAAAATAATTTGACACAGTCGGGCAAAAACAGTTGCTTAGTTTTTTTGAATTCGCCCTGCATATACCTGTATTATTGTACCATGGTACATACACATGAAGTAACAATAAAATCTTTGATCATATAAGCTCATTTGTAGAGTACCTTCTTGATAAAATACTATTATTACTTCTTTTCTTCTCTTTTTGTAGCTTAGTAAAAATTTCAATTAGGAAAATAAAAAATCTGACATTTCTGCCATTTAGAAGTTACTTATTTTTCTTTTAGTGATGTAATTTTAACCTTAAAACTTTTTTTTTTTACTTCTGAGACATGAGTTCTCTAGTCATCATAATGTTAAGATTGATGGCATAAATTAAAAAGAAAAGGTCAAGTTCGTTACTAAACAAAAATGGCAAATAAACAAATAGATAAAAAGAAGTTGCGATTGCGACTTGCTGTTAAAAACAATTCAAGAGCAGACAGATTTAACACCAAATGAGTCCTCTGTAAATATTTGCTAGATTTTTCAAAACAGACAAAAAGAAAAAAATAAATAAATAAAAACAAAAGTAAACACAGGTACTATCTTTGGTTATATTTTTATGTGTTTGCAACAAAAGGGACAAAATCATATCCATATCGTACAGAAATGCAAATGAACTAAGCCTACGGAAAAAGGCAAACAGAGAAAAGTATAAAAATACATTTTTTAATTCTTGTTTAAATCTGTGTAGGTCGCAGTCAAATGCGTAGATGGCAATGAAATATAAAGACTTTTAGACAGCCAAATAAATACTCTATTTCTATTTATTTATCTCAAAGGATATGAGTATGTTGAGTAGTGGGCTTTGTTTTATGTTTAATGCTATTAAAGACAAGTTCAAAATTGTTAAATTAATAAAAAAGCTGTAGTCGAATTATAGCCAGTCACTAATTTATAATTTAATCATATAGAATAATTCGTATAGGTTAGTATCGTGCTTAACATACTCTAAAAAATATTTAATCTTGCAATTAGCACTGCTGTTGCGTTAATTGTATCTTTCGGCAACATACAAGCATTTTCATTTTTTCCGTTCAATACAACCAAAATTAATAGGTTGATTATGGATAGCAACCCAATCTCAGTTGCGTAGTCAAAAGCCATTTTTGTCAGTTGCCATAAAGTTATCGATAATGTTATTTTGACAGTCTAGCAATTGGATATAAATGTAAACAATAAAATAGTTTTTAATAAATAGCAAAGAAAAAACAGACAAAAAATATTTCATGTCTACAGATTTGATTCATTTTTAAATTAATATTCAATCTCTATTTAAAAAATGTGAAATGTGCCTAAACACACTCGCCAATTTAATACAAGTTTATCATCATGTTCTAACCAAGGCGGTCTAAAAATTAAAAATCTTTATCTACCTAAAGATCCTCCTGTAAATTACAACCCTCCGTGTCTTGAATGTTAAAAAGCTGGGACCAGCTGCTGATCAAATATGTGTCTATAAAAACAGGGAATATATATCGTTATTCTTTTGTTGGTTGATTATGAGGGCCAATTTGCGTTGTCTGTAAGATTATGAGGATAAAGAAAAATAAATTTCCTTTTAGTGTTAGTTCAGTTTTTACTTTATAATTTGTAAAAAAATCAACAGCTACCACAATTTTATGGTTGCCATTTTGGCAACTAAAATTAAAAACTTTTAGTTGCCAGTTGCCATTTGTAATACAATTTCGGCAACTGACAACGCAACTTTGGTTGGGTTGCCATCCATAATAGATCTATAAATAAATATTTGAGTTAAAAAATATATTCATTAATAAAAAATCTATTAGTTCTTGCGTAGCAGCTTACATAATTAATATTGAACCTAAAAACATAAGTGTAGGGTACATAAGGTGCAAAATGTTAATATTGAAAGCAAAAAAAATGACCAGCGGCTAAAAAATGCACGATAATTTAAAATGCAACACATGATTTTTACTAAAAACATTAAACAGTCTTACAAAAATTTGTAGGATATGAGATATCTAGAGAGTAACTTAACCAGAGAGCACTTAAAACTCAGAGAGAATTTGTATCTTAGAGATACTAAAAATAAAACATAAACAAACTCTAAACTGGAACTGATCTAATTGGAAAATTGCTGTTGCTTTTGAGAGTTCATAGTTTCATTCCAACCAGCCACTTGTTGGTTGTTCAACAATAATAAAGATATTTATTTTAGCCACAAGAGAATTTATCTTATGGATACATTCCAGTCAAAACAAGTAGGCATGTAGTATTTTTGAGTGATACGATGTGTAAAGTATCTCTGGTTTTTCAATAATGGACAGTCGCGATTTGTCTTTAATGAAAGGTTATACAAACTACGGTTGATTTATTTAAATTTACGATTTATTCAAATAAACTGAACTTACGATTTTTTTCGATTTATGCAAATAAGATTTTGGAAATTTGTTCTAAAAAAATTTAAATTTAAGATAAAATGAAAATAAAATAAACTGTTTCATTTAAGAAAAAAAAATTATTAAAAATTCTCAAGGCCTGTCATGTTAATAAAACTACATACATATGTATAAATAAAATAAAAATAAGCTAAATGTTCTATTACATCAATAAAAATAATTCTCATAATTTATTAAATCCGATTAAAATTTTGTTATTTTAATTCATGTGTGATTACAATGCATTGTGTTTTTGTAAATAACTAACAACAGTGTTGGAAAATAAGGATTAAAATTAAATCATTAAAAAAATACAAAAATAAAAATAATAATAGAAACAACTACAAAAAGACAAACAAATAAATTAACTCCTCATGATGTTTATTAAAGCATGAGCTCTATTTTATTGTCATTGCCACAACGTTATAAGCGCCAATTACAAGCAATGACTCTTGCCGTCATCATCATTTACACCACTTTGGTGTTCTACCAAAGTTCATACGGATATCCCAATATCGAAGTAAGTATGGTTTATAAGACCAATAGCGTGGACAAATTAAAAACAAGATTATTTTTTGTAGGATTGGTAAATGACTTTATTTATGTAAAGTTAAAAAATACAAACTTTTCTAGTGCTGCGGGAGAGCAGAGAGAAATTTAGTTGATATTATCAAAATTTTGTTAAGACAGCTAGATATTTTTATGTCTTGTTTGTATTGCCGGATTTTTTTAAATGTTGTTGTTTTGGTGTGTTATAATTATAGAGACAGCTGTAGTGCTATTACTACTAGTCTGTTTCTATGAAGATGCGAATTCGATTCCACTAAGAGATTGGTATTTTGTTCGCTACACAACCACAGAAACAAATTAATTTTTATTCAAATGGTGGACACTTTTATTAGAACAAAATAATAACAAAGATTTTATGGCAAAATTGATTTAAAAAAATACATATTTCATTTACAAAAAATTAATTTATCATTAACGGTATTCAGTTTTAGAGGCAAATTGTCTTGCGAAAGTGCAAATGCGTAATATCATTCAAATTTTTGGATTTAAAAAAAACTATATTAGGTGAGGTTAATCGCAGAACCAGAGGGTCCATTGTTATTCCCTTCGGCTAAACTAAAACATATTATGTACTTGTACTTTTGCAAGACCATCAAACACTAAATTGCGCCTTTGGTTGTCCAGTTTTTTTTAATAAAAAAAAGATTTAATAAACCACTTTAACATTTGGAAGATAATTGCAATAAATATTTCTGATTGGCACAGAGTGACAATTTATATCAAACTGGCTCACTTGGGTACATTTTAAAAGTGTGCGATGTTACGAGGATTTATACAAAGCATTAAGAATCCTACATAGCAATTATTCATGATACTTTATTTTAAAAAGTTTATGGGTTTGTTATAGTGCACCCTGTATACAACGAGATGATTATAAAAATTTCATTTGAAATATTTGTCACTTTAACCAGTGCACCTGCACTGTTTACATTGGAAGGTGATTCATCTCCCAGTTTTGAAGTCTAATGAAATCGTCCGTAATTTTATTTCCAGAAACATATGCATAACGCCATTTCATTAGGCGATGCCCGGAATCCGTAAACCAACTTACACTTCATATAGACAAATAAAAAAATTTCGCAAGGTTTCCAAAATAGCCGTTCATTTCAATGAAGATCTCTTTTTTCAAATTTGAAAACAGAAAGTAGTCGCTGGGTGATAAATCTGAAGAAGTATGATGGATGGGATTGCAGTTGGCAACACATTTCATAAACTATACGCGAATAGCTTTTTCATAGCTTACTCGCTCGGTTGAGATGCTACACTGCCTGGTATCATGTTCTTGTTTTCTTTAATTTTATAACATATTAAATTATCGAATATTTATGTTAATTTTTTCAAGTTAATAAAAGACAAAACAAAAATATCATAACTATGATTCAATTTACAAAAAACTTTTAGCAATTCGGTCGAAAAAATTTTAAATAAATCTATTTCATCTCATACATATTTGTTATCTATCACGATGTTAAGTATACTGCGTTTTAGAAATAAAAAAAACATGTTTAAAGTAAAAGTTTGAAAAATAGTCATGAGAAAGTTAATCTAAATACAATTTATTAAGTATAAATAAGGAAAAAATAAATTATTTTTAGGTTTAAAAAATATTGGTGCCAACGTAAAACAAGTTTCTCCAGCTGCGACAGCTGTTAAAAATAATAAAAACATATCTACATCTCTTTTATCGTTAGTGTTACAAAACAATCAACACGAATTAATTACACGAATATTTTAAAAAATTTTAGTTTGAAAAAAGTGAAAATATTTGTGGTCATTTAGGTATTAAAATTACTTGTTTGTTAAATATTTTTTTTAATATTTAGAGTGGTTTAATTGGTTGTCACTTTGGCACACAAAAATATCAAACTAGTTTGGGCGAAAATGGGCAAAAAACCAACCGACGTATAGACGCGTTTCGAATCTGAAATGAAATTTTAAGAAAATCAATCTGTAAACATAAACTAATAATTAAATACTTCAACGAAATCCAAAACTCTCTTTAAGTAAAATAACGTGGTTCAAATGCTTAGGATTAAAACGAATTTTCTTTAGTTTTATTGAAACGAAAAGAGTGCAAAACACTCCTTACTTATCATAAAATTGCTGTACCTACACAAGATGTGTGCGTCCTGACAACATTTTGTTCTCTTTATTTAATAAATAAGCTAACATGGCCTGATTTCTTTAATGAATATAAAACAATTTATTTACATACCATATACATATTTTAGATATCTCTTGATAAAGTCAACAAATAATTGACGAAACGTCGGCAAAAATGTAAATTACATTGTTTTATTTACATTAAAGAAGTCACTGGCCAATATATTTCAATATTTTGTTCTATTTTGCTTTGAAAGTAATCCACACCAAATTTTAAGACCCTTACGTATTTTCCATCCCTAGGAAAAATTCTAAAATTTATATAAAATTCTAAAAATTATTGTAAAGCTCTCTTAAAACAGCGACATCTGTTGCACAGCATGGCTTAAAATATACATCTTTCAAAAATAAAATATGTCTTAAAGTATGCAGTTCCTTTAAATCGGTAAAAAAAAGTCGTCGTACTTTCACTGCTATTTCTCCACATTGGGATTGGGATACTAAGATACCTTAAAACCAATCCATCAGTTTTTATGTGATGCGAACACAAAAAAATAAAGACAGACAGTAAATGAGTTACTATTTTATTATATGTATAGACTAGCTGTGTCCGCCACGTCGTGGGCGTCCTGACAATATTTTGCTCGGTTTTGCTTTGGCTCCCTGGATATAATTCTAAAATTTATAAAAAAAAATTTAAAATTATTGTAAAGCTGTGTAAAAGGTTTTTAAAATATTTTATTAACATTGTAATTCCTCAAAGTAAAAATACAAATCAAATACAAATTTTATTAAATTAGCGTCTGATGTTGCGCAATAGATTTTAAAATATCCCAGTTTTAAACCGAAAATTTCAGTACCTTTAAACCGGGAATTGCGTTTTTTTACTGATTTTTCTCCACTTTCTCTTAGAAATGAGATAGTTTTGCGGAGAAAAAGCATCCTATATTGAAATCAGGATGCTAAGCTACCTCCTCACAAAATTTTATTAAAATCTATCCAGTAGTTTTTACGTGATGCGAACACAAATGAAAATCACAAGGTCAGACAGACAGACGAAAATGTGTTACTATTTTATGGCAGATGTGAAAGTAATAATGACTGAAACAAGATTACGCTAATCTGCACCTTAATTTTTTTCGCATGTTGGTTAGAGAATTGTGTTCCTATTGTGAATTTAATTGCAGGATTGCCAATAATTCCAAACATGTTTTTGTACGAAATTTTATTAATCAATTTGTTGATCGCAGACTTTGCAACCTTTACAATGGGCAAACCGTGACGTCTAACTGGAAATCTTCTTTCTCATCATAGAGTCTCCCGTAACGGCTAACATTTACCTTGGAGATATTTATCGAATGCTAGCCAGTGCTGGACATTTACACAAAATGTACGCTACCGTCTCAGCCCCTTCCAGGCACATTCTGCAGTCTTGGCTATATACTGCTTAAACTTTACATGACATGTCACTGCATAGTGCTTCAAATTATATTGAAGTAATTTCCTTCCTTCCTGCCGAGGAGCTATTGACTCATTATTGCCCTTACAGACTAATTCGTGATTCTCATGTCAGATATCCTTGTCTTGAAAATAGATGTCCATCCAACAGAGCGCTATGTGCGAAGAAAAGTCTATATTAGAACTGGTCGACAGCGTTCGCTCGGCTTAAGTCATCTTTCTAGAAGAGTCAACACCTAACTTGCAGTCTGTTGCTATACGTCCCCGCGATGACACTAGACTCGATTAACTGCGAGCCATACCATTGCGTCTCCCAGCCGACGACCATAAAAAACACGATATAATAATTTTGTTGTTAAATTTTTACTGCAGAGGCAAAAGTACAATCAATATCTTATTTTTGGTACTTTAATCGTAAAGTTAAATATTTTACGGACCTTCCTTAGCAGGTTCTACTTGTGCCGATTTATTTTACTAAAAATAATACCAAAATCAAGATAACTTCTTTAGGAAACAAATAGTTTTTCAATTAAATCAGTATTTAACTTTATTTTTTTATTTGATTAATTAAGATTAAAATCGCTTACGAAATAGATCTCAAATATCGCTAGTATTTTTAAATGCTTGAATTAAAATGAGACAGGTATTTTTCTTAGTCGCAGTCTTTTTGAACCTTATTTTATCTAAACTATAGAAGATAAATAAGATACAAGTAAATTTATATTGTATTTAAATTTGTCTTAATTTGTTATCTTCGGACAAAAGAGTTGATAAAAGACAATGAAATAAAATCATATTAGAAAGACTATTTTATGAGCAAATGATCACTGTTATTCAATACATTTAATCTAGAATATAAACAGCAATAAAGTAATATTTAAAAATCTTCATAATAGTTGTCTTTAAAGTTATTTTTCATAGGCAAAGATAGACATCACACACAAAATTTTTCAATAATAAAATTTATTTCATTCATAAATTAATCATTAGTTTTTTTGTTAACAACTTGTAGCTTGTATTTTAAAAATGTTTCTTCCCTTTTTTGATGATGAATACAATATACAATTCTGTTTTACATTAATCTCTTGTTGGCGTTTTGGAATTAAATCATCAGCATCAGCAACACCGCATACATTGTGCATTTTAGAGTTGGTTGGTTGTCAATGAAATCAACACTTTTCGTTTATTATTCACCACTTTTTTGTTTCTAGCGCTGGATGGGTATTCTTCTTTGACCAAAATTGAATTTTATATTTTTTACCAGCAAAAATTAAAAAAAAAAAAAAACTAAACCAAAAATGTTCATAAAATCAAGCAAAATAACGAAAAATGTTAAAAATATATAACAATAATCATAAAAATCAGACAAAAATACAAAAAACTTTATGACATAGCAAATGTCTGTGCAAAAGTGTAAATGATTATTTTTCGTTTATTCATTGAATGAATATAATAGTTATGAGTGCAGATATTCATTCATATATTCCCGTAATCGTACTTTTAAATGCATCTATAAATACCCAGCTGTATTGGTGCATTGATCTTTAACAAAATTATGATAAATTTTATTAATAGAATTTTAGTTTATTTGACAATATGTCTCCTATTTATGACAATCTTTAACCATTTTGTATTACCATAGATTATAATTAGGGAGTATAACATATAACTAATTCATAAATTGGTTTAACTTTTCTTATGAATACAACCGATATTTCAAGAAAAATTTAATTTGTAGTGAGGTCCACCACATAAAAATAAGAAATTAAGATCTCGTTTCTTTTAAACTAAAAGAGTTTGGTTTTATCTCTGTCTTATTAATTTTTCGAAATCTAAACATTTGAGTTATAAGTTAAGCTTTTGTGAGGTATGTAAATGAATTCGGTGATTACACATGATCCATAAAATTCTCTTTAGAAACGGTCTGAATAAAACTTAACTTGAAAATAGTACGTCTGCTATGATCGTGTAAAATTTAATTTATTTATATATTAATGGTATACCCAGCCACTTCTGCAGATTGCAGAAAGAAAACAATCCCAGGAGGCTTAAGTCTGGTTAAAAAGGTTTTTTTAGAACCAAATTTTTAATTAATTCTTTTGGCATTTGCAATCTGTAAAACCATTTTGAAACTTTTATTACTCTATTTTGCTATAAATCGACTCACTAAGCTAATAACTTAGGATAAGGTCAAAATCGCATAAAAAGACCTGTTTAAAAAGTTACAGACTTTTCACTGCCTTCTCGAGAACTGTGTTCGAGAAATAATGAAAAAATCCCGTTTTTAAGGGACTTCTTAATTTTTTCTGGTGAGAAGAATGTCGAGCAGTATTTATCCGTTGTCGTATTGACCAATTTTTCTGTGTTTAGCCGCCAAATAATAATTGCAAGGGTCTATTTGTTTGAATTTACGAGGGGAAAAACTAATAAAATTTTTAAAGTAACACCAATAACTAAATACAAGGTGGCCGCCGGGAAGATACACTACTTTGTTTTGCCGCCATTTTAGTAAACATTAGTCTTGACAGTTTATATTTAGCAATCGTGAAGTAGACACGTGACCAATTTATTATGGAATAATATTCGATAAACTAACGTGTTTTAATCGTTAAAAATCGTTACGTGAAATTTTTGGGAGAAACAAAGTGCGAACAAAACGCAGTATTTATCGTGTAGTGAATGATTTCGAAAAAAGAGGGTCTGTAGGTCATAGGCCCAAGCATGGACCACAACGTACTGCAATATCGGCTGAAAACATTATTGCTTGGTCTTCAAAAACTTTGGCCACAATTTTGCACAAGGATTTGCATTTGTTTCCATTTAAGATTCAGTTGACACAAGAGCTTCTTCCACAAGACCATTTACGCCACCGTACATATACCAATGGGATGTTACAGCTCGTGACAACCCCGATTTTCATGAAGAAATCATAATGAGTGACGAGGCACATTTTTATTTTAATGGATAAGTGAATAAACAGAATATGTAGTCGGTTCTGGGCAATGGAAACCCCTCAAATTATCAGACACCTTTGCATCCATTTAAAGTGACAGTCTGGTGTGCAATTTGGTCAGGAGGAATCATTGGACCTTATTTCTTTGAAAATGAAAACGGCGTAATGGTAACTACAAATGGGGAGCGATATCATGATATGATTGAAAAATGTTAAGTTGCAAGGCGACTTAAAAATTTTTACATCAAGATATAGTTTTTTGTATTCAAAACAATAGTTTTTATAATGTGAAAGTAAAAGCAAAGGTCCCATATTTTTGAGACTTATATCAGAAACACCCCAATATACCCAAAAACACGACCTTATAGACCCAAAAATAAGTCTTCTGTCTATATAATTCTAGGAGTTCTATTAATAGTGGAGAATCACATATCTCTGCTGAAAAAGATTTATTAGAAGGTCATATCTCTGCAACACAAACCTATTTTGAGAAGTTTAGGAATTCTTACAATGTGAAGAGTTTGGAAAAGTCAGATAATCGATAACAAGCTTAAAACAGTTTATGTTGGACAATAAAAAAATCACTTGGAAAAAAATGGGGTTTCCTACCCACGATCCTATCTACTGACTTTACCATAAGAACACTATGACGAAATAGTTCAATTTTCAAATTGATTGAAAAAGGGTAGGCAGGACATGCGTTTGCCTTTCAAAACACTCATATTTAAAGCAGCAAATCATTTTTCTTTTTAAACACTAGTGGTGAACAAAACAAGTCAATTGGGGTACTGAAACAGTCTGCTACTGTTCGAGTTCTTTTTCCATTTCGTTATAGGGTAACAACTACAGTCTACAGAAAATTATCATCAGAATTGCAGGGTATCTTTAGTGTGTGTGTTTTTGTGGATATTTATGTGTCTGCATAATAGCTATTTTTATGGATTTTTAACAGAGTTTATATTACCAATGAACAGAAACTCTACAAATAGAGCATTAAAAACTGATTTGTTTATATTTATTTGCTATCCTGTTACACACATAACCCAGGGAATTATCGTTGTTTACTCGAATGAATGTTTAAAAAATTCAAACAAAAACAAAGCAGGTGCAATTTTTTGGTTGTTTGAAAAACAAAATGGAAAAGCAGGATGAAATTAATGTCTTTATAACGTTTTTTTTTTGTTTGGTATGAAAACGCGCAAAAGTCAAAGTAACTGCTGGTTTTCGTTATAGAGGCATTTAATTTTAGATTTTATTTTGTAAGTGAATATTTTTATAATAAATTCTTTATTTTGTTTTCGTTTTTTAAAGAAAGAAAAATAATATTAATGGAGAAACGGTACACAACAGAGTCAGAGCTCTTAATCTCCTTCCAAATTACTGCAAGATTGTTTTAAACCAAGGTGGCGAAAATAAAGAAGCCCAGGGATTGATTAACAGCCAAACCTAAACAAGGGCGTTAAGCGCACAATAGCTGTCAAAAATTCTCATGTATGTACATACAAAATGCAAGGCGAATTCATACCAGGTGTAAGCAGTAGGATAACAACTACAACAAAACAACAACTTTGACATTAGATTAGCAGATATGAAACAATGTATTTTTTGACAACACATTAGCAAAAAAACGAGAGCAAAAAACAATCAGCTGGGCTATCGACTCCACCTGGTATGAATTCGCCTTGTACAAAATGTATGAAGCAAATCTAATTAGAGCGGCGTCAATGCTTAGTAATTGAAAAAATCAATTTTGGTACCGTTAGGTAGGTAGTGAAGTGAAATGCAAACATACTGTTGTTTTTTTTTTGTGTAAGAGTGATGACATTTTAGCTACTTTCTTTTTTATTTAGCGATTTTATCTCTATTTTGTTTTTAAATATATTAGATTTTATTAAACAAAATAAGTTAACATACTAGTTATTACAAAGTGTTGCACTCTTATTAAGGTTTGTTCAAAACCAAGCGCTAGGCAGCGTTACGCCTTGCGCGCTAGTTTGGGTTAAGCTGTTACAGGCAGTGTCTTCCTAATGCCAGCAGTAAAAGTTAAGTCCGACATTTGTCATTGTAGTCTCTCTTCTAGACTTAAGGTCTGACGACGTATTGTTAGTTCAAATGCATTGAATGTACAAAAAATAAAATAAAAAAATTAATTTTAAATTATTCGCTACTTTTTGTCCCAATGTACGTCGCTAGAATAAACAGTATTATTTTTAAAATGTAAAAACTCTACCATTTTCTATCTGCTAAAGCACGTTTATTACTATCATCTTAATTAATTGTTCATTCGTTAGGTTCTAGTGTGTATTAGTTAATGACAGTAGCTTTTTAATTTTAAAACCTATGACTTCTTTAAGTATATTTATGTACTCTTATCATCTATTTTGCTATAGTTTTTTTTTTGAACAAATTAAGAAAAAAGTGACATAAGAACGTTGCAAAAAATTCAAGTATAAAGTAATATCACGCGTGACCTGTGCTCTTATTTTCCGTTTCATAAAACGGCTTGTATGCGACGTCAATGTTTGTTTCTCAATGTATATCTTCGACAACACCGGTACTCTATTTCCAGGGAATACAACAAAACAACAACTAAAATAATGACATGTATAGTACAAGAACTACAACAAATATCAGGGGAATATTTTATACGTAAAAGTGATGACATTCTCGTAAGAATAATGAAACGTGAATAACAACAAATGAAAACAAAATAAAAAAGAATAAAGAAAGCGATAAGTGGGAACAAGAGAAAAACATCAACTACAAAATAAAAATTTATTTAATGATTTGCACAGGTTAAGTAAGACACTACATTGGACTTTTGATGCAGGCTCTTCACTGTTTTGAGATCGCTTGAAACTGACGATGATTTGAAGAGTTAATATAGTACTCAGCTGTCACTCTATTTTCCCTTAGTAATCTAAATGATAGCAAGTCAAATGTTTTCTGCGAGAAACTTTTATTTCAATAATTTAGCTTTTTAGATTTTTTTTTTACGATTTACGAAATATGGCGTAATTCCCTCTAAATGTGTTAAACTAAAGGCTCAAAATAAGTAATTTTACATGCGAACTGTTGGAAAACAATAATCATTTTACTGCATCTTATTAGAATAATGTGTGGGTAAACCTAAAATATATGTTTAGGTCTAATAGACTTTTGAAATTTTTATTTATAAATATTTAAAAGCCTCGATAGACTGATTTGTAGTGTGGGAGTCTATCACACACAGACTTAAAGAGAGTTAGTCTGTCTGTCTGCTTTTCTTTTGCGTTCACATCACGTAAAAACTACTGAATGGATTTTAACAAAATTACCTTACGTACCTTAGTATCCTGATTTAAATATAGGACACTTTTTTTCGCAAAAATATCTAATTTCCAAGAGAAAGTGTAGAAAAAGCAATGAAAGTACGAAGTTAGTTTAGTAGTAAAGTATATATATAAACCATAACTGAAGCACTTACCACTAACAGATGGCGCTGTTTTATAAAGTAAATGCATAACCATAATTGAAGCATGGTTTAAGGCCGCACTAAAAAAGTAAGGGTTTTTGTGTGGATTGCTTTCAGAGCAAAATCGAACAAAATATTGCAAGGAAGCTCACGAATTGGCTGACACAGCTAGTACAATATATAACTATGGAGATAAATATATTCAAATCACTTGGCGTTTTTTTTTTTGTTCGATTTTTGCTTTGAAAGTATTCCACACCTATTGTAAGACTCCTACTTTTATAGTGCTTCAGTTATGGTTTATTTATTTACTTTATATAATGGTATTCATCCCCGTATAAAATTCTAAAATTTATAAAAAATTCTAAAATTTATTATAAAGCTCTGTACGAGCTGTTTCAAATATTTTAATAAGATTGTAATTTCACAAATTAAAAATACAAATTTTATTCACTTGGCGCCATCTGTTGCGCAATTTTGTTTAAAATATTCCAAAAAAGGGCGCAACCGTGTTTAAAATAACCCAGTTTTAAACCGAATATTTCAGTAACTTTACATCGGAAAATGCGTACTTTCATTACTTTTTCTCCACTTTCTCTTGGAAATGAGATATTTTTGCGGAAAAAATTGGAATCAGGATGCTAAGGTACCTTTTCAAAAAATTTTGTTAAAATCCATCCAGTAGTTTTTACGTGATGCGACCGCAAAAGAAAAGCAGACAGGCAGACAGACAGACAGACAGACAGACGAAAATGAGTTACTATTTTATTATATGTATAGATTTCATTAATAAAATAAATAAATAAAATAAATCCATTAATAGGTGCATATATTTTATCCGTGTATTATTCCTTCCCTATTGAGTAGTAATTATATTAGTTAAAGAGAAGGTTCGCAGAGGTACCAACAATTATAAGGTAGTAAAGAATAAAGAAAAATATAAAACAAGAAGCAAGCTTTGGGTTGTGGTAGACTTCGTTCTCACGTTCGCTTCTCGTATTCCTTTATCTGAGTTTGGTTGGTTAAATAGATGATGCTTGCAACTAAACACTACCCAAAGTAAATAGATACAAAGAATACTAAAGAATTCAAATATTATTAATGTTGAGAATAAACGAAGTTAAGCCTAACATTTTATTTTTAAGATCTTAAAAATTTGCTCTTTAAAAAGAAGAATTTTTTAAATTCGTTTTATTTCATCAAGCGGATGTAAAAAAATTGTATTTTCTAAAGGTAATTAAGGTACTTCTAAAAAGGTACCTCTATTTAAACTTTCAAAGTATTATTTTGCAGGGTTTTTTTCTGGTTACTTCCTCACCGATACCTATTTAGCTATAGTGAAAGTAGCAGCGGTTTAACTAGGGCCTAATTCACTACTCAATTCATTTCACCTGCATGCAATTTGCTGATAATATATTTTTTTGTGAAACCTTCCCAAAAGGTACTTTTCAAAGGTTATTTTTTTATTTAAGGCATATTAAAAAAAACAGTTTAACGTTCTTTTTAAAAAAACATCATTTATAAAGGATCCCTTTTTTAAACGTTCTTAACCTTTTTGCGTAACATGCGATTTGGGCTTTTTAAGATTTAATAAAATATTGATCAAAACAAATACCTATACCTATACGAATATTAATTGAAGATATTTTATTTAATATCACTTGCAACATATACAACGTCTAACCAGTCATGCAGCCCTTTTTGTTAATTTATTTCATTATCAAGCTTTCATTCAAAAGCTAAATAAACTCAAACATGAGAAGATATGATGAGAAACAGAAAAAAACATTTTAAAGGGAAAATTGTAACAACTTGTTTAATTGTAAAAAACAAAAACAAAAACTGTACAACAAAAGCGAAATAAAAACTCACATTGGTTTTAATACGAAGGAAATGAAAAAAACACAAACTCCAATATCCAATGTAACGAGTATGTTGAACGTAAAATATTGGCTGAGGCGCTGATGATGATGATGATGAGTATGGCGATGAACGATGATGATGACAATGATGACATACAGCCTGCATGTGTCGCACAGCAAAACGACACTTTTTATAGCAACAACCATATTAAACCTAAGATACGAAACTGATATAAGAGACCCTGTTTAAATTTATCTGTACGTGCATACATACGTGTTGAATACAACGACCCCCTGTTGCTGAGGTTTTTATTTTGCGCTTTACTTTAGAGTTAAATGATGTTCACAAATGCAAAACTTTATTCTTTACGAAGTGATGATACATTTTTAAACCTTTTAACAACAATAGTTTTATATTTATTTTTTTTATATTTTTTTATTTCAGATTTCTCAAAATCCCTTACAAAAATATCATCACAAAGTGGGCGAAGTACAAACACATCATATGAAATTATTACTGTACGAAACATCTACAACAAATACACCCACATCTACAGCGACGCCTTCATCGTTTGTGTCTGCAGCAGCAGCCGCAGCACAATCTTCTCTAATTCAAGATTTAATAGCAAATCCTGTACATAGTGCTGTTAATCAACCAACTACGGTTATCATACGCAAGGATATACATAGTTTTAATTTTTCTGATATTGAGTTGCCCGTCGAAAGGCCAACTGCCTCTGCTCATTATTTGCGCAACAAACATTTAGTACGTGATCTCACACAACGTTCGGTAACGGGTACACCAAAACCCCCAACCACTGAACTGGATGATATTTTTATTAGTGTTAAGACAACGAAGAGTTATCATGACAGTCGTTTGGCTTTGATAATTAAGACGTGGTTTCAGCTGGCCAAAGATCAGGTGAGTTTAAAAGATAATGCTTTTTTAACAATCAACGTCAATACTCTTCATTTGATCTAAATATTTCTATAGAGATTAACAAAAATTTTGAACCATATAAAGTTCATTATATAAAGTTCATTGGAAGGGAACGTGTTTCAGGAAAACTAAATTTTTAGAAATGGAACTCGAATACCAAGAATGGGAGCTAGTTCATTTTTATATATTCAAATTTAAGGTTATTACAGGGATGGGAAATAAAATTCTAAAATTGCACCGACCGATTTCTAAAATTTAACTTTTAGGGCTCAAATTGTAGCAAGGCATTTTAATTTATCAGGTAATCGGCACACAAATGGCTGATTCATTTATATGGGTAATTCCAAGTCAAATCAACCAAAAAAAAAATGTTTTAAAATTTACCACTCCCGATTTTATTGAAACTTTTTTTATTTATAGTCGTTGACTCCCTAAACCCAAATATGATTTAATTTATGATTTATGGGATCAAAAGTTATATTAAAAAACTTCATTTTGACTCATTATAAACTGAAAAAATAGAAATTTTTTTATAAACTGGGTAATATAGGTAAGAAATATTCCTTAAAACTGAAAAATATGTAGTTTTTTTTACATAATTTCTGATCCCACCATGGTCCCACTCTGAAATTTTTATGGCGTACTCATTAAGCCACGTTAAAAAACATATGTAAATTTAAAAAATTTAAAAGACACTATCTCAAAGATTTTAATAAAACTTTTTTTAAATATCAGAAAAAAATTTGTTAAAAAATTTCATGATTCACGATTGATACCAAATTAAAGCGTATGAAATACCCTTTAAAATGAGCTATTACTCATTTTTCTAGGACTTATAGAACTGGATTTAGAATATATTTAATCATCGAGCGCATATGCAAACAAGCGATATTTTTCAATTTTGATAACTGTGTAGCGGAAAAACTGTAAGAGATAGAATTTTTGAAAAATCATATTTGGATTCAGGGAGTCAAAGAAGATAAATAAAAAAAGTTTCAATAAAATCTGAAGTAATAATTTTGAGTGCCCTGTTGATTTGACGTGGAATTACCCATATATAAATGAATTTTTTACATTCAAGTCCTAAACTTCAGCTATAGCGATTAATTAGTAAATAAATAAACATTGAATTGTACTGAACAAAATGTTTAAATTAAAATTATCATTTGAATTACATAATGTGAATTTTTATACAAATATTGGTTTTATTAAAATATTGGTCATCAGCGAAAATTGTCGGACATCTTTAAACATCATGGTGAGACATCAGACAATTACTCTCATTTAAGTTCTTTTACGCGACTCCAATACTAGTGACTGATGACATCCACGTAAAGAAAAAACATGGTTGGGGTAATAATAATCTAAGAGCAACAAATTATGATTAAAGTATATGGTTGTACTCAAACCATATTATTATTAAACATTACAATATGAACATACTATGGTTAAATTTAATGATTATATTATGATTAAAAACTATGAAATGTCATATAGGAAAATTTTATATAATACAATTTTTTGTTAATTATTTTTATCCACAATTTTAGTTTTGCTACTTTATGTATCAATGAAATCCTCATGTATGTATGTAGATTTCATTGATACATAAATGCAAAACTATTACAAAAAAAATTGCTTAGACCTTTTTTATTATTTTTTTTATTATTTAAAAAAAGAAAAATCAGTCAAACCCGATAAACAAAAATTAATTTATTTTTATACATATGAATAAACTTACATATTTTGTTTTTATTATATATTATGGTTAAAAATAATATAATATTTCGGAATATTTACAAAACTTTGGTTATGGTGTGAAGTTTAGCAAAAATTATGTAGTTAAAAGCAACCATGTTGAATTTTTTAGGTGCGTGTAGTAAATATTTAATGATGAAATCTTAACCACAATTTGTTTTAAGTGACAAAAGTAATGTTAAAAACAACTAAAATTTATTTATCGCAACCATATATTGTTATAAAGAACATAATGCGTTTCTTGTGACCATACCCCAACCGTGGTTTTTCTTTAGATGTGCTTAGTGATTACCCTGCATAGGCAGCTAACTCCTTAGCGGTTACTCCGAGGCATAAGAATATGAACAAAGGTTCCTATGACTCGCGCTACTTTTAGAATTATGTATATTATAAAACAATAGAACAGAGGTTAACGGGTATTGTTGATTTTAAACCAAACGATTAATAACTGTACTTTTACTAATATTTTAGTAAAGTGTGTTTGAAGTTCGTCACAGCCAAATGTATCCTGTATAAAATGAAGCTGTTTTTCACTTAACGTTATGTATTAAATTATCCCGTTTTTTAATCAACATCTACAGGGCAAAGCGAAATACCCCTATCACAATTTTCTATTTATGGAAAAGTTTTTTTAACTTTTAAAAATTGTTTCTGGAATATTTCTTGTTTTTCCCACAGTTTTTAAAAGAAACTTGTTGTTGTCTCGACCTCAAAATATTTAAATAAGTTTTAATCTGTTTCCATTTGTTTGACAACACTCCCAACAGAAGTATTTTTTACCCACTTTTATGTTTTATTTCAATTTAAATTTTATTTTTTCTAAGGGCGACACTGGTTTTTGATTGTCTGTATATTTCGTAAGAAAAATATCTTATTAAATTTTATGAAAGCATGCATGCTAGTCTACAGGCAAGTTAATAAATAATTAAATACATATTGGCACTCATTCATGAAATTGTATCATCTTTAAAACTCTTCCCTAGTAACTTCAGCAATAAAACTCAAGTACAAGCAGCTACTTGCAGTTACACATCCAGATTTCTTCATCTTTATGCTGGGAGTTAATTAATGTTTTTGTTGCACCATTTAGAAAGATGTAAAAAAAGTACGTGTTTAATTGTGAAATACATATGTAGGGGAGTATTTTTTCTTGTATCTGTTACAAGTAATCCCCCTTTCTTTATTTTTATACCCTTCACCACAGGTGGAAAGGGTATATATAAGTTTGTCATTCCGTGTGTAATTTCTACAATATTCATTTCCGACCCCATAAAGTATATATATTCTGGATCCTTATACATAGAGAAGTTGATTAAGCGATGTCCGTCTGTCCGTCTGTCCGTCTGTCCGTCTGTCTGTCTGTCCGTCTGTCCGTGTTAGTGTGGTAATGTCATTTGCCAAGGCATCAGAAGAGATACAAAAAATTTAAGCACACTAATCTGTCAGGCGTAGTTTCGAAAATTTTGGTATTGCAATTCAGCAACATCGGATCATTCCTTTGGAGGCTACGGGCCAAAAACCACGCCCACCTATATTTTTTTTACGTTTTTTTTACGTTTTTTTTTAATTTTTTTCGGCTTTAATGATTCTGTTTTGCCTTTTTTTGTCAAATAAATATTAGAGTGTGACAGGTAGATCGCAAGGAGTGCATACAGATCTCGGGGGATCAATAACCCCCTGCGAGGGGCGATTTTTGTTTGTTTTTAGATTGGTAGGGTTTTTCTGCTTTGATTTGTATTAGAGACCTTAATAAAAAGCAATACGCATAGAGGTAGCCAATGGACCCACAGGGTACCTACTGACAAATAGGAGCAGTTAAAAGGGCCCCCCATGTGTCAATATGATGAATTTTTTTTTTTGCTTTAGTCTGACCATTCTAACTCAATATATTGGAGAAAGGTCCAAAATTTAACAAAAAAATTTCAATCAAATTTTTAAAAAAAAATTTTTAAAAAAATTTTTAAAAAAAAATTTTTTAAAAAAATTTTTTTCAAAAATATTTACAAAAAAATTTACAAAGCATTTTCAAAAAGATATTTTACAGAAAAATATTAGAAAAAAAATTTTTTTAAAAAATTTTCCAAAAAATTTTCGAATAAAATTTTACAAAAAAATTTTAAAAAAATATTTTTACAAAAAATTTTTACACACAATTTTCGAAAAATTAAAACAAAAATTTCAATATTTCTTTGAAAATGAAAATCATGACTGTAACATAACATATATTTAATATTAAGAATATACATATGTATGTATGTGTGTATATAGAGTAACATATTTTTATACCCTTCACCACAGGTGGAAAGGGTATATATAAGTTTGTCATTCCGTGTGTAATTTCTACAATATTCATTTCCGACCCCATAAAGTATATATATTCTGGATCCTTATACATAGAGAAGTTGATTAAGCGATGTCCGTCTGTCCGTCTGTCCGTCTGTCCGTCTGTCCGTCTGTCCGTCTGTCCGTGTTAGTGTGGTAATGTCATTTGCCAAGGCATCAGAAGAGATACAAAAAATTTAAGCACACCAATCTGTCAGGCATAGTTTCGAAAATTTTGGTATTGCAATTCAGCAACATCGGATCATTCCTTTGGAGGCTACGGGCCAAAAACCACGCCCACCTATATTTTTTTTACGTTTTTTTACGTTTTTTTTTAATTTTTTTCGGCTTTAATGATTCTGTTTTGCCTTTTTTTGTCAAATAAATATTAGAGTGTGACAGGTAGATCGCAAGGAGTGCATACAGATCTCGGGGGATCAATAACCCCCTGCGAGGGGCGATTTTTGTTTGTTTTTAGATTGGTAGGGTTTTTCTGCTTTGATTTGTATTAGAGACCTTAATAAAAAGCAATACGCATAGAGGTAGCCAATGGACCCACAGGGTACCTACTGACAAATAGGAGCAGTTAAAAGGGCCCCCTATGTGTCAATATGATGAATTTTTTTTTTTTTTTGTAAGGATTTCTTTTTGCTTTAGTCTGACCATTCTAACTCAATATATTGGAGAAAGGTCCAAAATTTAACAAAAAAATTTCAATCAAATTTTTAAAAAAAAATTTTTTAAAAAATTTTTAAAAAAAAAATTTTTAAAAAAATTTTTTTCAAAAATATTTACAAAAAAATTTACAAAGCATTTTCAAAAAGATATTTTACAGAAAAATATTAGAAAAAAAATTTTTTTAAAAAATTTTCCAAAAAATTTTCGAATAAAATTTTACAAAAAATTTTTAAAAAAATATTTTTACAAAAAATTTTTACACACAATTTTCGAAAAATTAAAACAAAAATTCAATATTTCTTTGAAAATGAAAATCATGACTGTAACATAACATATATTTAATATTAAGAATATACATATGTATGTATGTGTGTATATAGAGTAACATATTTTTTTAAATGCGTTTGATTTTTTTTTTAAATGCGATTGATTTAAAATAGATGAGATCTTTGTTTAAAACCTAGGTGCATTAAACACATAGACATCATCAGGATACCGGGTAAAAACTGCCAAAAATAAAATACACACGTTTATAGGTAAACGTTTTTTTTTTTTTGAAGCCAGTATAGCTACATGGCTACACGACCACCGTTGTGGATGTCGTCAACTTAGGCTAATTTCTATTTTATTCAACAAAAGAAAATGTCACAAATTACATTATTATTGTAAATTACAAATTCATATACAAACAAAAAGTTTTGGAGGAGATATTTAAAAGTTTTTGAAAAAGTTATTTAATTTTATAAAAGCAAAATAAGTATTTCTACAACAATGTCAGAGTTTACGATGTAGCGTCGGCTTCAATATCATTAAGTAGCTGACAACACGGCGACAATTGTAGCAAACGGAATTTGTTTTCATTTGTCTTCTATTTCTTTAACTCATGAATAATGATTTTTTCTTATACGACTTTATTTAAATAAAGAGTCAACAATATGGATAATGCTGTACATGTCTGTATAAATAAAATCACCGTGGTGAAGGGTATAGAAGATTCGGCACGGCCGAATATAGCACTTTTACTTGTTTTATTCCACTTTTAATATTGAATTGTCGCCTTGGTAGTAATATTTCTTTAAGTTAATTTCATTTAGTATTTTATTTATTTGAGATAATGGAAAAACAGGGTAATTTAAAATGAAAACTGTTGCTGGTTTTAAAGGATTTATGAACATACATATGCCTAAAGTGCTTATACTTAACATAAAATAGTTGTAGCATAAGCATAAATATTGAAATTGCTTTTATAAAGCTTTTTAGCATTTTAAATTCAGTATTAGAATTCTTAAGTTTTGTCGAATTTGTACTTAACAACCCGAATTTTAATTCACCTTCCATCGAGCTGAACAAGGCATGTTGTTTGAATGCTTTTAGCAAAGAAGAGTGTGTTAGCAACAGATGGCGCTGTTTTAAAATAAAACTAAAATGTCATTGTAAAGTTATAAAAGAGCTCTTATAACAAATGTTAGAACAACCATGTTAAGACGAGGAAAAACATTAAAATGGCCAGTATATACTTAACACTTACATGATGTTAGTGTTAGTGTATTTTATTTTATGTCTAATGTAGACACGAATACTTAAAACAACTACAATCAGGATTTGGTTAAACATAGAAACACAATACACTGGAATAAGCTCTCAAAAATAAACTTAAAAGGCTCTAATCAAGCTTTTGTAGTCAAGCTTAAGTTCGTTTTAATTCTCTCTAAGAAAGAATAAATTAAATTACAAATTAGGTGATATTATTGAAGAAAAATTGGGAAAATTTATTTTTTAGACACCAGCAGAGCGGAAAGCAAATTTTCTAGACAGCTACGTCCGTCATCAGCACTCTTCCTATCTATCTACTTAGGGTAGTGTTTTTAGTTGTAAGCATCATCTAATTAACTAACCAAACCCAGATAAAGGAATACGAGAAAACTTATATTCAATTATCAGTTGTCAGTTGGTGAGAACGAAGTCTACCACTACCTCTTCCCTCTTGTTGAATATTTTTACTTTAATATTTACCACCTTATATTTGTTGTTGCCTCAGCCAACTTTTATGAATTGTAAATAGAAACGGAACCTAAAACTTAAAATATTGTATGGGCGTTACTACGCCCACTTTTGTATTGTCAAAATAATCCAGGGTGCGGAAAAGATCAATAGTATCAATAGTATAATCTCGAATTGCAAGAATTAGTAAATTTTCAGTAAGATTCAATCGAATCGATTTTATACGAGCATTTTAAAAATAGACTTGTTTTTATAGAATCGTTTATTATTATGTTTACTATCATGAGTTAAATTTGAAATCTTTGAGTATATAAAACACCACTTCTCGAAAAATTGACCAAAACCTGACAATTATGTTCAAAGTAGCAATTCATTGACAATAAAAATACTGCCGAGATTCGAAGAAAAGTTGTGTGTGTTGTTTAATGTGCATCAATAAGGAATTAAGCTTTTTTTATACCTAACTAATAATTCTTTATTTTTAATCAAATGAGTGCCTAGATAGACCGATTGTCTATCTGTCTGGAGGTTGCGGGTTCGATTCCCGACAAAGATTCTGGATGTTTTCTGCGGACAAGCAAAAAGCTTCGCAGAGGTAGTGTAGTGTTGTGATTAAAAAAAAATTTTTATCAAAGTTTTTTTTTAACAGTTATTTACCTCTTTTAAATTACTTTAACAGAAGTTAAAGATATGTATTTTTTTTATAAAACTATTCTATCGAACTTTAAGAAAAAATCATTTCCCTTTTCACTTTCATTCTCAAACAATCTAATACCCCAACAATTTAACTCTCTTATCAAAAAGAAACAACTTTTATCCGAGCTCCTGTTACAATGTCGTATTCAAAATCATTGATGGTGGCCATGAGTTCTTTTGTTTATTTTTTATTTCAGATTTTGAAACCCTTTTTTATTGTATTTTTTACTTCTACAGGTTTTCGTTTTTATTATGGCCCGTTTATAAGACATTAAATTTATGCGATATATTATATGTTTCAACATTTATATCCCAATTGTCCAAATCGACCAACATTAAATTGTCTAACGCATTTAATTTGTGTGTGACAGTTTTTGTTTTAATTTTTCAAATCCTTTTCAATAGAAATCGCTGTGAACTACAGGGTTACCAGATGTTCTCATCGCCAATTTGCAAATTTTGATCCATAAAATTATACACTAAAATGATACTGTTTGCATTGAACCCATTACAAAAATATTGTTTTATTATTTTTTAACAAACGAAGTTTATTGAGTTTTTATTGGTATTTTTCTTAATTGTGATTTATATCTATACGGGAGACTCTTAGAACATTGTTATTTACTGCTCGTGAAAAGCTCATAGGCTCATTACTCATTACTCGGAACTTTAAACTTTTTTTAGTTTTTTTCACTTTTTGATAACAAGTTGAGTGTCACATTCTTGTTAGTTCTCTTCCATTATAATGCTCCGTAACACTTATTCAAAAAAGTCGTCAACGATTTGTTTTGACTGTTCCTTACACGAGAAAAAATAATGTCATGTCATAATATAAAATTGCTAACATAAAATTAGCCGTGTTTTCACGAAATGTTTATTTGAAGATTTAAAGTTGAAAGCATTAAATTGAAAAAAGTATATTGGTTAAATAACTATCTCCCAAGTTGAATGTCGTTGTACGAAATTTTAGTTAGTTGCTCGCAAAACATCTGGCACCAAATTGACGAATTCTTCCGCAGTGTTAGCTTTGAGGTTTTCATGGTTTATTGTGATAAGCGCAATATTTGCGTTTTTGTTAAGCTCTAAATCAAGAACTGTTGCGCCGTCTATAAAACTGGAATATATCAAACAGGCATTAATAATAATTCCAGATCTTCTATCTACAACATAGATATCATAGCACAACGATATTTGACTCCATTTGCTGAAATTAATGCACGTTGACATTATGACATTACTATCGTACCACCCGTTATGTTTCCATCAATCAACAATCTTGTGCTCATTGTTGAAAAAATCTGAAAGACATGGCTAACTGGGATGTTTCTATTTGTATATACATATGTATGAACTTTTATATGCATATGGATATGTAAGTATGTAGGGATGTTAATGACATATTTATATAATGTCTTTTATAGTTGTGTTAATTACCTTAAGTGGTCTCCCACATTATAATAAAAAAAGAGATTCTTTTGTACATTTTTTTGGAATCGTGTCTTTCGAACAGACACGAATAAAGGTTAAGATTTTATTGTTATTGTATTTTTAAACAGCAGCTGTTGCTGCAGATGACAAGAACGGTGATGATGATGACAGTCAGTTTTCTGATGTGGTATGCGTATTAACAACGAATATAATTATATGGCTGTATTAATACAGGTTTATTTATACATACATATGTATAATAAAACTGTAACAGGACCATTTCTGTATATGTAATATTTTTTAACAAATTTGTTGCTGGTGTAGTTAGTAATCGAAATGGCATAGAAAACAGCACTTTTTAGAATTTGTGTCTGTCTGTGTCCGCATCACTTAAGAACTACTAGATGAATTTTAAGCAAATTTTATGAGGAGGTACCTTGGTATCCGTATTCAAATATAAGATATTTTTTTAAATGTACCGCAAACTTGACAGCACATTTTGTTTATGAAAGCGGGATATTTTATACACTATTTGCAGAGAGAACTGTACAATAATTTTATATGAATTTTAGAATTTTATTCAGGGTTGGGTTTGGTGCGTATTACTCTCAAAGCAAAATCGAAAAAATTCAGGACCCCACGACGTGCCGGGTACAGCTATATTTTAATATAAATGTTTTATAAAATACATTAAAAGTATAAGGATCGTTTTTAAACTATATATAAATAAATAAATATATATATATATATATATATATACATATATATATATATATATATATATATATATATATATATATATATATATATATATATATATATTTACCCAACAAAGTTAGGTTTGATACTACATTAGTATTAACTAAAAACGAATGTT